>JARFYF010000057.1:10905033-10918108 GCA_030265395.1 Rhina ancylostomus | reverse complement strand
AAAATATTGTGTTATCAAGTTGACGGCACGTTCAGATACATTCAATTCAAAACAGAGTCCAAACTCTGGAAAGACATTTCATCAATAAGCTGCCCACCAGTTCTATTCGTAACTCTTGGTTTGCGTGTTCTAACCATGTCTAATAGTAAAAACCAACATGCTTGAGGGCTCATGTCACATCTTTTAACCAAGTAGAAATGGAGAAATTGTTTCAATTTTTCAATCTCGTTTTAAAACGATACTCCTGTTTGAAAAATCTGCACAAATCCAGCTCTTTGCCTGCTAGTTTCTATTCCTGTTCATTGTCTACAGCCAGTGAGTTGTGGGAGTCTGAAACTCAGGGTCTGATAGGTTGATGGAGGCAAAATCCCTTGCCACGTTTATAAAGCAATGGGATGATCATTTGAAGAACCATAATTAACAAGACTATGAAACATAAACTGAAAACTAGTCCTAACTTAAAGGTTACTTTTGGCTGGTATGAATAAGATATGGTAGAATTCTCTGTGATGCCATGATTTTTTTGTGGTTACCCAAAACCTACTGCTGCTCATAGCCTTCCATAAAGAATTGGACAGACATCTGAAGGAAAACAATCTGCAGGACTACAAAGCAGGGACATGGAACTGACTGGATTGTCATTGTGGACCTGATAGACCCATTTCTGTACTGTAACAGTTCTTTTATTGTAATCTAATTGAACTCAGCATTAATTAGAAACAATATCATCCAAACCCAATAGTGAAGTTTTTAGAATAATACACTTTGTATTGCAAAATATTTTGGGCCACTTAATTTCTGTAAAGCACAAGTTTCATTTTCTACAGACGTGAAGTGTTTTCTAGCCATTACTAATTTTATTTCAGATTTACAACATGTTCAGTATTTTATTTCTTTTTAGGTGTAGGTTATTATGATACTTCACATATTAACAAACTATTTTATCTCTTAACCAAAAAAAGCCAAGCCCTGAAATGGCTATTCTGTTTATATTGTTCCTCCCCTTCATTAGGCACCTTGTGCTACGCACCTTTTTCCAATTAGGTGCACTTACTCTTCATTGCTTCAGCCAATGGCAGCAAGGTTTTGAGATAAACAAGATGGAATGGGAAGAGTGAGCTTTTGGTTAGGGATGTGGCTTTGCCAGAAACTATTTATGTAATTTTGGAAAGATGTGGAAAGCTGCAGATTAATTTTCAGAAAACCCTCAGTGTAATTGAGATGTGTGGGCCTATAACCTAATGGCACAACAGACCCAAAACGTGAAGTGTTCAGGATGTGAACATCTTTTCTCAGTTGTGCCCTGATCATCCTGCATGAAATTGCAGCATTAAACAATCATAAGCATCCGATTTGTGGTACTGTTTTTAAAACACATATTCTGAGGATTTTCAGCCCTCCTTGCACCACATTAAATTTTCAGTTCTTTCAGACAACAATAGCAGCCATGTGTAACATTTACAAGGTGCACTGCAGCAACTCACAAAGGCTTCTTCAACAGGTCCCATCCAAACTGGAGACCTTCATCAGCAGGGTCATAGGGACACCATCACTGCAAATTCTCCTCCAAATCACACAATATTCTGATATTATTAGCACTAGCTCAAAAGACTGTATCTTGCAACCTAACAATATGATGTGTGTACCTTCACCATACGGACTGCAGTAATATAAAAAGATCAACACTACCTCCTCAAGGACAATTAGGAAGAACATTAAACAATGCTTTGGCAATGTTACTGACATACTGAATGACCTAGAGAAAAAAAAAAATCCCCCTCCTTTTCAGCAAGTGAAATACTTAAAGCAGATCAGTGATAGAGGGCATTGGAGAAAGCCAAAACACAACTACAAGTATCCATTCTAAAAAGACATCATTGATAAATTAAACAGAATTATTATCAAACTAGAATTTGCATCTGCTTCCAAATAGCTGCTTCAGGAATATTACAGTGCTTCCAACATCTGGTAAATCATTGGCTTTAGTTCATACTCACCCAAAATATGTATCAAAGATCCAGATATAACCAATGGTTGCCCACTTAGTCCAGCAATTCTTTGTATCCTGGACATGAAGTAAGTTTCACTAGCCATTGATCTTCTGATGTACATTGCTGAGATCTAAGTGACAATGATCACCATCTGATTCAGCAGCTGGTTGGTAATAGCAAACACTCAGCAGTTTGCAGTTTGAAAACTCTGCAGCTCCTGCTAATTTAAGTGATGTTAATTCAAGGTTGGATTTGATTGAAGCCTAAAACAAGTTGTAATTAAATGTTCTCATTACAGATTGAATCCACTTTAAGGTCACATGATGCTAATAATCTAAGGTAGGGCTGAAATTGCGAAGCATAAACTGCATGCAATAGGATCAGGGCTGTTGCCTCCCAAGGACTGAACTGATTAGAAGTCAACTTGTCTTTTTATTTAGTGAGTGCTGGATTCTTTGTGATGTTAACTGGCAGAGTGCTCTCCTGTGATTTCAAGTTGCTCCCCAATCTCCCCATACAACACAGATCAGACATTTAACATCTTTTTGCTTAATCTCAGTCACCAAAGAAAACTATAGTTATTAAGTGGCAAACATTTAATGGCAAAATGTAGTTATTCAATGGCAAACACTGAACCAAGTTGGTTGCACATAGAAGCAAAATATAAAAGGAGAGGTAGGTTTAAAAAGCACATTTTGCAGCTCATTTGGGATGTCTCAAAGTCCTTTAGAACCAGTGTTGTACTGTCTGAAACGCAGCTGCCCACTGATAATAAGCAAGATGCCAGAAACAACCCTGTGATGATGACAGATAATCCATTTCAGTAATTTTGTTGACAGATGAATTTTGAGAAGAGCCACTGGGATATTTTGGCTTGTCTTGCCATGGCATCTTTTACATCCATTGAGGATGCAGCCAGGAACCCAGTTGAACATCAGAAAGGTAGCAGTCCGCACTCAGCATTCAGCCCTATAATGGGTGTCAGCCTAGATTCTTGAGCTTAAGTATCCGGATTGACATTGACCTAAAAGCTTCTTGGAGGCAGAATCCAGCTGATTAAATCACAATGGACACCAGATAACTCTTACACTAAGACTAGCAGTGTTTGGCTCATATCACATTTCTCACACACTTCTATTAGAACAGTCTTCCCTCAGTCTCTGCTGGAGGATAGGTTCCATTAGCATTAACCACCCCTTTACATTTCATTGAAGTGGCAGTCCTTCATGTAAAAACCTGGACGTTGGATTCAGTGGGCTGTTTTCCCAAGGGACCATCATTCCAATCCTATTTTCATCCATTTATCACATGCCCACTTTTCAGCAGCAATCATTGCTTATTCATCAGAACTGGGAGCTGTGGCTGATATCACCATTACCTCACACCCAAGCTAGTGTTACTAAGGCCACTTATAGCTACCCAGTTGAAATCACATTTTATAAACAATTACTGTAAATGTTATTTGAAATCTTCCTCTAAAAATCAAAATGTTTAAAAATTGCTCACTTGACAATTTTATGGAGCTCTTGTTCCTTGTGCAACTCTGTAAGTAGTAGCCTTAAGGATCTGTAAATATTTTACAGATCTCATATTGGCTGTATACAATATGCTTTCTACTTGGGAAATTTCAAGATTCTATGCAGTAGGGATACAGCAAGGTCACTTCTTTATGTCTGACCTGAGTCTAAATGCAGGTTTAAAGATGTAATTGACAGAGAACTTACCTGAGTTCTTATTACTGTGGAAGCTTTCATACCTAAGTCTTCATCTGGACCACAAACTCTTCCCATAAGACAATTCCAGGGAACTGCAATTGATCTACATGCTGTAAAGGGGAGATTTTCTTCAGAAATGCTAAAATACAATAATGTTAGAGTTGGTGCTTCTCAAGGAAAAGTGCAAGGCTGATCAATAATTAAACATGGAGTGAGATTTACTTATTGGACCAGAATGTATCAAAATAGGTAACATTTTAAAAATCAAAACTAAGGTCTTAAGATTGTTCACAGGATGATGTAGTATTCCCATGGACAACTGTGTGAAGCAGTAGAAGGGTTAACTCTAGGATGATTTGAAAGATGACAGATGCATTCTATTTTAAAAATTGTTATTTTATTGATTGGTGATCCATGTCATTTTTCACAGTAAGTCAGAAGATATGAATATAATACACTGCAGTATGGAGCATTTGCACTTGGTGAAGTAAAGAAATGCATTTAAAGAAGTGGATATGAGAGCAAGGTCACATCCGAAGACTAGTTTAACAGAGTTTAACCTTTTCCCCACTGTTTGGGATAGCCACTTATGTTGTAAAAAATGTTAAGATTAAACTCAGGCCTCTCACACCACTATCCATATTCCTGTCAGCCCAACATTGACAATTGTACCTTCAACCATTCAGATACTAAGCAGTGGCAATCTCTCCCTAAACCTCTTTATCTTTCCACCTCTTTAGTCCTCCCTAAACCCAGCTTCTTTAACCAAGTACTCACGCACCTGACCTAATGCTTCCTTCTGTCCTTCAGTTCCTGTTTTTGATTATGCTCATTTGAAGTTCTTTGCTTCATTTTCTGCATTAAAGACACTATGTATATAACTGCAAGTAGTTGTTGAGAATTGCATTGGACCTTAGAAAGAAAAGTTGATATTAACAATTAAATAAAATGGGATAAAATTGTCTGTTAATGCTTTAAGAGCTTTTGGAAGAACATGGATTTTTCTTAAAAATACATGAATTGGATTTTATTATGCATAAACTATTAAGCTAGATTTTATAAGGAAATATCTCATTTTAGTTTTTTTACTTATTTTCATTTTTCCATTGGAAATCCAGCTGGATTATGTCTGTTGGTGGAACCAGGATGAAAAGTGAGTGGAATGCAGGGCTCAGAGTGGAGGATGGGTGACCAAGGATCTCTGGATTAGTGAGCTGTGGGTCTATCAGCAAGGGCATCTTAGGTAGGTGAAGAGTGGAGGCTGGGCAAGGAACCTGGATAGGTAAATGATGGGTGTCTGCCTGGCTGAGGTATTTGGATAGGTGAATGAGCAGTGGGTGGGTGTGGATGGGACTCTGGATGGTTGAATGAGTAATTGCTAGGTGGACGAGTGACTCTGAAGGTAATTGATGGGTAAACGGTCAAGGCATCTCAATGAACAACTGATGGATGGGTGGGTAAATGACTTTGGATAGGTGAATGAGTGGTCAGAGTGGGTGATGTATCTAGATAGGTGAATGGGTAGTGGGTGGGTAGGCAAGGGATTCTGGATAGGTGAATGGGTTGTTAATGGATGTTAAGGTAAATGATCAATGGGTGCACATGTAAAAGACTCCTGACTGGTGAATGAATAGTTGGTTGGTGGTCAAAGGACTCTGAAATAGTGAAGAAAGGATAGGTGGGCTGTCAAGGGATTCTGGATAGATGAGTGTATGGTTGGTTGGTGGCTAGGAAAGAGGCTTTGGATGGGCAAACAAATGGCAGATACCGTGATAAGTGTTGAAATGTAGTTCTGCTGGGGGTAAGGTCTGTAAACAAATTCAGAACGAAGGGAAAAAAATTGAAATGAGGTGTAAATTTAGATCAAACATGCGGCTACAGAAAGACCAGCAGGAGGATGAAATGGTAAATTTGTGAGCAAAATAATGACTGCACTTTGCACACTAAATTTAAATTTTATTTGTATCTGTAAGCTTGATTTTATTTCTACTGTTTAACACTTTGCTGCTCTAACTACTGTTCCAAGTGAGGGACGTTAGTGCTGGAAGTGGAGCGCTTTCCCATTTCAGACACTTGTAATAGCCCTAAGCACAACCTAGATCAAATTAAAAATGGTGTTACATTCCTTCCCAATATGTATCTGAATCTTATTCCTTTATGTTTTTGTCCATTAACTGAAATTCCTTCGCACTGTGTCATTCTAGTAAATCTGCAGTTCAACCTCAGCAAGGTGTTGACATCTTAAATTATTGCTGTCACTTATAAATTGAAGACTCTATATTTCAGACAGACAATCTTTTTATTTTTTAAGATTATTTGGCATTTGTAGCTGACAGATCAAAAGTTAACATTCTAAGTATGATGAATACAAAGCACTTTTATACTCGAGATCTGTTCTGGAACTGAGAATGGTAAATTGAGTGATGTTTGTCTTCAGAGAACACTGGAATTATATGGTGTAATGTACTTGCAGCATTCTGCTGTGGTTTTAGGATGACAAATTCTAATTATTGCTGAGTAAGTAAGAACTGAGATCAAAACTTAATTGCTGGTCAGGCAGCAAGTCACAGACTTAGATTTCCTTCTATTTTAGATTCTTTTGATTAACTTAATTGGACTTTTAAACTCTTGATCAAAGCATTTTGATTCGCTGCAGAAATGTAGTTTACTAACAATATAATGCAACTTTAACACCACTAAAACAACATAGAAATTTATTTTCGGCTGCGTGTTACATGTTCGGTGATTGACAAGAAGTATAAGGTCAGTAAAGAATTTTGCCTTGCAATTCAATTGCTTTTGTTTTCATGGTGAAATGTATATCATTCTGGAAAATAACTAGGCATTTCTGGGAGGGATTTACACACTGCAGTGCATGGAAGGATGTCATTCCCGGTGCTATCCTTCTGGAGTAGTTCACAGGAATTTACACCAAGTTGTCCTAGGACTGTTTATTGTTCGGCACACCAAGGATAACATGGTTTTGCCAGCACAGCGCTGGCTCGGGATATCTGTTGGATAAGTATATTACTTAAATTTATTTGTAGTGACCAAGCCCTCACCGTCTCCCAGCATTGCACCAACCCACTCCACCTCTCATTACTGACTGCCACTGTGCCCTCATCCTTTCAAGCCTGCCACCAACTGTGCGATTACCCAAATCCCAGGCCCACCATAAACCCCCTGATCCTCTCCTTCCTCTAAGCTGCTTGTCCTCAGTTTCTCTTTCCTTCCACGGGGGTCCCGCATCTCCCAACCCTTCTTCTGAACTGCCAGTCCCGATCAGACACCATCCCAAGGTGCCACTCCTGATCCAAGCCACTACTGTACTCCATGTTCCGAACTGTAGGACTCTGGTGTCCTTGCCTCACCCACAGACAGGATCTGACTTCACCCCAAAAACAGGCCGAGCCCATCCAGCACTGCTTTTAGGCCCCAGAATTTCGAGTCAAGTCAAGTTCAAGTCAAGTTATACTTTATTGTCTTTCACCCATATGCCATTAAAACACATGGAGGAATGAAATGTCATTTCCCCCCAGACTCACACAACAGAGGACATACATAGAACAGAGGACATACAATAAATGCAGACAAAAAATTTTGCAAGTACAAATAGTGCAAAAAATGGTATGTACAGAATACAAAATTAGTGCAGGGTTAGTGCAAAACTGAGCTGGACGAAGAAGAAGGCAAGTATCCTTTACTTGTGAACCTCTCATTACAGTTGTGAATAAGGCCTTTGTCATCCATGATTGATAATATCTTTGATCAAAGGGTGATGTGAACTTCTCCCCAAATAAAGCCACCTGCCTGGCTATATTTTTCACTTTTTGTTCTGTCCAGACCCTCACAGCAGTACTGTGCATGGCTCTGATCACCAACTCATACTTGTACATTCTCCTCTTCTGGACATCTCATCTTGTTCTTACCCCTCTATCCTCATGTAAAATTTTCATTGTCTACCTATTACTCAAGTGCTATAAAAGTTTTCTCACTGAGATATCTTTAGTCTGGGTGATTTTATCATGATCTGTTCTCTGAACATTTTAAAATTAAACTCGATTTTAAAATTCTCATTCTTGTACTGAATTTATTCTTGGCCACACTCCCCCCACCCCCTCTCTGACCCATCACTTTAATTTTCAACAGCCCTTTGATTCTCCAATTCTGATCTTTGACCATCCTCCACTGTAAACCATTTACATGGCCTTAAGTTCTGGAATTCCTTCCCTAAATCTTTTTAACTTGCTTTGGTCTTTTAAAAATCTTCTTTAAACCAATTTCCTTGAATAAGTCTTCAATCACTTGTTGTAATCT
This sequence comes from Rhina ancylostomus, assembly GCA_030265395.1. Classification (NCBI taxonomy): domain Eukaryota; kingdom Metazoa; phylum Chordata; class Chondrichthyes; order Rhinopristiformes; family Rhinidae; genus Rhina; species Rhina ancylostomus. Next base: position 10,910,085 of record JARFYF010000057.1, on the reverse strand, counting down.
CTTAAGCATTGTTGGTAATTTTTTTGATGATGCTTCTGTTAATTGACAGGACTTTCTTCTGCATTAAAGGGTCTATAAAAATGTAACGTTGCTGTAACATTGTTCACCATGAGTCAGAGAATATTGGATGTGATTGGATACGTGTCGCAGGGACTAGCTGTGACACAGGAAGTGTGTGCCATCAACAGGATTTGTAGAGCAGTGGACTGATGTGGAGTGTGATAGATTGGGTGATATTGCAACCAGGTGAAGTGGCAAGTCAAGAACAGATGGTACCAGAGAACAGGTGGCATTAGATCATGAAAATGATCACTTCTGGAAGCACTTATATCAAACTACAGGAGATGAACCCCATAGGTTCATTTATGGCCTCAAAATACATATTCCAACTACTTGCTTTGAAAGTAACTTTACATCTGAATTTCTGTAAATATGGGCTGGGGTCCTCACAATGAAATATTCTAGAAGAGAGTTGCATAGACAGGAAAAGCAAAGTGTGCCGCATTGCTTCTTAGTGACAATTTAAGGGTTTTGCAAAACAGGTATCCATATGTACTTTAAAAATGTTTACAGATCAGAATACACTGCAAGTCATGGGTTAACTGTCCTTGCATATGAATACATAACTGAATATGTACATGTATCTATTTAAGGCTCTATAGTGGAGATGGAGAGTTGGGAGTAAGAGAAATACAATAGAACTTACGGAAGGGAATCTTTTTATTGTAAAAAGATGAATTTCCTATATAAACAACATTGGGCTGAGATAAATGTATCTTGTAAGAAGCCAGTCAACCTACTGTTTGTGAAAGCATTTTTCTATTCTGAGACTATGTGGATGAGATGTCACTGTGTGCAGTGAATTGAAGAAGGTTTGATGGATCTAGTGAGATACCGAGAAATGAACCTGCCTAAAGTTCCTTCTGTGGCTCAGTAACACTGCAATAATCAAACACCTGGAGATTTCAAACTAAAAATGAGAAAATAAGGAAACAGAAAGGAAGTCAGGCAATATTTCTTAACCCAATTGTAACTGAATTTGGAATACATTACCAACAATGAACACTGAAGGGAACTGTGTAAATGGGGTCAGAAGATCATTGGATGAATTGAGATTTATCAATGTGACAAGTGTGATTTTTCTCATTTTATGAATGGCTACATTCTTTCCGATCGCTATAACAGAGAGAAAAACAAAGAACAACACTAACTTTATGTAGTGTCCTTCATGAGCTCAAGCTTGAAACTTTCAATATATAATAGCTCCTGTCAAGTAGAGAAATCTACACTCTGTGAAGTCCCATAAACAGCAGTGAGATTAACATTGAGGTAACTGAGAGAACTCGAATGATCATTATGACTCTTCATGTGCTTAGTTGGAATACATACTACTGACACAGAGTCAACAACTTTACCACTGTCCAGAGGATGACTCATGATAAATTTCTATCACATTTATTCAACAGATATACTGCTTGTAATTTTGAGTATTGGCCACTGACATTTCATTTGGTTGACTTAGAACAACAATAAGTCCGGTAAATGAAAATCCAAAAAACTGCAGATGCTGGAAATCAGAAATGTAGAGAAAAAAATGCCAAGAACACTCAGCACCTTAGATAGCATCTGTTGAAAGAGAAATGCATATCAATGATCAGAAACGATAACACTGTTTCTCTGTCCACAGATGCTGTCTGACCTGCTGAGTGTTTCCACCATTTTCCATTTCTGTTTCGGTATTAAGTGGCTGTTATAGAGCTCATGTTAGAGTATTTGTACAAGAGGATTGAGATTAAATAGGAGGGTAGAATAATTGCAACATTAGATGTGTCCTGTTTTTGGGAGCTGTTCAACATGTTCATAAAGTAACGTGCCTTAATGACAATCTCCCAGTAGCTCTGACATCCACCATCATGAAGTGCTTGGGAGGCTGATCATTGGCACACATCAACTCCAGCTTCCCAGACAACCTCAACCCACTCCAATTCACCTACTACCAAACCAGGTCCATGGCAGATGCCATCTGCCTGGCCCTACACTCATCTCTAGAACATCTGGATATTGAAAACACCTATGTCAAACTCCTATTTATTGACTATAGCTCTGCCTTCAACACTATAATCTCAAACAAATGCATCTCCAAACTCCTAGATCTAGGACTTTGCAACTCCCTCTCCAGCTGGCTCCTTGACTTTCTGACCACAATCAGTAAAAACAAACAACAACTCCTCCACGATTACCCTCCACACCTGTGTCCTGCAAGGCAGTGTCCTCAGCCCCCTACTATACTCCCTATACACTCATGACCGTGTGGCCAAACTCCATTTATAAATTTGTAGATGACACCAATAATTTGTCCTGGTCCAGCCCACACATTATGTCCAAAACAACACACCAATGCCTCTACTTCCTCAGAAGGATAAGGAAATCTGGCATGTCCCTGATGACCCCTTACCAATTTTTATAGATGTACCATAGAACGCATCCTATCCGAATGCATTATAGCTTGGTGTGGCAACTGCTCACCCCAAGACCACAAGAAACTACAGAGAGTTGTGAACGCAGCCCAGTCAATCATGCAAACGAACCTCCCCTCCATTAACTCTGCCTACCCTTCCTGCTGCCTCGGGAAAGCAGCTGACATAAACAAGGACCCTTCCCACCCAGTTATTCTCTCTTCTATCCTCTCCTGTCGGGCAGAAGATACAAAAGCCCGAGAGCATGAACCACCAGGGTCAAGGACAGCTTCTACCCCACTGTTATTAGACTCATGAATGGATGTCTCATACTCTCGAAGATGAACTCTTGATCTAACAATTTACCTCATTGTAGCCCTTGCACTTTAGTTGTCTACCTGCGCTGCACTTTCTCTGTAACTGTAACACTGTTTTCTGCATCCTGTTTTCTTTCCTCTACTGTGATGTAGTTACATATGGCATGATCTGTATGACAGGCATGCAAAACAAAAAATCTTTTTACTGTATGTCAGTAAATAAACTAATACCAATCCAATATATATTTTCTGATACCTGATAAAGCTCCCATTTTTGCATTCCTCGTTAATGAGTGAATTCAGACAATATCTTCTAACTGGAATCACTGAGTCATTTCCCCTCACTTGAAATAAATAATTTCAGTTTATAGGGTTAGGTTTCTTCACAAACTGGATATTTGATAGTGTGTGTCACAGCTGACAGATATCGCTGGCAGTGGAGAAAAACCTATACTGCTTGTTCAAACCATGCATCCTGCTATTGGTGAGAAAGCAGTGTTGATGGGAGCACCTCTGTTTTTGTTATCCATCACACAGCATAGGCATAGGTTCAAGGAGCAAATGGAAAAAAAGTTAAAAAAAAGAGTTAGCTTTCAGTCCATTTTTAGACTGAGCTGTTTTTGAGTGAGTGGTCCATTAATTTCTGGAATGCATGATTCTTCTCCCAAACTATTGCACCATGGAGATGTGGTAAAATAAAGAATGGGTCAATTTCCTTTCATCATCTGGAATTAAGAGAGAGGTCAACAGCAGAGTCAGAACAGCTAAATTGAAAGAAGCAGGAAAAGATATGACTCGGTAGGAAGTGGTGATCAATATCAAACACATTGAGAATCTGTGGAACTCCAGAAGCACATTACAGCTGAGAAACTGCTGCTTGTCTGGCTCTCTGCTGGAGTAACCCCAGGCTAAACCTACTGCTAACCCACACCCATGGAACACGTAATTATTAGACTGTCCTCTATCTCGTTATTTAGTTCCTCTCTCTTTCTTCATATTTATCTCTAAGAGAGGAATTTCACAGTTTAGAGTTCTATGGATTAAATGAAATACAGGAAGTCTCGCATTGCTCCAAAGGTTAATAAACAAAACCCTTGCCTTAAGATGAATGCTTGACAGCTTGTGTCACAGCTGACTCCACGACACTGCTCCTTCCCAGCCAGTCCCTTGGGCTCAGGATAACCCAATTCCACTCCCGCTCTTTGGGTGCCAAGGTGACAGATGAGGTCGGAGTGGGACCCACAGACTCAGCCATGGTTGGAGAGGAGGTGGTTGATTGGAAGGGGAGGTGGTTAATTTTGGAGGTGGCCCACTCCTAATGTTGTTCATCCTGGGTTTCTGTGTGCTCCCAACAAATGGACGACAGGTTTTCAATGCCATCCTGAAAGGTTCTTCTCCACTTAGTCTAGTTGTGCCAGGGATTCCCATGAATCAGTGGGAATATTGTAGCACTTCAAGGAGGTGCATGAAGGACGCCCCAAACCTTTTCCTCTGTGCGTTTGGTAATCTCCAGAGTTCAGAGCGACTACTTCTGGTGGCTGGTATCAGGCAGAATTTCTTTGCCCATCATAGCCAACCATCTGTCATTAGGGCCCGACCATGGGAATTGCTGAATTGGGAGAGGGTGCTGGTGCTGCCAGTGGATTTGGAGGACTTGTGTTGACTCTCCAGTGGTTTGAGACGCCCAGTGGAGGTATTCCATGACTCAGACACAAACAAGGAGAGAGGACATGGCTGCCAGGTAGACCACAAGCTTTGCCCCCAGTCTTAGGCCTTGGTCTTCAAACATTCTACACAGTGGGGTGAATGGAGTCACATGGGGAGCCGTAGCGGCAGTCACGTGGAACCCCCAAATTCTCCACCACCAGGTCACCCTAACTACCCCCCACCCCTTCCTCCGTCCCAGAATGAACGGGAAACCCAACCGACCACTGCAGAGGTTGAGGAAGCAGAATTTCTCTGACTCAGGGATCTCTGGAGCTCATATCACAAAAGAGATGGTGACCAATGGTGGTCAACACGGGGGGGGGGGGTGGTAGAGTGGGGGCGGTTTAAATGGCAGGATCGGATATAGAGGAAGCCCAGAAACTGGTCTCAGGAGGCAACAATGGAGACGTGAACTTTCAGGTTTGCTCTGACTGGCAGCTGGAAGTTGAGCTGTTGAGCGATTTACAGCCGAACGGTGTTTTCCTCTCAGGTCGGGGACCCTGGAGGTGAGAAGCAGCTTCAATCTCCATTCCTCCCAGATGGCTTATTCTATCGTTCCTCCACAACCGCCC
>JARFYF010000057.1:10757003-10777639 GCA_030265395.1 Rhina ancylostomus | reverse complement strand
TAGACCTGACTGGAGCAAAGCAACAAATCTAAACATGAGGATTAAAGAGCTGTGTATTCAGTAGTGCAAGGTATGAGAAAGAAGATTAAATTGGAGTGGAAAAATCCAATATCTCATCTGGTACAGAATGAAAATTAAGGAGATAGAAAGAATGGACCAAAAAAAAGGAGAGAAAAGAGACAAAGAAAAAGTAACTAATATTTAAGTGCAAATGAGACCATAGATGCTGGAATCTAGAACAAGAAACAGTATGTGGGAAGAATTCAGGTCAAGCAGCATCTGTGAAGGTAAAATATATAATTTGACATTTCAGGACTGAAAAGGAAGAGGAAAGATTGCCAGTATACAGCAGTATGGCGGGTGAGAAGTGGGATCAAGGCTGATAGGTGGAACCAGATGGGGAGGAAGTGATAGGCAGATGGAACCCGTTTGGGGGAGGGGATGGGAAAGATAATAAAAGGGAGAAGAAAACCAGGTGGAAAGGTGAGTGTGTGTGGGAGGAGACTGCCAGGGGGTGTGGATTACATGAAATTGGGAAGTTCACACTGTTGGGTTGTAAGTTACCCACATGGAATATGAGATGTTGCATTGGGTGAATAGCTTAATACCTGAAAAGAATCCATGCTTCCAGTAGTTAATTTTAATTTCCAAGAAGGTTTTTCTTTACTCCATTTGTTAATAAGGTACAGATTGAAATACTTCAACTTCAGTGGTGGGTTTACAATACAAGTGTGGTTACTTTTTGTCAATCAACCAATCAAAGGTGACCCGAGAAATGAGGTGCCTTTTCTGCAAAGATTACAACTCTGTCATTTGAATTGAATATTGAATTGGAAAGCTGCACTGGCTTTAAAGTACCAGTTTAGTAACATGGAGGATTGAAGAATCAAAATCGGATTTATTATCGCTGACTAGTATGTTGTGAAATTTGTTGTTTTGCGGCAGCAGAACGGTGCAAAGATATATCATAACTCTTAATTACAAAAATAAATAGTGCAAAAAAAGGAATAAATAGGTAGTGTTCATGGGTTTCATATACCGTTCAGAAATCTGATGGTAGAGGGGAAGAAGCTGTTCCTGAATTGTTGAGTGTGAATGAAAGGGTCTGGAGGAGGTTCAGAAGAATGATCCCAGGAATGAAAGGCTTAACGTATGAGGAGTATTCGATGTCTCTGGGCCTGTACTCGATGGAGTTCAGAAGGATGAGGGAGGGGGATGTCATTGAAACCTACTGGATACTGAAAGGCCTGGATAGATTGGACGTGGAGAAGATGTTTCCTTAGGTAGGAAAGCCTAGGATCAGAGGGCACAGCCTTAGTATAAAGGGACAACCCTTTATACTACTGAGATGAAGAGGAATTTCTTCAGCCAGAGGGTGCTGAATCTGTGGAATTCATTGCCACACAGGGCTGCCCAAGTCATTGGGTATATTTAAGGCAGAGATTGATAGATTCTTGAGCAACAAACAATCTGCTGGAAGAACTCAGCGGGTCAGGTAGCATCTCTGGGAGGAAAGGAAATGTTGATGTTTCAGGTAGAAGATAGGTTCTTGGTTGGTAAAGGGGTTATGGGAAGAAGGTGAGAGAATGGTTCTGAAAAAAATCAGCCATGATTGAATGGTGGTGCAGACTTGATAGACCGAATGGCCTAGTTCTCTCCTATATGTTATTGTCTTATGATCCAAGACTGGAGAGGGTGCAGAGCAGATTATTCATTGGCACGTTGCCTGGGATGGAGCATTGCAGTCACAAGGAGACACCGAACAGTCTGGGTTTGTCTTCTGCAGGGAGGAAGGTGAGGGGAGGACCTGTTAGAGATGTACAAAATTATGTGAGCACAGGCTTGATGGTAGAAATCCTTTCCCTGTGATAAAGGTGTCCAAGGCTTGAGGCTGAAGGTTTTGAGAAAAGAGATGAGGTTTAGAGGAAATCTGAGGAGGAACTTTCAAAATGGATACTGTATTTTTGGCTCTTAAATGTGGCATGGACTCCCAATCTTCCTCCAACCAGTTTACACGTCAGGGAATATAGCCACAGGTTGCCAGCACCAAGGACAATTTCAAGTCATTATTTTGATTTGTTGATTCACTACGAGGCTAGATTTACCTTGAATGTGAAAACAAGAGCTTTCACCCAGAGGGTGGTTGCACTCTTGATCCTGAGGGGTTGGTGGAGGCAGGTACTCACTCAGCATTTAATTAACTACATGAGCACTTGAATTGCCAAAGCATAGGAGGCTCAGGAGCAAGTGCTGCATTTGTATGGATGAGTACTTGACAATTGGCATGGACATGGTGGGCCAAGGACCTGCTTCTGAGCTATATGACCCTATGATCAGACTTCAGACTGGAATAACTCCAGAGGCCCCAGGCTTGCATTGATCTGGAGTCAGCCATTAACTCCACGGCCCCCAGGATCATATCATTCTGGAGTCAGAGGAATGCATAAAATCAGCCATTCAGCTTTTGGGACCTGATCCACCATTCACTGTGATAATTGCTGATCGTCCTTATTCCTGGGTAGTAAATATATCTACTTACTTGAGTATTTTCAATGACTTGGCCTCCACAACTTTCTGTGATAGAAAATTTTATAGGATTACCACTTGCTAGGTGAAGAAATACCTCCTGATCTTGGTTCTAAATGGGATTGCTGATATCCTGAGGCTGTGAATTCTGGATTATCTAGCCATTGGAATATTCTGCTAATCTGTCTGGCCCTGTTAGAACTTTATGGATTACTATGAAATCGTTTCTCATACTTCAATTCTCCAGTGGTTATAGGCCTAACTGAGCCAATCTCTCCTCACATGCGAGTCCTGCTATCACAGGATTTTGTCTAGTGAACTGTCATCGTACTCCCTCACGTCAAGAACATCCTTCCTCAGATAAAAGATCAAACTGCATACACAACTCCAAATATGATCTCACCAAGGCCCTCTATAGCTGGAGCAATACATCCTTGCTTCTGTACTCAAATCTTCTTGCAGTGAAGGCCAGCATACCATTTGCCTTGCTCTCTGTATGCTGCATCTGAGCACATGCTCTCAGTGACTGGTGCAGGAGGACATCCAGGTTACATTTACTTTCCTCATTCAAGTCATTAATAACTATTGTGAAAAGCTGGCACCAAAGCACTGATACTTGTGGCACCCCAATGATCACTTCCTGTTCACTGGAAAAAGGCTCATGTATTCCTGTCTGTCAATTAATTCTCAATCCATGACAGGGTATTATCCCTAATTTTGGGTCTTTCAATTTTATACACTAACCTTGCATGGGACATTCGCAACAGCATATTAACCACATAGCCTTCAGGATTTGGTCTGTGGGGTCACTTATAAATTTTATAACCACCAGAATCACATCAGTTTGGTCATCCATTAACTCGAGAGGCCCAGGATCTGGTTGGATTGGGGACACCTATTAACACCACAACTCAAGATCAGTCTGGCCAAGTCATTGTTTGGGAAGGAGAGAATCACCTCTTCTCAAGGGGTCACCTTGAAAACCAGAATGATTTGTTTCCATTCTTGCTCTGAGGTAGCTAATGAGGCCATCGTTGGACCTGTGGAATTAACCACAGGTCAAATAGGAAGTCCTTGGCAGAGTAGAGATATAGGTATTTTGGGAGATGCAGTGCTGGGAGTCCATGAGCCATCCTGAATGATCTACATATTGACCAGTTATGGGCCAGCGATTCACATTGGTCAAGGAAGCTTTGAGAATATCCATGAAGTGTGTCTTTGGTTTTCCTGATATTCTTATGGAGTAGAGTTTTGGAAGTGTTATGTCAGGCATGTGAACGATGTGGACTGCTGACTAGTGCTAACAGAATAAAATTAAGGTCCCAGTAGTAGGAATGTTGGCTTGGAAGAGGACACTACCTGTGTCAACCTGCCAGTGGACTTGGAGGAGTTTGCAGACTCCGCTTTGGTAATACCTTTCTGACACTTTATGGGTATTCCACTTTCAGAAGTATGCAAGAGGGCAGGGGTCACTGCAGATTGGTATACCATACAGGTTGTCAGTTTTGTGATCTTGATCTTCAAGTATTGTTTCCTTCAGAAGGCCAAAGTCCGTGCAATGGAAAGAATGGTGAATTTTGGCATCACTATATGCCTTTCCCAAGAGATGGCTCCTGAGATTTGGCAAGTGATTTCTGTTTCTCAGGGTCTCCTTGTGGAACTTTATTGCTAGAGGACTCTTACATAGGTATCCTTGGTTTGCAGATGTTGGTGTAAGGCCCATTCCGTTGTATGTTTCAGTGAGTTGACAATGACGTGGAGCTGAACATGCTTGTGGGGAAGCATTGTCTGCTCACTGCTCACTGAAGTTGGGATGACCTTAGTTGTGATGTGGAGCTGATGGAGGTAGCTCTTTAGCTTTACTAAAGTAGAAAAGTTGTTGAGATTGCTGCTCTTTGTATTTCTTGGAGATGTCACACTGTGAAGATCCCATCTATTCACTTCTAGGCAGAATCCATACTATGATTCAAGGAGCATCACTCAGGCCATTGGGAGCAGGCAGTTGATAATGACCTGGGTGGTAAGTTCTCTGTAGTACACAGCAGAAAGACTTCTCCGTAGTTATTACAGTCATATTTGTCTCATTTATTGAAAATGAACACAATTACATTATCTGAGGTACCCTGGCTAGTCTTCCTTTTCCCAGATGTGGAAAATGAGATGGTGAATTTGTGACAGAAGTCCCTTTCTGCCCAGTTTTAGAACTTCATCAGGGATACTATCTGGTCTCAAGATGTCATGGTATTCCATTTTCATACAGCCTTTTAGTTCCTTGTTGGTCACGGTTGGCAATGAGAGTCGACTGGATAGTTTGTAGTGGAATGGAGCCAACCACGCATATGAAGCGATAGAGTGTTGAGGAATTCCTTGAAGTGTTAATACTAGTGGATGTTGACTGTCTCTCTGTCCTTGATGCTCTGTAACATTTTTGGCTTTTGGAGATGTAGCTTCTTGGCTGTTTGGGCCACAGATAAATGTGACTGTATTGAGGAATCTGCATATCATAATCATAAGCTGACCTTGCTGCACTCTTTTCATCCACCATCTGCTCTTTGGGTTACAAGTTTTTGGTTAGACTGTGGCCATCAATTGTCTGTGAATCTACTTGGATTTGCTTGAGGCCTGATGGAGCTTATGATCAAAGAAAACCTCATCAAATAGGTCATGGTATTATCTGATAGCCTTTTCACAGGTGCCTCCTGACATGTGCATCCATGTCTCCAATCCACAGCAAACTGGTCCCGTTTTGATGCCAACCTAGACCAATTAGAAATAGTATGACAAATGAGATTACAGTAATGTTCAGGAGCAGATGGTATCCCTGCTCAAATTCAAGAACTTCACAGCGAGGAGTTTCAGGGACAAATTCATGGCCTTGTCTTCCACAACTGGAACAAATGAGAAAAATCTGACTGTAATTACTAAAGAGGGTCTCCCTGCTGTCTGCCACTGGGAAAAGTATCAAAATGGTCTTCTGGTCTTCCTCAGCTGCTTCCTCCCAATGACAGAAGAATTACTTCCTGAGTCTTAGTATGACTTCTGTCCAGCTAGAAACATGATGGACATGATCTTCACTGCCTGTCAATGCCAAGAGAAATGCAGGGCATAGCAATAACTATGATAGGTATTTTTCTTTGACCTTACTAAAGCCTTTGAGTCTGTTGATCCAGAGGGACTGTAGAGCATCCTGAAATTTGGTTCCCCTTAGAAATAAAAGTCTTGTCTTTGTGGAAGCTACTAGGTTGGAGAGCAGGAAGGGGAAGTCAGGAGAACATACACTGGTCTTCATTGAGGGGTCAACGGTGAAAAGGGTGAGTAGCTTCAAGTTCCTGGGTGTCAACATCTCAGAGGATCTAACTTGGGCCCAACACGTTGATGCAATCACGAAGAAGGCATGCCAGTGGCTCTACTTCAGTAGGAGTTTGAGGAGATTTGGTATGTCATCAAAGACTTGCAAATTTCTACAGATGTACAGTGGAGAGCATTCCGATTGGTTGCATTACTGCCCGGTATGGAGGCTTCAATATGCAGGATCAAAAGAGGCTGCAGAGGGTTGTAGAATCAGCCAGCTCCATCACAGGCACAACTCTCCCCACCATCAAAGACATCTTCAAGAGGCAGTGCCTCAAGAGGGCGGCATCTATCATTAGGGATCCTCATCACCCGGGACATGCCCTTTTCATGTTACTACCATCAGGGAGGAGGTACAGGAGCCTGAAGACCCACACTCAATGTTTAACAAATAGCTTCTTCCCCTCCAATTCAGATTTCTGAACAGTCTATGAACCCTTGAACACTACCTCATTATTCCTCTTTTGCACTATTTATTTATTTTAGTAACTTATAATTACTTTATGTCTTGCAATGTACTGCTGCCACAAAACAACAAATTTCATGACATATGTCAGTGATAATAAAGCTGATTCTGTTGCCTCAGATTCTTCAGCTATACGGTAATGGCAGATTGTCAAAAGAGCAGCCAGAAAAAATAGGTTTTAAGTAGTATCCCAAAAGAATCTTAAGTTGCCTTGACATCCAGGTCAATTTTCAATTATGTGCCCAGGAAAACAAACAAAACATCCTTTCCATTTGTAGCTACCAGAATAACTAGGTATCTCTGTAGTAACTCTCCCCTCTATTTGATAAATAGCAGAGCATAGATGTCAGACTTTTTTTCAAGCCAAATCTATTAAGCAAATTTATTTAAGAAAAGATAAAAATGTTAATGTAATAGTCATAACATTGTGTAAATTTAAAATAAATTTATAACAAAAAGTAATGCTACAATTTGCTAGATTTATAGAGAATAGTTATACATGTAGCATACTTACACTATGCATAATTTGAGAGTGTGAAATCACTGGGTTGACGCTGCATCTAAAAAAGCAGTAAGTGAAGATATTCATTATCCCTCAAATGCCTTTTTCAAGGTCTGGGTGTTTTATTCAATATCTTTAAAGAGATTTTTATATCTCTTCAGTGGCTCTGGCAATCTGCTGCAGGAAAGCATCAGATTTAAATACAGCAGATTGATTTGAAGGTAAGGACATTTTATTACACTTACTTACTATTCATGAGATATTCTCATGTTCTGCTATTATGTCCTGGAGTTTTAATTTGTGTTGTTCCTTTCAACAATTTATAGTGATGCATTCAAGGGGACATTGGATCTTCTCTTCTGAAAACAGTCCCTTTCTATATTCTGCCCATGTAAGGATGCATTTCTGAACTGTCTACTATGACTTCATTTCATTTTAGAGGATTACTAGATTTAACATGGTTCACAATTGTTCCATTTAGGGGCAAGTCCTAGACTCCTGCAGAAATTCCTAAGGTGCAGTTAGAGATTAGCTATCATGTAACAATGCTTCAACGATAGCAATAGGCAGAGGTTGTGGCTATTTAGCAATTCTTCTCACCATCCTCGTTCAAGCAGTTGTCAAGCAGTTCAAGCAGGTTGATCTAACAGAGATCAAAAGCACATAGATTGTGGAGTTGGGGGAAAAAATAGAACTCCCTGAAAATTCAGCTAAGTTTTGGTTTTGTTAATTTTTGTGTCCAGTGCAATCCCTATCATTTAATGATGTATAATTTCCCAAGTCTCAACAAGCATTTAATTTGGAAAGCATATAGCCTGCTTCAGACTCCTGGATTTATCTTCCTATATGGTTGCTATAACTTTTACCATTTCCCTTTGAAGCAGATTTTTCCAGCTGTGCTCTAACATACTTCATTAGAACAGATCAAAGACATTGTACAGTTGTGATCCAGGTACAATGGGCAAGGGAGGAAGAATAAGGGATAACTTAGACTGTTTAGTGTAGAGAGGGAGAAAGAAAGCAAGCTGGAGAATGAAATATTGACTCATATATTGGCTTGTATCAATCTTGCTAATTATTTATAAACATACTTTGATTTGTGACCATGGCCATGTTTTGAGTTTGATCAAAAGGCTGAAGACCATTGACCTGGTGGTTAGCTGGATATTCACACCATGTCTGATTGACAATGGTGAAACAATATCTGACTTCATTACAAATCTGATTATTCACACATTTGGTTCAGGTTGAGCAATTTATACAATGGAATAACTGAGTTCCTCAAATCAAAGGCACCATTATATCAATGCCATTTGATATTTTGATCCTTAAGAGAGAAACTGTTGTGAGAAAAGTAAAACAAAATGCAGATGCTGGAAATCTGAAATAAAAACAGAAAAAGCTTATTAGGTCAGGCTGCATCTGTGGAGAGAGAGACTCTGAGAGCTAAACTGATAACCTTTCATCAGAACTGGAGAAGTGGGTAAACAAAGTGTGTTTTAAATTGCAGAGAGGGGGAGGGGTGGGGAGGACATATTTGTAATAGGGTGGAGACCAAGGTCATCCAAGTGACACAAATGCTATTGATGCCATCTAAGAGAGCGTGATGAATGCTTGTTAATCATAACATAGATAGAGTGGGATGAATGATGGTATTAGGAAGGGGAAAAATAATGCTGCAACTGAGATACAGAATATAGTAATGCAGCTACTAAGTGCAATAGACTAATCTGACAGCATCCCTGAAACATGTGACCATCGTCACTAAGAAAGAAAAGGACAGCAGCTGCATGGGAACACCACCACCTGCAGGTTCCCTCCCAGTTACACACCAGCCTGAAATGGAAATATATTACTGGTCCATCATTATGTCTGGGTCTGAGTTCTGGAACATCCCATCCAAGTGCACTGTGAGACTACCTTCACCAGAAAGGACTCCAGCTGCTTAAGAAGATGGCCCAACATCATCTTTGCAAGGGCATTTATGGATGAGCAATAAATACTGGTTTTGCCAATGACACCATACCCTAAAAAATGAATAAAAAGATTCTTCAGTACTTAGCTGAGTGACCATCCTTCAGCTGTGAATAGAGGCAATAAAAATTAACAGGGTATTCTACCCCAGAAAACATTGTACCGCCTCATTTTGGCCTTCCATTGAATCCATAAGTGCATTTTCCAGAAGGGTAATAAACTAATGACCAGGTGTCTTGACTGATTTATATTTTTTTCCAAAAGCCCAGGGTCCTGAAGGCAGATATTGGCCCACCACAGTCAGTGTGATCAAATGGAGTCTAAAATCTGGTCTCTTCATGACAGATGAGGTTCAGTGCCATCCTAATATTTGTAATATGAAAGTGTCTGGAGGCTATTACGCTGGATAAAATTGATACTCGTAATTGAAAGTCAAACATTAACGTTAAATCCCACGTTAACTCTGTTCCTCCGCCTGTTGACTACTTCCATTATTTTCTGTTTTTGTTTTAAAATTGATACATAGTTAGGAAGATATGGGTTAATTGAGGACAACCTGAAGAAATCTACCAATATTTTCCTGGGAAAGTAGTTATGGTGGGGAAATACTGCAGATTGTTTTCAAATGGCCTTTGATGAAGTGCCACATAAGAAACTTGATAAAGTTAGGCAATGACTTTAAAGGTAATATTACAGAATGAGTAGGAGATAATGCAACAAAAGTAATAGTTGGTGTGTGTATTTTTGGACTATGGAAGATAAAAAAAGTGTTCTCAGAAATCTGCAGCTACACCAATAATAATCTCAGAATTTTTATATGAGAAACTATCAAAGTTAAACAATGACACAAAATCTATGCAATGTGATGAAATATGATATAATACCAGAATGACAGGTTTCTACATTCTACGTGAAAATGTTGGGGAAGGAAAAACTATGTCTCCTCCATGGTCTTGACATTCTTCTTAAATGAGGCCAAACTGGACCCAATATCCATTGAAATTTGTATAGAATAAGAGTTAACCATATACTTTGTACTTTAATCTCCCCTTTAAAAAAAACCTAGAGTTTCATCATATTATTAATACCTATATTTTAAAATACTCTTATTTTTTGTTTTTTTCCTTCCTCCCGAGACTTTGCTGATCAGTGTCATAGGCTATAACTGGAAAATCCTTGTCTGCAAACTGCACCGTGAAAATATATTGCAGCTGCTAATATCTTATAGCTCATTTGGTGATCTGGATGGCACATCAGCTTCAGAAGTTAAAACTTTTTCCCAATTCCAGTCATTGTCTATAATATCTGATCGTTCAGTGTAGCCCATTTTAATTATGGATAACTTGAAACTCTAGCCATCATAGCATGCCATGTGTTATATTTGTGCCAGAACTTGTCCTGAATAAATCTGGTTTCTGATTTTGTTCCTTACAGAAGGTAGTCATAACACACGGTTTTTATAAGTGTCCTTCTCTAGAATGGAACAACCTGCAGCTTCTTCAATCAACATCTCCAATGACCATCCACCTACTAGGACTAGAACTGTCCTGTAGTCTCACACTACCATTGATTGTAGCCTAGATGCTATTTTGTGTTGTCACCTGCAGAGTTGTAACATTGTGCAGATTCTTTGTTTTATGATTTCTTAAAGAAACTCATTCTCTTTATGTTAATGATGCATTTAAGACGCACCAATCTATTGCCTTCTGCTTTGTTTTACATGCTGCTGCCACATCTTTTTTTATACAAGTATTTCTTATACTCTTTAAAAGAGCAGTTGCATTTGGTACATCTTCACCAGTGCATGACTGCCAGTACTTCTCCACCAGTGACCTGCCCCACATGCAGAGACATGACACTGTCCTTATTTCTGAACAGTAGGCTACCATTACAGCTGTGGCAATCACAGGACAGAATTCCATGGCATTCTTGGCTGCTCTTTCCATAGAAGCTGTAATCCTGCACACCAGGTAAAATATAAGGCACTTTTGCCAAACAGCTCTGCCTGTTTTGTTTTATCTTAGACCACACATAAACCAGATTTGAGTGCACAAATCTGTCTCCAGAGTTACAATACTTGATAGATCTTTGAATGCTGAAATGTATTCATTCTTGGTTTTGCCTAGCTTTTGATTGCATGCTCTTAATTTATAGCTGTCTAGTCTCTCAAATGGTTGTGGGTTTGAAGTATTCTTTCAGCCTCTGAAGTACCTCTAGAATCAATTTCCATAAGTAATATTGCTGTTTGCTATTCCTTTAATGCTGAAATGTTTCCAGCTCAATGGTTTTTTGCCCTTGGGAAACATCTCCATGCTTTCCATGTAGGATGTGAATGATTCCCAAGGCTTGCTACATATCCTCAGGCTTCCCATGAAGCCTGCTATGCTTGAGCCACCATTTTCTTTCTTTTCCCACCAAAATGGTGTTGCAATAGTTAAGCCTCCTGAGTGTTTGCATTTTTATTTCAGATTGTTCCACTGACTACCTAGGTTTATACAGTCAAAATCAGCTGTTTAGAATTCTGTCTCTCCCTTTGATTTGACCTGCAGGACCTATGTTAAAGGGATACTAAGCCTTAAGTCAGGAATATCAAATTGGGGGCCCTGCCAGTTTTCTTTCCATTTTTACTTGCAGCCATGGAATTTTAACAGAGTCCACAAGTTGCAACAATGATTTTTTTTCATCAATTTTTTTCAACATCCAGTCTCTGTTGCCAATTTTAATGTCTCCTTAGGTTAACCTAGGACAACGCTAGAGTACTGGTAAGGTCTACTAGAATTACAGTTTGCAGGAGTGCCAAATAGGGTGTCTTTGTTCTATTTCAGAAAACGGAATTCACTGCATGTGGTGCTTACATTTTTTTACCCACAATAATTCATTAAACTCGATCACATGACTTGTACAAACAGACCAGGGAGTGGAGGATTTTATTATGAGATATAATGGGAGAAACTATGGCATATACTTCAGGGTGGATAAAGATAAGGGATCAGACACAGGAATTCAGAATTATGAAATATAAAAAATTATGTTGTGCTTTGATTTAATCGGAATTGAAGTGAAATACTGGCAATCAGCCAGCACCTGTTGAATCTACATTTTATTGTGAGCCATGGCCTTTAGGAAAGTAGAGGTGGTAACTGAATGTTGAAGAGGGGGGAAAGAGCAGTAAAAATAATTTTCATTAGTGAGAATCTCAAAAGCAAAATTCTATTAGCTCGGATCCAGAAATAAATACTTTTCATTTTTTTGCAGGTGCAGATTAGTTTCCACCAGCTGGTATCCCATGTCCAAATATAATACAGATTAAATACCTGAAACCACATCTGCGCACCACTCTATGCCAGACATTTAAAACCCTGTTTTCAGGTACTTGGATGGGAAGTGTGCACAGAAACACTACACTTCCTGTAGGTCTTGTTGTGTTTGTGTTTCTTAGGGTGTGTGCCCTGTAATTTCTAAAGGACCTTACAATTCACCTGTCCACATGCCAACAGTACCTGGCTCACTTCCCATCTACCCACGTTAATCTAGTCGCTGGAAAGACATGGCCTGATGTAATCTGATGCTGTGATGGGCAACAAGTGGAGGATGTACAATGAAATCGTTTCAACAATGCATAAAGTATGCAAGAAACTATGTAAATTACCTGCAAGCTGCATCAAAAACTGTTAGGCAGGAATGATGTTTACTATAGATTACTTAGTGACCTAGGAAACATACCAGACGTGCTCTATTTGTTGGGTGTTACCTGTGACTCGGTAGCACAGTCACCTCTTGAGTAGGAAAAACTGGGCTCAAATCACACACCAGAGACTTGAGAAAAAATTACAGACTGGCATTGCAGCGTAATGGGAATACTACACTGCAGGAGGTGACGTCTTTCAGATGAGACATTAAACTGAGGCACGATTCACTCTCTTTGGAAAATGTGAAAAATCCCATGGCATTATCTGACGAAAAGAAGTGGAGTTCTTCATGGGGTCCTGATCAATATTTATCTCCCAGGTCAAGATCACCAAATACCTTATCTGATTGTTAATATTTTCCTGGCTGTAGTTGGAGCTTACTTACACAAATTAGCTGATTTAATTCCTGCCTTACAATTTGTGAGTATTCTTCAAAAATACATCATTGACTGTAAAATGCTTTGGGATGGTGCAAATGAATATGTCTTTTTTTACTTTATATTTATGTTTTCCTGGTGTTATAAAGCCGATACTACACACTGATTCTCATTAACTGCAGTGTATTTGTTTATCCTCAGTCCTTTCGTTGTGTTGCTTAGTCTTGTGCACAGTTACTGCAAGTTTCCAGCTTGACAGGAACTCTACTAGAAATTGTTAATCTTTTAACTTTTCAGATGTGGAATCACAGATTTCCGGGGGCTGACTCCAGATATTGATCATTGTAGTATCTGTTCTCAGCCTTTTGAACAGGATGAGAAGACATCCTGGTCTACTGGTTATCTAATCTCTTGGTACTGTGGCATCAGATGTCTCTTTACATGAGCAGAAATATCATCCTACCTGTGAATATAGATAATCTAAATAGCTGCCTGGAGATCCTTCTGGTACTATATAAAACAGAACTTTTCCTTTGCATCTCCTTCATCAAGCCCACCATTGAAGCGTTCAAAAATCATGGCAGCTTCTCCCTCCCATATTGAGTTATTCTCAAATTTTTCCTGATCAGTTTCACTGCCTGCACAACTACCAGCACCTGCTCCTGCATAATGCAACTCCCTCTTAAGAGTTGCAGGCTAACTTTTAGGTTGTGCATCCCTGCTTTAATTGATTCTAGCTTTGGCAGTAATCTGGACACTCCCCTCAGTCTCAGTCCCCAGTTGATGTGTTCAGCTGATCCATAACTTGTTAGTACTGGCTAAACATTAGAGATGAGAACAAGAGTAGACCCTCTGCATTGCCATTCTACAAGATGATCTACCTCAAACACCACCTTCCTGCCCTATCTCTATATCCCTTGTGGATTTGATGGGCCAAAGGATCTGCTTCCATGCTGTGCTTCTGCATGATTCAATCACTCTATATGAAGGTTATACTCGACACAATACTCCAAGATTCAATATGAGTTTATCACATCATCTCTGCTATTCAGTTTGCTCTCTTTCAAAATAATATTTGTTTTATCCTAAATAACTTATGTTCCTGGATGCCCTTAAACATCAGGCCAATGTTGTTGATTTGAAAGTCTACATTGATAAGTAAATTGTTAACATATTGAGGAATCAGAATTTAACAACCTCTTTGGGAGGAAATGACTACAGATTGCCATTAATTTCTACATTTCCATTTCAGCTCAAAAACTAATGACATAAAATGCTATATTTCTGTACTTTGACACTTTGAAATGTGTCATCAGATGTGTTAACTTAGAGCTTCTATAGATAGATTTAAAGTTTTTTTTTCTGTGGTGACACATAGAGTATGTCAATTAAAAAGATCCTGGAATTAATTATGTGATGAAAGCACATAACAAACTAATATTATGGAGCTAGAAAGAAAAGAAATAACAATTAACATAACATGCACTGTGTTGTTTAACTATCCATTTTTAACCCCTCCTGGTCTATTGGTTATCTAATCTCTTGGTACTGTGGCATCAGATGTCTCTTTACTTGAGAAGAAGTATTATTCTTCCTGTGAACCTAAATAGTGTGTGTTGGTATATCGTTTGAATATGTGGAACATCATAATTAAGTCCAACAGTTCCTACTTCATGTACACAAGTGAGCATGCCAACGCGCGCGCGCGCACACACACACACGCGCACACACACACGCACACACACACACAACATCAGGAGTAGTGTTCCCAAAGTTATTGAGCACCCTAACTGCCGCTAGGGGTGAAACTGATTATGACAAATTTAAGATTAAACCTGCAACACTTCCAGTGATTCATCTACTGACAGGTATACTTCTAGTTGTAGAGTCTTACAAAATGGAAACCAGCCCTTTGGCCCAGTAAATCCACTGTCAAACACCCATATACTTACACTTACCTATCACTGATCCCATTTTATTCACCCCACATTCCCATCAGCTCCCCCCAGATTCTACCACCCACTTACACCATAGGGCCAATTAACCTCTCACCCTGCACATCTTTGCAATGTGGGAAGAAACCGGAGCAACAGGAGGAAACCCACATCTAAAATAGAGTAGCACTGAGTTCAGGGAGGGAGCAGTCTACTGAGGTTGCCTGTGTTCCTTGGTTATATGGTGAGTCAGTTGAGGAATAGTGGAAGACTTTCAAAGAGATTTTTCACAGTGCTCAACAGAAGTATATTCCAGTTAAAAGCAATGACTATAAGGTTGGGGAGACCCAGCCTTGAATACCTAAGGAAATAAAAGAAGGCATCAAGCTAAAAGCTCATGCCAAGAGTAGTGGGAAACTGGAAGATTAGGAGAACTTAAAAAACCAATAAAGAACCACTAAGCAAGCAATAAGGGAAAATAGATTATGAAATAGCACAAAACATAAAAACTTAGTAAAAAGTTTTTATAATTATATAAAGCAAAAAAAGGGTGTCTAAAGTGAACATAGGTCCCTTGGATGATGAGAAGGGGAATTAATACTGGGTAATGGGGAAGTGGCCGGGGCTTTGAACGACTATATTGTGTTGGTCTTCACGTTGGAGGACATGTCTAACATGCCAAAGAGAGATGTTATGGATGCAATGGGAGGTGAGGACCTGTCACTAAAGAGGTAGTGATGAGCAAACTATGAGTCTAAAGGTGGACAAGACCCCGGTCCTGAAGGGATGCATCCCTGGGTACTGAAAGAAACAGCAGAAGTTATCGTAGACACATTTGTGATTATTTACCAAAATTCTCTGGATTCTGTGCATGTCCCGGTGGATTGGAAGATACTGAATGTCATGCCACTGTTTAAAAAAAAGGCTGTAGACAAAAGGTGGGTAACTATAGGCCAGTTAGCTTAATGTCTGTAGTCAGGAAAATACTTGAAGCTATCACTAAGGAAGAAATAGCGAGATATCTGGATAGATGTGGTTCCATCAGGCAGGCAGAATATGGATTCAGAAAGGTCCTGTTTGACAAACTTACTGGAGTTCTTTGAGGATATAACAAGCACAGTGGATAGAGGGGAACAGGTGGGTGTTGTATACTGGATTTCCAGAAGGCTTTTGATAAGGTGCCGCATAAAAGACATCCAGAAGATGCATGGAGTTGGGGGTAATGTATTAGCATGAATAGAGGATTGGTTAATGAATAGAAAGTAGAGAGTTGGGATAAATCGGTGTTTCTCTGGTTGGCAATCAGTGGTGAGTGGGGTGCCACAAGGGTTGGTGTTGGGCCTGCAACTGTTCACAATATACATTAACGATTTGGACGAGGGGACTAAGTGTGGTGTATCTCAGTTTGCTGATGACACTAAATTGAGTGGAAAAGCAAGTTGTGGAGAGTATGCAGAGAGATATAGATAAGTGAGTGGACAAGGGTCTGGCAGATGGAGCACAATGTTGGTAAATGTGAGGTCATCCACTTTGGAAGGAAAATAGATCATATTACTATTCAAATGGCGAAAGATTGCAGCATGCAGAGGGACTTGGGAGTGCTTGTGTGTGAATCAGAAAAGGTTGTTTTGAAGGTTATCAAGAAGGCAAATGGAATGTTGGCCTTTATTGCTAGAGGGATTGAATTTAAGAGCAGGGATGTTATGCTGCAACTGTACAGGGTACTGGTGATGCAGCACCTGGAGGATTGCCTGCGGTTCTGGTCTCCTTACTTGAGAAAAGATATACTGGCTTTGGAGGCAGTGCAGAGAAGGTTCACCAGGTTGATTCTGGAGATGAGGGGTTAGCCTATGAGGAGAGATTGAGTTGTCTGGAACTATACTTGCTGGAATTCAGAAGGATGAGAGGGGATCTTATAGAAACATATAAAATTATGAAAGGAATAGATGAGATAGAGGCAGGAAAATTGTTTCCACAGGTAGGTGAGACTAGAACTAGGGGACATAGCCTCAAGATTGGGGGAGTAGATTTAGGACGGAGACAAGTGAATCTGTGAAGTTCGCTGCCCAAGGAAGCAGGAGAGGCTACCTCATTAAATATATTTAAGACAAAGTTATATAGAATTTGGTAGGGGAAAAGGCAGCTAGGTGGAGCTGAGCCCACGGCTAGATCAGACATGATCTTATTGAATGGCAGAGCAGGCTCGACAGGCTAGATGGCCAACTCCTGCTCCCATTTCTTATGTTCTTATGCTCTAGGTGTGAACACGCAGTGAGACAATATTCATAATCATCTTCAATAGATGAAAATCATATAAATATGCCATCAACATTCTGTTTACATCCAGGGATCCAGGCAGCTTTCCCAGAATTATTTTTGTGTCATTGACATGACATTGCATTAGATGCATTAGAGCCAGATTGAATGCTGACTGACTAGGTAACCATGGAAAATTGTCACTATTAGAAGGAGTGGATGAAATTTCTGGCACATGGAGTTAAAAACTGGCCTTTATTATCATTACAAGACAAATAGACGTTCCACTTAATGCGTCTTCACTGGGTGGAGGTTGCTCCTGACTATTTTTGTCAGGGTGCCAAGATGATTAATTCATCTGCTGGCTACAGACAGGGATGCTGCCTCCTGCTTTTCATCTTCCTTAGATGAATGTGCACAAGTTGACCTCTGCTGGATCAGTTAAGAAATGAACTGCTCAGTTCCTAACTGGGGCAGGCAGCTGGAAATTTCAAAGTTTGATCCGTACCCTACACTGCATGTTCCAGATTGTCTCTGAACCAAGGAGAGAGATACATAAACCAGAGCTCACCCCATTGCATATATGTACACTGGGTGAAGAAGGACTACAATTTGCCTGTGGTATCTTTGATAGTCAAAAGCTGTCAACATTTACACTCTTGATAGGCCCAGAACAACAGCCTGAAGAGCTGTACTTAAAGGAAGGGGATGAAGCAAGTTGTTTTAAATGGATCTTTGTTACCTCAAACTTACAGTGCAGAATTTTATAACACGTAATAATGTATGTTGTTTTATTAATTTCAGATATCACAGATTTTGCCACTCTAAAAAAAAGCCCCTGAAACTTGACAACTGGCTTGGCAATTGTCAGCTCAACCACAGGGTTGCCTTGGTGTAACCACAATGCGAAGGGTCGGTCTGTACCAGAGAAGGGAAAAGGTGGAAAGGATACCATCCCCACAACAACCGAATATCAGCCTGCTGGTGAGCCGGCGCCTCAGCATTGGGGCCGGTGCATCAGTGAAATGCCAAGTCGCAACAGTGGCCAAAACCAGGAGGAACTGGAGAGCCAGCATGCAGCATTCGACCTTACCGGCCATTACATCTCTGCAGAACACCCAGATACCAGAAGTGAGGCACGCTGGGGGACTTGGTAACTCTGAAACCTGCCCTGTCTCTCCACCACATCTGCCCCCCAGCAATGTGCAGAGAATCACCGTTGACCTCCGAGCGGCTTTAGCGAGGGTCCATGAGCCCAGTGAGCACACAGAGGAGACCATGGACAAACGCACTGTGTTGGATGAGGTGGACAGCGATGTCCCACCAAACCCCACAGACTCATTAACATTTGACAGAAGTCAACAGCCGGCAGATGCCAGTATCAGGAAACCGGTTCCACGCTCAGTGTCCAGAAGTCAGAGTAAGAAAGGTTCCTTCGAACTTCTGAAAATCAACATGTCCTTGCCACCAATTGTGGATCCTCCAGGTGGGCGGGAGCTGCCTCCCAGCGGCGCTTTCACTCCCTCAGCCCGCAACCCAAAGGTCGGCCTCCTCCAAGTCACTAAAGATGGTATCCTGGCAAACCCAGATCTTGTCTTTCACCCCGCGAGGTGCCAAAGTAATCAATTAGTCTCCTTTCCGAAGATATTCCTCACACCTAGTTTGGACGACACCTCGGCAGCTGATGAGTGTGCATTGAGGCATGAGGTGAGATGCATGTTACTGTCCTTCCAGCCTATCCATCCTGTCCGTGTTTCCGGTGGCGAACATTGCTGGCTTCTGCTGGCCACGGAAGTTTGTGTTGTTTTTCTGTTCTTCCACACAGACCTTTGCTACGTGCTCTGGAGTTTGGGCTACATGATCATAACTCTAACCTCGGGATGCTCACAGTAATTCGTATTTAATCTTCCATTAATGGGGATGTACACATCAACCCCCTTCTGTTGCTGTTGATGGAGCAGCCTTGGGGAATATTGAAGCAGGTTTGAGGCTGGAATCAGGAGTTTTTGTTTCCTTTGGGACGTCTGCATTGTTCCTTTCTGTTCGCCAGCGTCCCTTCCTGCTCTGGGAGAGAACCTTCCCAGAAAAGGGAGGCAGACAACTGATGTCTGGATTGTCACTGGCAGGGAAGCAGGAAGACTCTCTTGCACTTTGTACGTGTCCAAGAAAATTGGGGGCAGGATGTTGGCCAGGACAGGAAGCGGGGGATTAGTGCTGGTTTCAGCATTCCACTAATGATGCAGCAACTGTGCACTTGGCTGGTTTATGTTTGAACTGCCACAGTGGGTGGTTCCCTGTCACCATGTGAGACAGTGACCGCTCACAGCACATCAACCCAGAGGCCATAGGATGTTCCTGCAATTTCTGCATTAGCACAGCCCATGATTTAACCTTCTGGCAGATCTGTTTTGAGTGGGATTTGAATGAACCCTCGATGGTGTGAAAGGCCACGGTTCTGTGGACTACTACAAAAAGGATATGCCAAAAGTGGCATTTGCTGTACGATCACTCAGGTAGAATGACCTCATGGTGATGTGTGAGGGATTTGGTAGGAGTCTTCAGGGAAAGAAATATTAGATCAGCTGGGTAAGAGTGTTGGCAATGACACCAAGGTTTATAACATGGATGGCAAGGTCATGTGAAAGTATGAACACAAGATAATGTGCATGGTAAGTCACTTGGATATTTTAATAACAGCCAAGCCTAGAGAGAGGCTATGGCTCATAATTTAGGTAATCAAGGAGATTCTTCTGAAAGTCCATTTGAGGATCATCAGATCAATCTGGCGTATGATAATATGGCATCCAATGATTAGATCAAAAGACCCAGATGTCATTGGCAGTTGAAAGAGCAGGAAATAGGCTCTTCTCAGAAATGCCCAAAGGCTGGTTATCTGAAACAATTCAGATCTATAACGGGCTACAAAATGAAATTGGACAGCATCGCCAACAACAGCGTATCCCTTCCTGATGAGCTGAATGCATTTTATGCATGTTTTGAACAGAAGGGGAGTGGATTGTCACCACTCACCCTGACAGCCTCCAATGCAACTGAACCCGTGGTCACCATTGAGGACACAAGATCAGTCTTCTAGAGAGTGAATCTGCAGAAAGCATCTGGCCTAGATGGTGTTCGTGACCATGTCCTCAGATATTGTGCTGATCAGCTAGTGGGGGTATTTACAGACATTTTTAATCTCTCCCTACTTCAGTCTGAGGTTCCCACCTGTTTTAAGAAGACCACTATCATCTGGTACCTAAGAGAAACAAGGTAACGTGCCTTAATGACTACTGACCGGTGGCTCTGACATCCACCATCATGAAGCACTTTGAGGGGCTGGTCAAGGCATGCATTAACTCCGGCCTCCCAGACAATCTTGATCCACTGCAACTTGCCTACCACTGAAATAGGTCTACACTGGACACCATTTCCCTGGCCCTACACTCATCTCTGGAGCATCTGGACAGCAAAGACACCTACGTTAGACTGTTGTTTATTGACTATAGCTCTGCCTTCAATGCTATAATTTCAAGCAAACTAATCACCAAACTATGAGACCTG
>JARFYF010000057.1:10662755-10673489 GCA_030265395.1 Rhina ancylostomus | reverse complement strand
TTTTATCCAAATTTTATCTCTTTATCTTTGCAAACATTTCCCTTTTAAGTGTCTTTCCATTTTCCATTTTAAAGTTACTATCAAGTTGGCTTCCTATTCAGACTACATTTTCCAGAGCAGAAAATATCATGTTAAAAAAAAACTTTTTTTTGCTGCCTTTCAAAAAAAATAATCATAAATCAGTACATGCTTGTTGCCAAGCCTGCTGCAATTGGAAATTGGTTCTATCTATCAAAATCCTTCACAATTTTGAGCACCTTTGTCCCAAAACTTCTTTTGCTTCAAGGTGAACAATCTCTGCCTAGTCTCTCCCATATACTCAAAATCCCACACTTAGGCTGGCACAGTGATGCAGCAAGTACAGCCACTGCTTCACAGCATCAATGACCCCAGTACAATCCTGACTTCGGGTGTCATCTGTGTGGATTTTGCACGTTCTCCCCGTGACTATATGGGTTTCCTCCGGATGTTCCAGTTTCCTTCCACGTCCAAAGGAAATGTGGGTTGGTGGGTTAATTGACCAGTGTAAATTGTCCCTAGTGTGTAGGTGAAAGTTAAAATTTGGGGAGGGAGGGGGAAGGAGTTGAGAATATGGGGAGAATGAAAACAAAAGGGTTTTATGTAGGATTAGTGCAAATGGATGGTTGGTGTTCGGTTTTGGCTCAGTGCACCAAAGGGCCGGTTTCCATATGCAATTCCCTATGACTCCATGTATCATTCTGGTAAACGTGTTTAGCATCACTTCATGGAATATGGCAACCAAAATTGGAGACATTACTCAAATTGGGAATTTTAAAAAATTGGTATAAATGCTCACGGGAACCAAAACCAAAACCAGGATAAAACAGTCCAAGAGATTGCTGAATGAATCTTCTTTCTGGATCTTTAAGATCATTCTTATGAACAGTTCATAGTCTAATAACAACAGATGCCCAGCTACATCAGTGTACTGAGGGATTAGCATAAAAGCCAGAGGAGAAGGAGGTGATGCAGTTCTGTTTCTTGACTTTATTTTATTATTATAAGTGTTCACCTCCAGCTGACCAGAATTCACACATGTGCCAGAGTTAGAGATTGCTATTACCGATTAAAGACAAAGGTTTCAAAGAATACCTTAATGCAGGCGAGGTGGAGGAGATGAGGCTTAGGGAGGAAATTCCTGAGTTTTAGGGCCAAAGCAGATGATAGCCATTGGTGGGAATACATCAACCAGTCATAAACCAAGCATTCTCCATCCATTATACCATTTGACCTATACACTCTTCTCTCCCCAACAACCTGTAGATTTGTAAAAGCTAACTAAAGAAGAAGCATCTTGCTCAAAAAGTCAGTTAAACCTCCTCCCTCTTTTTCCAACAGGCCAATATTCAGTCAGCAAATATCTTAATAAACACCGTATGAGATCAGGACAATGACTCCATCAAACTCACTGCAAATATTCGGAGTGCGTAAGTGACGTGGTCTCTCCAAGCAACGCACAGGACATATGGGAGGTAGAGTGAGAAGTAGATGATTCCTCCACATGCAGCTGCGAGGTTTGCTCCAGAGAAGAAGGTGCTGATCAGGAAACACTGCATGATGGTAGCAACAGCAAACGTTGCAAGGAATACAAACACGACAGAGGGGTCACTATAGGGGAGAATCCCTCCTTTCTGTAACAAAAGAAAATACGAAAGCTGAAGAAGTATAATTCTTTATCCCTAATATCTGAGACAAATACAAAAATCTCATCTCGATTTTCAACCAATATACATACACATAAAGAATGGTCCATTATTTGTTCAAGATTATCAATATTTAACAAAAATATGAAATGTTGAAGAAACAATAGGCCAGGCAGCATCTGTAGAGAAGAAAACAGATTTGCATTTCAACACAATGACCCTTTATCAGAACTGAGAATAGATAAAGATAGAACAAGTTTTGAAGAGCAGAGAAAGTTAAGGCATAGAGAACAGAAGGGAAGGTTTCTGACAGAGGAGAGGTTAAGTATTAAAGGTGGTCGTAACAGGGAAACAAAGTCCAAAAGTGAGAGAAGTTCAGAATAATTAGATGAAATAATGAGGAGTGGATGCTGGAATTTGAAATAAAAATGCCAGATAAACTGATTATCTGAAATTATTGAATACTAGACTCCAATGTGCTGAGTGGGAAGATGAGACGCTTTTCGCCAAGCTCACTCTAAAGTTCTATCCACTTGTAGTGATTTACTTCAACTTCTTCCAGTTCAGTTTTCCATAATAACCGTTCACAATGTTGTCTCCCTTGCACTAGGTAAGAATGAATACAGGTTGGATGATTAATTTGCAGAATACCTCCAATCAGTCCACAAGCATGAAATGAACTGAGCTGCCAGTTGCCTGTCAATTTAATTCTCTCTCCCACTTCCATTCGGACCTCTCTGTTCCCTGCCTTCTACTCTGTTCCTACAAAGTTCAATATAAACTCAAGGAAAGGGACCTTGTCTTCTGTGTGGGCGTATTAACGCCTTCCAAACTCAGTAATAAATTAAATGTTTTGGGATAGTTAACATTCAATCATTTTTATTTCAAATTTTCAGTATTCACATATTTCTTTGATAATTTTATATGATTATTCTGCATTTATCCCACTTCTGAACTAATTCCCCAACACCACTTTGTTTCAGTTGGCATTATCCATTTTATTATTTAACTTTCCCTGCCTTCCATCCTACCACATTCCTTTCTTTTTGTTCTCTCCTGCAGGCAAAGCATACTGCCCTGCTCTACCTGCTCCTGTGGGCTAAAGGAAAGCAATGAACTCCTCTTGTCTCTTACTCTGGAACTTAGATGACCTCCCTAATGCAGCAATAAACAGCAAACTACGAGATGTAGCAGAGATCCGAAGGGGCAACCTGGAATAATCCCGGGGCTGGGAAGCTGACATTAACCATGACCTTGACATCTCCAGACAAAGTTGTCCAAGCATATGTGTGAATCTATGTTTGAGATCATACAAGGTCGGAGATCTCAGCAAGAACAAAGAGCAGTTTGAGTGTTGACCCTTTAATTGCACAATTTCAGCGAATATGGGAATAGTAATTTATGGCTGGCCTGTGGGTATATAAGAAGTTATTTTCAATTTGTGAGGTTGCAAAGTACACTACACATGAACTTTGGGGCATTTTAAGTCAGTAAATAAAAGGTACTCGGGCAAGGGAAAATCTCACCAAAATGTCATGAATAAAATTTCCCAACAGGTGCCATAACACCTAGAAAGAGGGACAATATTTCTTTGCTCTGGTTTAAGCCAATTTTCAGCATCATGGTATTGTTTATATTTTGGAGTAGTGTAAAGTATTTTCTTGGCCTTTATTTCCTGAATGGCAGTGATCTAAGATTCAATTAATCAACGGAGTCAAACTAATTGCTTCTATCAATTACAAGATAAGCCCAGAGCTTCCTCAACCTTGGAGTATACATGTCAGTGTATAGCAGTCTTCACCACTTCATAAAGTCCCAAAGTACTTTACAGTCAATGAAGTACTTCTGAAGAACAGTCATTGTTCCAATTTTTAAAATGTGGCAACTAATTTGAACACTGTCTCACAAACAGCAATGTGATAAAGGCCAGATCATTTGTTTTAGAACTCTAGGGGTAATTCTTGGTTTTCTTCAAACAGTCCCATAGATATCTTACACGAGAAGATACTGAGAAAACAGAGGGGGCTTTGGTTTACTGCCTCACCCAGAAGAGGGCAACTCAGAGAGCATTGCTTCAAAATTGCACTGGTGTGTCAACCTAGGACTTTGAGTTCAAGTTTTTGGAATGGGATTTAACTCAAAATATTCTAAATGCAGAGGTAAGAGGACTGCCTAGTGTGCCGGGAGCTTCAGGAGTAGCACTATACACATATGGGTGCTCTTCCGTGTCAGAAACTGCCCTTCTCTTATCCCCTTATTTACTCTCCAGAAGGCAAAATTCCATGGCACTGGTATCTCTCCCAAATGGAGATGTTACAGGTATGGACCCTGATGTTAATGTCAACATTCTATTTAACCTTCAAAGCTGAGCAACCTGTCTTTAACCAACACCTAGATATGTAGCCTCTACACCTAGACCACTGGACACAGACCAAGATTCCTGCCTGTTTTCTCCTCTGTATGACTTGACTGTCTTAGAGCAAATTATAGCCATTTTACTGGGATCAGCTAATTTTGACAGACCAGGCATTGAAACTGGCACCAATTGATTTGATATCGACAATACTATGCTTAGTAGTGAATTTACAATGCAGTTAACAGGAATCAAAGGCTCCTGAAGTACCACTAAATCCATAAATAAAGATGATGATTATCACAGCCACCTTGAGTTCTGATTCACCTGTCAGCAGTGGAAAATCATCACAACCAATCCATATTTTACTGAAACCCAGCGGACTGGAAAATGAATTTCAAGGGAGCATATCACACAAAACACAGATGAACAATAAAATATACAGATTAATAGACAGACAATTGCCTGTTTTAAATGACTTACCATCCAAAACAAATGAAAAAAATTAAGAAACAATTCTTAGTACTTTCCTTGTTGGAGTGTCTAACATACTGAAATTAACTGACCTCTGGATAAATCAGATAAACTCAAAGCAAGAGAAAAAACACAAAATGAAGATGAGTGAAGAGGAAGGTTACTACAAAAACAAGTAAGTACAATATTTTAAGATGGGCACAGTGCCAAAAGACAGAAGTTTTTCCACTTATATTAAAAACCAAGAGAAACAATCACAAACAATTAGAACTGTGCTGAGGGTTATTTTTACAACAGTGAAATCTGATCTATACAAACCTTTCACATCTTGAATTCAAACAAGAACAAATAAGTATGGGCTTAGACTTCCCCTATTCTAATACATGTGATTTGGCACATCACAGATGTGAGATCAATGAAAGAAATGGTGGGTGGGGGGGAGAGAGGTGGAAGGGATTAAAAACTAAGAAAAATATAGACAAGGTAGTCAGCTCTAACCTCTGGGAAATATACAGAGGATGAAGGACAAGCAGCAAAGATACGATTATGCAATAACATTTTCCAGGAATTCAAGTTTTGTACTCATACCCACAGGGGCTTAGGTAATCACAACCTTACATTAAACAAGAAGATAAGTGCCAGTGATTATTCAGAAACAAACAACAGTTTAAAGGTCTTCATTGATACATAGATCAAGAACTCTGCCATAAAATCTTCACATTAAAATTAATTGAAAAGCAAATTAAAGCGCCCAGTATCTTGTTCAAATAATTTCAGCAGTTTAAAGTCATTACAGGGTGTTTACCTTCAGGATTAAGATAAGAAAAGCAGAACTGATGAGGAAAGGGATAAAGCTGCTGATGAACCAGCTGATCCACAATATTCCATTAGTCAGCCCCATCATCTTCATCGTTTCCTTCAGCCGTGCCTCCTTCTCATGGACCATCCCCTTGATTATCATTGCAACCGAGTAAATCCAAGCCAACGTCATGAAAAGGGGCAATGAACGGTTCAAAACTCGCAAGAATCTGATTCAAAAGAAAAGTGAAATTTATCAGCTACTTATTAACAGAACAGCTTAATATAGCAAGGAATGTTTAATTTTATGATTGGGAAGAGGAAATGAATTGGAGCTTTCTGATGGATTAATGAGCTTTCACTGTTTGTACCTTGGAGACCAAGAACATGGGCCAGAAAGTTCAGAGGATGAACTACTGGTCTGGTCTTCAGTAGCTACTCATAACCAGGACAATAGTGTAGACATTGTAATTGGCTTCAATGCCTCTTGTGTTGGGTCAGAGAAAAGAGGCTGAAGGGGATGGAAATCAGCCTTGGTTTCAGCTCATGATTGATATGCCATGCATGGTTGACAAATGAGGATAGAGCCAACCTTAGCTGTAATGTGCCATGAATTTAAATACCCTGACAATATTCACTTTCAGAACCAGATATTAAGAATGACCAACTGGATGGGAGATCAGGAAGTGGCCCGGAACTAAATGCCAACAAGAATCTGTGTTTGTGAGAGAAAGTGAAAACTTAAGGGAGAACTGGCAAGGAATCAATGATTCAGCAATGCTACAGTAAACACCCTGAGCTGGTTATCTAGAATTCATTGGATTACTTGGTACAAAGTAACTGAGGTACATTTGAAATATTCAATTCAAGTTTATTAAATCAAATTAAAATTTTATTTATAAGTTATTCAGCACATTACTATATTACAAAATTCAAATTACACTGTTGACTCTGATCTCCAAAGCTGAAGTCTGACCATGAAAAATACCTCCAACTACTGGGTCAATTTACACAAAGTCACAAGGTTGTTATCAGTAAGCTAGATCACTTGCCCAGCCAAATTCATCCTTACAGAAGAATCCTGAAGTTGTAATCCCCAAAGTAATAAACCATTACATTTCAATGCTTCTGGGTGTTTTGATTCCACTGACTTAACTGGAAATCTGTGCCATGTTATTGATTTTTTGTTTGGTGACAAATTTTGATAGTCACCTTTCAACTGGTTTGTACCTAGTCTCCTTACACTTCCTCATAGAATTACAGATCATAAGATTGTACAACACAGAAGTGGGTTCTTTTGGCCCACCCTGTCCATGCGAACTGTGCTGCCTATCTGTGCTAATCCCATTTGCCAGCACTGGGCCATATTACTCAATGCCTTTCCTATCTAAATACGTGTCCAAGTGCTTGTTAAATGTTGTAATTATATCTGCCTCTACCACCTCTTCTGGCAGTTCATTCCAGATAACCACCACCCCTTAGGTGGAAAAAATTTAACCCTCAAATCTTCTTTGAATTTCTCCCTTCTCACTTTAAACCTGTGCTCTCTAATTCTAGTCTTCCCCGCCCTGGGAAAATGACTATCTATCCTATCTATGCCCCTCATAATTTTACAAACCTCAAGAAAATCCTACAGTCTCCTATGTTCCAGTGAGGATAAACCCAGCATCTTCAATCTCTCATTATAACCACAGCTCTCCACTCCAGGCAACATCCTGGTGAATCTCTTTTGCACTCTCTCTATTGCTACCACATTCTTTCTGTGGTGTGGCGACCAGAACTGTACACAATACTCCAAGTGCAGTGTAATGTATTGTACAACTCTTCTGCTCAATGCCTTGGCCTATGAAGGCAGGTATACCAAATGTCTTCTTCACTACCCAATCCACCTGTGTTGGCACTTTCAGTAAGTTATGGACTTGGATCCCAAGGTTCCGCTATACATCAATGCTGCTAAAGTCCCTGCCATTTAATCTATATGTCCAACCAGAATTTGACCTCCCAGCGTGCACTACCTCACACTTGTCTGGATTAAATTCCATCTGCTATTGCTCCACCCAACTTTTCAGCTGATCTATGCACCACTGTTTCCCTAAACAACTTTCTTCAGTATCTAGGACTCCACCAATTCTTGTGTCATCTGCAAACTTACTAATCAGACCACCTATGTTCTCATTCAAATCATTTATACATTTTACAAACAACAAAGGCCCCTGCACCAATCCCTGCAGTACACCACTTGTTTTAGACTTCCAGTCAGAAAAACACCCACCCACCACTGCCCTCTGCCTTCTATTACCAAGTCAATTTTGGATTCAGTTTGCCACAAAGCCTCAAATTCTTGTGCCATAACCTTGTGGACTAGCCCACCATGTGGGACCTTGTGAAAACCCTTACTGAAGTCCATGTAAACCACACTCTGCCTTTATCAGTTTTTCTTAGGTACCCTGTCAAAAACCTCAATCAGATTTGTGAGACCTGATCTCCCCTACACAAAACCATGCTGACTCCTCCTAATCAGCCCCAGCCTTTCCAAGTTAACATAAATCCTATCCCTCAAAATCTTCTACAACAACTTATCTAAGACTAATGTGAATCTCACCAGCCAGTAGTTTCTAGGCTTGTCTCTTTTTGAACAATGGGACAACATTAGTTATCCTATTGCAATCTTTTCCTTTCCTTCAGTTTCTTGTATATTATTGTGCTATCACATCTCAGGTGCCTCTTTTCCAGATTGAAGAGCCCAACCCTTTCCATTGCTTTCCAATAACTTTGACTTCAGAAATCAGGCTCATGATCCTTCTCTGCACTGCTTTCAGTGTGAAATGTTCATTTCCAGTCTCTGAGAAACAAGACAGAAGTGGTACAATGCATCTTCCTCTGGTTTGCATTCTAGGACTTTAACATTCTGCTGGTTTCATATGTGTGGATTGTCATTCCTTCAGGGGATTATGTCAAAATTCTGTCTTTAGTTTTCTTTGGATAGTTCTGTACATCTCAGTTTCTACCTTAATTGTTCTTTTTACTTTGTTTGCTGTTTGAGAATTCTTAACAGTGATTGGCTGGACTGCCAGCTTGATGATGTCATGGTGCCAGTCACCCTACAGATTCCCGAGATCTGATGTCTGAGAGCAACATGCCAGGGGTAATAAAATCCATGCCATACAGGTGACTAGATCTCTGTGGGCAACTTTCCTAGCCTTCAGTGACAACTCTGTGACTTTGTCACAGACCACTAAAGCAAGGCCAGAATAAATGCTTTTAAATAAATGAAAACTAGCAACTACAAATCCAACCAATTTCTTTCCTGAAGGCATTAACTTTCACAAGTTTCACTTATGTTTAGTACAAGCTTATACCTCCCTCAATTAACCAATTTTTACATGGGAGTGTAAACTAATTCTGAAGTGATTGTATCCAGTTTGGGAATAAAGTGAATAGCAGAGAAGTTGAGGTCAACTGTAATGCACGAGACATCTGCTTATCTAAGATCACACCTAGAATTGAAGTTGGGGTGTACTTGATCCGTGCATAGTGTTACTCTATTTGAACAATTAGGGGAGAAGAGTTAGCACTTGTGAACAAATGGGTTGGAGGATAGGCAGATAATTGATGAATAGCTATGTGAATGGGTGGACAGGTGAAATGGTATGTGTAGAAATGGAAGAATGAGTAGCTGGATGCAGTAATTTATTTTTCTGGAATAGCTGAACTTGCAATAAAGTTTCCTTATTCATCCTTGAGTTGGAGAAAAATGTATATTTTTTAAAAATCACTAACGTAGATCCCTAAGTTGAGAGGGAAAATGTAATGCATTATTCATTATTCTAAGGAAATTATTGGTTATCATTGATGGCCAAAAACCATCACAATGTTGCTTGAATGACCTTATTTTTGCTTATGGTACCCTACCAAACCCCATCACCAATCCACACCAGATACTGATGATTCAACATGAAGGGGTGCTTCCATGCATCAGTCTTAAGCTTACCCTGGAGTTAATGAATACCACAATGTGCCTCAAATTAGGAGATAAATCACAAGATTCCTGATCACATTCAGCAATATAACCTGATTGCCCAGGTAGGTATTCTTGTTGTGAGAGTTTTTAAACACTGAATAAGAGCAGCATACAATGTCACTGGGATATTAATGCAGACTCTGACCCATTCCTACACATATTCTTCACTAGTAATTGGATCGGCATTAGGACTGGGAGCTCTTTGGGTAATGCCCCTCCTGTTGTTCAGTGATCAGGACCCTTGCAAAAATCAGCAATTAAACCAATGGAATTTTTGATTTGGTACCACACCAGCAGTATATTCATCAACATATATGTGAAGTTAGCTGCTCTTATAATTATAAATTATCTGGACTTTGGCCTGCTCCAGTACTCACACATCATCCACATAGCATGGGTACGGCATCTGCTGTAAATAAATCCCAGTCTTCTTGTCTTCACCAGTCTGGACTCGAATAATTGCCTGCTCCACCAAATCCTGGATGTAGACAAATCCACCCCAAACGTACCGCAAATCATCAAATGGGTCTGCTGCAGGTCCTGGATCCCAAAACCTATGAGGCAAAACATTGAAAGAATGGTCATCCCAGTAACCTGAGCAACAAGTGTCAATACGGAGATGTCTCCCTGCCTTGGATGATACTGCAGTACTCATATCTCGCAACTGCTCAATCTGTGCAGAAAAGACATTACAAAGCTCCAACCAACAACGGAACACTTTCAATATTACAATGCAAATTTCAGTAAGCCTAGCAATTCATCCTGGGTGGTAGTGCTGTGTGTGTTAAATAGAACAGCAACAAGGTTGTAGTTTGCTTCCTAAATTCAGTTCCATTACCTTCAACACAACTCAATTCTGAAGGCAAAGTATATTGTGCTGTTACTTTTAGCATGACTGACAAAGGATCATGGCCAGGCAAATAATTCTTACAATTTAAGTTCATTGTACACATGAGAGTCTAATCTCAGGAAGTTTTATAGCATCTCTGTTCATGCTAAGTAAACTAACTTTAAACTGATGAGCATATACTTCTGCTGTGTTAACATGAAGTAGGCAGGGCAGGCAGATCATGGAGTCAATCAACCTGGAGCATTAATTTCACACCAGCACTGCTATTTTGCAGTGTTCAGTTTACACACCCCCAACTTCACATGGCTGAACATGCATTAAAACACCAAGGAGAATCCCCACCTGTGCTTTTTAAAGAGAGTTATCTCAGCTAGTAACTGAGGATGTGAAACTGGGTAATGCTGCAGCTTCATCATTAATGTCTTCCTTCTGTCCCTCTGCTGCTCAACAAGATACACTCCTTGGGTATCCAGAAAAGAAAGATGTGAGAGCAAGTTTATGATGAGGGAAGGAGAATTTGTAAGTCAGAAGGAAGTGACACAGCATGCAAAGAGCACATCTGGTTATTTGACCA
>JARFYF010000057.1:10647862-10658698 GCA_030265395.1 Rhina ancylostomus | reverse complement strand
CAGCAATAATCAACTCCAGGCCATGCAGTTTGAGGGGGAGAGCAGGGGTTGCTTTAGAGCTGCAAACTGTGTTGGAAGTTCATATCTGGGAGAACTCTGCAATAGGGTTGGCAGACCATAGAAGGGAATGGGTCTCCTATCCCTCAGAGTCTGCTCTACAGCCACCGCTGGACATGATGAAGAGGCTAAAATACATCCTCCAGCCAGAGATGAATAGGTAACCTTCTGGACATATTGTCAAGTGCCAATGGAGAAGGCCACAGGAGAAGACAATGCCAGGAGTCAAGCCCGGCTTCAGTGCAGGAAATTAATTACGGATCTCTTATGTGGTCGAGGCGAGGGTTGACATCTTTATCATCATTTTGCTCAATGAACTAGGCAAAATGATGATAAAAGTGTAAATCCTAAGGTTTCAACACTGCTCAATGCTATTTAATCCCATCACTTGACTACCAAAATTACTATTGTGCAGGACTCATACATAATATGTCCCACAACCTACCACCTCCCAATACATTTACCAATAGCTAAAGATTCATATAGGTTACACATACTACCAGCTCTTTAACCAGGACAGGTATATTGGCCAAACAATTTGCAAGTTTGCATGGCACTCGGTGGCACACTTCCCCTCTCCAGCAAGTCAGATGGTGTCAGAATGCCAGGGGTTGATTGCTCTTCCACCAAATCACCTCAATCCATCTGACTGAGAAATGTGGGAATAAACACGCAAGTACTTATGGACTAGAAATTCCCTTAAATCCTGAGTCCAGGGAAGTGGGTGAAAATTAAACACAGTCCAAGCTTTCTTTACTCTACAAATTATTTGAGCTACTGAACTAAACCAACTACCAGCAATGTGTGGATTAAAAAAAACCCCTAAAGTTCTGGAGCTCTTAACAAGTTGGACACCTTTTCCTCAGCTGGAAGCCTTAGAAACATTGCAAGTTTTTATAAGAACATACCTCAATGACTTGTGACAAAGAGATGACCATTTGATCTACTTCTTTGTAAGCTTGTTTCCATGTGTAAACGGATTTGTCACTCTCCTGAGTTTGGTTTGACAGGAAAGTAGCTATACTCGCTGTACTCCAAGAGGTAGAATTGAGCTGTAGGTCAATGAGGCTGGAGACTGCAGGGTTCTTCAGTATTTCCTGAAAAAGGCAAAACAGTATGAGCCTTCATAAATGTGGTAGGTACATTAATGATGCACACTGTTGAACTGGGTGAATTCCCCCATTTTTGCCCGTGTGCCAGAACCGAACAGTTTGAGGTACTGGTTGGCATTCATCTTTATTGGTGAAATTGATTCAGGCAACTCAATGATGTGTAGACTATAGGAGACCTCACATTGGAACTCAAGCCAGTGAAAGGATGATTATACACCAGTTTACGAACCAGCCTGCTCCAGTACCTGGCATTTCAGAAGGAGCAGCCAGGCCACTGGAGGGACCTGGCCAACACCCAGGCTGTCTGTGACACACTACTTAGAGGCAAATTCATCCTTCATTCAATTTTTAAAAATCACTGTGTTTTATATATCTGAACAACCAATTTGTATCGGAATGTTTTTAAATCAATATGTCTTTTTTATTGCAATTACTGTTATGTTGGCAAAACAACAGTTTGCATCAAAAACTGCCCAAGCTGCAATGAGATAAGGACCTGTTAAATTGTTTTGAGCTAATTTCAGTCAAAGAGAATACTCTCTTTTCTCGACATCATGACAAGGGATTTTAAATGTTTGGCTAAAACACCAAATAGGACCTGGGTTCAAAACCACATTTGGAGAAGTGCTTCCTTGGACATGAACTTTACTGCACGTCAAAGCTTGAAATGGTGTAGCAACACACAAAGTTCTGATACAGAAGAACGACTTCTATCAAATAAGGCAAACAAGTACATTTCTGAAAATGAGATACAAACCTGCAGGAGATGGATTTCCTTACTATTTTCCATAAACTTCCATATATGCGGCCCCGTTTCATTCCAAGCTCCCCGCACTTCCCGCAACAAACCAAGATCCTCAAACGTTCTGTTAAGCTAACAAACAAGAAAGAAGGAAAAGTATTTGCATCTGCAGAGCTGAAAGCCCGCAACATTTTCAAGATGAGATTTTGAATTCCTATTGATATCCTGAATTCAATCTGCACTGGCCAATTGTACAAACACCCAAATACAATAGCACAAAAGAATTCATTTGATAAACATTTGTTCAGTTTCAATTTACAATTTACATCCATGGAGCAATAAAAATAGTCCATGAGACCAGTCAAAATCATTCTGCTTCTTCATGTTAGGTGCTTAAGGAACTATATTGATAATGAAGGAGCATTGATATACAGAGGTTGCAACTCCATAGTAGTCTGGCTATGCTGACACTGGTAGCTCGGGTGGTGAAGAAGGCATTTGTTGAGCTTTCCTCCATAGGCTGAGGCATTAAGAATTGGGACGTTACGTTGCAGCTTTACAAAACATTGGTTAGGCCACACTTGGAGTATAGTGTACAGTTCTGGTCACCACACTAAAGGAAGGATGTGGTAGCATTAGAAAGAGTTCAGAAGAGATTCACCAAGATGTTACCTGGAGTGGAGGGCTGCAGTTATAGGGAGAGATTAGAGGAGGCGGGTTTATTCTCACTTGAACGTAGAAGGCTGATGGGTAACCTTATAGTGCATCTTAGAAGTATGAGGGGCATGGATAGGATAGAGAGACAGAGCCTTTCTCTCCCAGTGTAAGGGTTTCAACAAATAGAGGGCACTGGATTAGAGAGGGGGATAATTCAAAGGAGATCTTAGGGGTAAGTTTTACACTCAGAGGATGGTGGTCATCTGGAATGAGTTGCCAGAAGAGGTGGTAGAGGTAGATATAATTACAATGACTGAAACGCATTTGGACAATACTTGGATTGGAAAGACATAGAGGGACGTGGGCCTAATGTGGGCAAATAGGACCAGCATAG
The DNA here is from genome assembly GCA_030265395.1 of Rhina ancylostomus. Lineage (NCBI taxonomy): Eukaryota > Metazoa > Chordata > Chondrichthyes > Rhinopristiformes > Rhinidae > Rhina > Rhina ancylostomus. The sequence goes on along the minus strand of JARFYF010000057.1, from coordinate 10,655,736 downwards.
TTAGGCATCACGATTAATGTGGAAAAATGGGACCAGCATAGATAGCCATCACAGTTAGCATGGATGAGGTGGGCTGAGAGGGCCCATTTCTGCGCTGTACGATTCTGTGATTTTATGAAATCCATACAATGTGAAGATTTCTTAAACTTACTTTGCTGTTCCTTTCCCAGGACATGACTAAGTGTACGCAAAATTATTTAAATGCTAGTTGATGCCAAAATTAGATTGACCAAGCAAAGAAGCTCTGTGTTATCTCAAGGGTCAAAACAAACTAGATCTCTGAAATACTTGCATCTTGTTCTGATTTCACGGTCACTGACTTCAATAACAAAGACTTCAGTGAAGATAGCATTTTTAATCAAAAAGTACCTCTTTCATTATTTTCAGTGTAGCTGGAGTATCTGGAGTGTATAGAATTTTCCCCACAAAAAGTGGCTTGATGCCTCTCCACATAATCCGAGAGATTGGGTTAGATTCAAGAGTCTTAATCAGATCTTTACAGTGAGGTGCTATGCAAAACAAAGAGAGGGATTTGGTTACACAACTCTCATGTTTTCTGTTTTTTTAATAATTTAAAGTAGCATTTGCATTCTGAGCTCCCATTGCCCATCACAGAGAGGTCTGAAAATCATTCAACATTTCCAAAAAAGTTTGAAAGCTTAAGGGGTTAAATCCAAAAACAAAGCATTGTTAAAATAGATATTTTTAAAAAACTTGCAATTTTACAACATCTTTCACAATCTCAGTGTCCCAATTTGCTTTAAATCAAATGAAGTATTTTTGATATGTAGTCTGTGTTATAAGGCAGGAAATGTAGCAGTAAATTTGCATATAGCAAGATCCTTTCACAGAAATATACTAATGCCCAGATTAATATGAGTATTTCAGAGATGCTGATTAAGGGATAAGTTTTGTCAGGGTATCAGGAAAAATTCCTTTGTCCTTCTTTGGAAAGATGTCATGAGATTTTTTACATCTATCCAAGAGGGTTACTGAAATTACATCTTAACATGTACAGCACCGGTTAAATGCACAGTAAAACTTACTCCACCCTTTCTAATCAGTTACCCACTTAATTCAGAGATGAGGCAATTTTTTTTCTGCACTCAGAGTCATGAGTTCTTGGAACTTCTTTTTCAAAGAGCAAAGGAATAAGAGTCTTTGAATATTTTTAAAGGCGGAGATAAATATTTGCTAAGCTAGGGGCAAGAGGTTATTGGTGGGGTGGGGAGGGGGGTGGTAGATGGGAATGCAGGGCTGAGGTTACAGTCAAATCACCATAATCTCATTGAATGCTCAAAGGGCTCCTCCTGCTTCTAATCTGCATGTTCCTATATTACCCGTTCAGGGTCGGCTCCTGTGCAAACCAAGTCTCCATCCTTAATTTCACCAATTGCTCCTCAATAAATTGCACCTGCAAAGGTTTTCTTATTTTACTTTTCCTGTTCTCCATTGATTTTGTAACTGTCCAACATGGTTTATGGATGAACTAAAACTTAGAACAGCTCAGCAGGTAATACATCAAAGTTCCATATCGAGAAATGGCCATGCGACAATGTGATCACATCTCCCTCTTTGGATGGTGTTTCAGCTCAATTATACAAAACCTCAGAATTTTACTCGACTCTGAACTGGTTCAGAAAACATATCTCATCCATCACCAAGACAGTCACCTCTAATATGCTGCACAGCTGCCCTTCTCCCACTATGTTATTGCTTAAACTTATTATCACCACACTGGTATTTTCAAATTTAATTTTGCAAGAGCATCCTTGCTATTTTCTCAATCCCCAGACTCCCTGAATTCCAATTCATCTTGAAATCTATGCCAGGTCCTGTGGCACATTCACATATTATCCACCTTTACCAAAACAATTTACACCCTTATTCTTCTAAACAGCATCCCACATCCTAGCTTCAACTCTTTGCTTCTTTTTTGAACTAAGTCCATCCACTCCACCTCCTCTGCCTAGCTAAACTTGTTCTCATTCTGCAAAACTTGTCCTTTGACTGTACTCATCCTCCAAACAACAAAAAAAATGTTGGTATGGAAATAATATGAATTCAAGCTACGCTCATCTCTTTATGGGACTTGTGAAACATTCCTGATTCAGGTTCTCCCCTGCACCTCTGCCTCACCACTGCATTAATAATTGTATCAAGATTTCATCACATTTGCTGCCAAGTTCCACTCTGCTCTTATGTTCACCTGGTCCATTTTTGACTTTTTCTTTCCATATATAGAACGAGATACAGTGGTACAGCCGTTAATTGCTACCTCACAGCTCCAGGAACACAGGTTTGGTCATGATCTCAGATGTTATCTGGGTGATGTTTGCACATTGTCCCTGTGGTTGTGTAGATTTCCATCGTGTGCTCTGGTTTCCTCCAATATCCCAAAGCCACAAGAAATTACCCTCAGTGTAGGAAAATGGAAAAAGAATCAAGGAGGAGTAGATGGGTATCAGAGAGAGGACAATTTGCAGGATACATGGAAATAAAGAGGGAGAATAGGACTAATGAGCTAAATGGCCTCTTTCTGTATTGCAATGCATCTTATTTAAATAAGCCGTCAACCTGAATGCTCTCTATGTTTACACTGATTCCCACAGGTTCCTTGACTGCACTCCCAGCACCCTGCTCACTCCAAGCACTCCATTCCATTCTCACGGGATCTCTATCTCCAAGGACCTGCTTTAACAATGTCACTTTTCACACCAATACTACCCTTCTTCTCAACCGCAGATTCCCTCTAATGTGGTTGTCAAGGACCTCAACTGTGAGCGTTCCATTTCCTGTGTTCTGTTCACTTCCTTCCCCTCCCAGAACCTGGGTAAGATTCCTCCCATCCTCACTTTGCACTTCACCAACCTTCACATTCAGTGCAACAGTCTCTGCAATTTCTGACACACACCACCAGCAGACCCATTTTTCTGTCCTTCCTCTGCACAATTTTGGACAGATTGTTCCATTCTGGGTACTCTGGCTTACTCCAACACTGCTTTTGATTTTAACCTCTTCCCTTCCCACCTTCCATGTCCTAACGAGCTTTCCACATAAAGCATCAATTTATGTGCATGTCTTTCAATTTAGTAAACTGCATTTTCAGCTTCTGATGTGACTTCCGTTATATTAAAGAGATCAAACACAGATTAGATGATTGATTTGCAGAACAGGTTGTCGAATCCTGAGCTTACGGTCACTGTCATTTTAATTCTGTTTCGATCTCACTCGAACGTCTCTACCCATAACCTCCAAAGGAACTCAAAAAAATTGAGGAACAACATCTCATCTGTGGATTTGGCACATTACAACATTTTAATTGTTTGATTTTTTTCCTAATGGTTTCAGAATGCCTCTGAACATCAGAGGCATTCATGGCTGTATGATTCACACAGATGCAAATAATTTTTCAGCTATTTTTTGAGCAAGGCTTTTTCTAGTCCTCTCCATGCACTAGCTTGAGAGTGCATTGATAAAGGTGGATCCACAAAATGTATGTTCATTTTTACAATGTTGGTGAATAATTACCAGTGATGGCTCACTTCTGGCAGCAAATTCTAGCCCAACAGATTTCCTTCTTTTAAGATTTATTTAAGGAATAAAGTTACACTCACGTGTTGAATTGTCAAATGTGATCATTCCATCATTTGTGCTGTTCCTGCCAAATAAGGCCTTGTAGTCATCATCTTCATACCAGTTCAGTGAAGGTACGCGCAGACCACCTCCATCTGGATGCCCACAAACAATCTTTGATATTGCCTGAAACATCATTTTTGGTGATCCAGTTGTGTTTGGATTTGTTAACCACCGAACTTCATCCCAGAATTCAGAAAAACTCGTCATGTTGGATAACTTGTGATGCAATCATAAGAGGGGATCAAAAAAACCACATTAAACAGAAGTTTTAGTGACTATTATTATTGAAAAACCCATAAAGGGCTAAAGTTTGCAGTTCAGGACACATGCAGCATTGAAAACAAGACAGCTAATGGAAATTAATTAACACCTGATGTCAGTCCTAAAGTTTCTAAAGTTAACAATTTGAATTGGTGTGCCTTTGTCTTATGGCATTGTAACAACGTTCCAGGTTTACCTTTCACTATCTCAGATGTCCTTTCATATGTTCCTTTCAAGGGCAAAAAGCCAATGTTGATTCTTATTTGCAATAACTCAGGTTCCTTGAATGATGCTCAGTTCTTCTCTTTATCACCTCCTCAGCTTGACAGTTTTATGCCCAAGACTAGACAAAGTGCTCAAGGTGCAACATATCCACCAAAATGTACTTCACGTTTCTAACCATATTGGGGTTTAGAGTAACATTTTATGTTAGTAAATTGCCAAGATAAAAAAGATTCTGCATTTGCCACCTTAAATCCAATGAAAACTGAAATTCTTTTAGGATTTAAAAAATCTTTTTTTAAAATTCTCTCTGGGTCACATGCTTCCCAAATTCCTGTTCTCCAAGTATTAGCTTTTGCTACTTCCTTAAAATTAATAAAGGCTCAGTTCCAAGATTCAGAGAGTCACAGTTGTGAGCATTGCTCCTCCTGTTTGCCCTCACATTCTTCTCTCTACCAACTGATTGCCACCATTTTATCTCCACGACAAAACCAAGTTTCAAATGATCCTTCCAAAAGATCATTTTCTCCACGAGAACAACTATCACAGATCAGCCCATCAAACAACTTGCTTCCTGTCCTGATATCTAACTACCCATTGGCTCTTAGTGCACACTCCTGTTTAGAAAACTTCATATCATGGACTCTATTCATCCACAGTCTCAATGACAAAACATGATGAATCTTCATTCCTCAACAGGAAGAATGAACAGAGTGCACACAGAGCGGTAGCTGCTGCTGGAACAGAATGGGGGAGGAAACAGGAGAAAGGAATTTAGCAGCTGGATACATTCACCAAGAGTGTCCAAGGAACAATCCTCTCATCATGTCCCTGAGCGAGGAATAACATGCGAGATTTCTGCAGTTCAGTAAGGATTCCCTCACTGAGATAAGCCACATCCACAGCTTCACTAGGAGAGCAGGGAGAGAAGTACTTTGTTAGCAGCTGTTAAAATCTCTGTGGCGATCAGCTTCTACAGTGTGGGCTCATTCCTGTCTGGATTTGAAAACATCTGCAATGTGACAGCTAGCTGCACACTGTTACAGGCACTCTCTATTCCAAGAGAGTCAACATCATTCTCCCTTAGCAAAGAAGGAGCACCAAGTCTTGCAACATATGAAATTGGAGACATACCATAACCAAAAAGAATTTTATATCTTCGATGTACTGTGATAAAGAAATTGAACCAATAAATTAATGAACAAGTGATTAACACACTGGGACTTACTTTTTGTTCACTAGACTAACTTATTTATTCATTGCTCCACATTCTAAGCGCTCACCTGTCTCATATCCATTTATTCATTGCAAATCTGATTAAGGATATCATTTTCCCTTTGTTCGGGCAGCTACCTACATGAAGTCTCTTGGGTTATTTGAACCTAAATCATTAATTTGATTTAGGACCAGAGACATTGAGATTTTCCAGAAGCGTTGATTTTGACAAATTAAATGCAAAAGCCTTGAAGAGTCTGGCATTTATTTCAAAAGCTATTGAGAGATAACTAATATGTTAAAATGATGACAATTTTGCGTGGTGAAGCAAAGCAGAATTTAAATGGTTGTTTTTTTTCCCAAATTTGATAGACAATATAGATTATACCCAAAATGGTTCTTATTAAGGCAATTATTAAATTGCACATAGCTTTACTGCATTCATTTTTGTACTACTATTTCAAAGTCTAGTTTATTGTCATATGCACAAGTACATGTATGCACAGTACTGTATGTATGCAAGTCCACTATTCTCTGCAGCTTCTTACATTCCTGTGCATTCAAATTGCCATACCAGGCCATGATGAAACCAGTCAGGATACTTTCAGCAGTACACCTGTAGGAGTTCATTAGAGTGCAAAACCTCCCTTAACCTTCTAAGAAAATAAAGATGTTGGTGCACCTTCCTTGTAGTTTATAAATCACGCAACATTCATAAGAACCACTAATCATTTAGAGACATTGGGTGAAACTATCTGAATTTCAATAAACATATTGCTACATGTAATCATTATGTGCCCATGGAATGCACCTTTGAAAGCAGGGTTCCAATCTTTCAGGATTGTCCTGAAATCACCAGGAATTTTTTTTAAAAATCTCTGGAAACTGAGGGGTGCATTTATATTTTTATGCTTTAAAGATACTCATGTTCTGAATGTGCTGATGATTTCAGTGTAGTATGGCACAGAGCCATTCACATAATTTAAACAGCAAATCTCGTTACCCATCTCCTCTTGCTGCCAGTATCAGTGATGAATGATGGCTTACAGATCATGAGTGATGGGCGTGTTAATAATCTTGGATTAGATCTCAGTCAGGCTATCATGATAACAACACCTAAATATAGATATCAGTCAAAATCACTTTGATGACACAGTGGAGCAGAAGCTCACAGCTGCAATGATCACAGGTTTGAGCCTGACCGCTGGTGCTGACTGTGTGGGTTTCCCCCAGGTCCTCTGGTTTCCTCCAGCATCCCAAAAACATGCGAGTTGGTAAGTAACTTACCTACTATAAATCACCTATAGTGTAGGAGGATCAGAGCGGATTGATAAGCATGTGAGACAGAATGGGGTGCAGGGAAATATGGGTGAATGCAACTGATGACAATACTTTTGGAGCTGGTATAGACATCTGTGCTGTAGGGCCTGTTTCAAGGTCATAAGGAAATATGAGAAATATCTGAACAATCCTTTTCAAAAATCAACAATTAGAGGAATGCAGATCCTGTTTAGCTACTACGATTTTCTAATGTGATTTTATTATGCTGAAAGGAATTGAGTAACAGTGCAATTCTTTCCAATCTTCTGGGCAAAGAGAGAATGTGTTGAAAGCGGATTAAATACAAAACAATGCCTTCATACATCCTTTTCCAAAAGAACCTTTTCTTAAGAGGGTCACTAAAGTCTTTTCAATGTCTGCAATCTCTGCTCCAACACCCCATGAAAATTATGGACAAAAGGGAAATAAATTCATCAAACTGTAACGTTGTAGTCACAAAAACTAATCTCATCAAGTTACGAATGGCTACTTTGGGCATTACACACTGGTCAGGACAGGATACTAATGTTAAACCACAGGCTAATAGCAAGTCTTGATAATGCGGAAAGGAAATAAACAATAACCTTACCAAACAAAAACAAGCCTCAAAAAGATGAACTCAATCAGCCTGTTAAAAAAAAGCTTTAGTTTACCAGCCTTCTTCCTGCTCCCTCAATGGACAATTTCAATGATTATGGGCTGCCTCCAGTGCCTCTCCTGCATAACCGTTCTTGGAATGTGAAACTGCCAGAGGGCTTTAAGTTCGCAGCACATTTTAGAGATCAATGGAATCACGTTGTCAACCATAATGTTCTGCAAGAATTACTATCAGAAATGCCGGCTGAATTCTGCTTAAGGAATTGCTTTGGCTTATGGCCTTGGACTGAAGCTTAATGTTGTGCCATATATAACATGGTGAACCAAACCCAGACTGGAACACAGATAAACTTTCAGAAACAACAACCAACACTTGTACAGTGGGCTAGAAATTGTAGCAGGCCTGAGAAATTGTATCAAAAGTAGCACCTGGCTGCGGTTCATTAGTTTTGTTCAAGGTCCCCCAGCAGCAGTATTCTAACATAAGGTATTGCATGCAACAGAACTGCCCTCCACATTTAAAGCTGTGGAGAGGTTTCTCAGTCACAAGCTCCCATCATTACAGAGCTTGCGGAGGGTATCTGAAATAAAGCAGAAACTGCTAGAGATATTCATAAGAC
>JARFYF010000057.1:10626692-10647762 GCA_030265395.1 Rhina ancylostomus | reverse complement strand
AGACAAGGCAGCATCTGCAGCGAGAGAAACTGTTACTGTTTCAGGCGGTTGCCCTTTCATCAGAATGGAGCAAATCAGTTAGAAGTAGACTGGTGGTGGTGGCAAAGTTGGGTGGCAGGAGAACATGGTAATGTTATCACTCCATTGATCTAAACATTCATGGAAAGAATGCAGTGTTGTGGGATGATCTAAAATGCAAACTATGTGAGATGTCACATTTTTTCATTATTGAATTCTCCAAGCACTGGCTGATGCTTGTCCAAATTTAGTTCAGTGAAACAACATTCCCAGGTTATTACAGCTTTTTCCTCTCCTCAACCTAATAAATGTATAAAGTGGTCAAAAGTCATTAAGCATGTTAACAATAATCTATAAAACCAATAAACCTGCAAGACTGGCCTGATTAATCATCATCATTCGAAAGGGATTATTTTTCCCTTCACAATGAATGCTTTCTGTATTCACAATTTTTAATCTACCCAGTAGATTTCTTGCCCAGGTTGTGCTGCAACTTCACCAGTTGATGATAGTGTCACGTTTGAGGAATGTCCTTTGCTATACTGAGTGCAGTAGGCACGGAAATTCTCCCAGCACATACTCTTGTGACTGAGCTGATGAATGTGATGTATGACATCTGAGGTAGTGATTACTCTGCAAGTGAAACTGGTCCAGTACAATTAGTGTCAAAGGCTGAAAATCAGATTACTTGTATGATGCCTTGTATAAACACAGGATCATTTACTCTGAAGTGGTGATCATGAGATTCTGCTGCACCCATTTTAAACAAACAATAGCACTAATTCTGACTTCACCAAACACAACTGTGTTCTGGCACATCACTAACTTTTTAGTGTCTGTCCTATAGCTGTGTATGGTGTATAATGCACGAGGAAAGGAAGTATGCAATCTTTATCTCAACTTCACCTCCTCTCATCTTGTTACGTACATCTTTCACTGGATGAACTACTTTTCCAGCAAAATAGTTGAAGCTGGATGACATGGAGCCATGGGAACACGCTGGATTCCATTCCTGCTGAGGAATTTGATAAATTCAACGCTGATAAAGTTGTTTTCATTGCACATCACAGACAACCCTGGAAGAAGGTGTGAAGTGACAGCACTGAGCTGTACACATATCTGTAGGAACTGCTTCCATTCATTTAGATTCTACATTTACTTTGATCATGATCACTTTTCCCCACAAAATGACCTGCAAAATCCCCACATTTCCCTTGACCAGGGCAAACAGGAGTTACTGGTGGATTCTTGCAATGCTCCTTACACTATTTACATTCCCAAAAAACAAGTCTTTCTGGACATTTAAATCTTTTGTAATATGGGCATAATGTGTTACCTTCAACTTTATTTTTGCCATGCACATTGGATGTGTCCCACCTACAAAATGGTTGCATCCTGTCCCCTCAAGGTAGCAAACTGCTGGGTTGTAACAATTGTACTGTCCATGTATTCCAGCAGTGATACAATCTCATCCAAAATGTTGTACAACTGTTTTCCACTAGTATTATCAAGGTGTGTTGTTTGCTGTCTGACATCACTGAGCAAGCCCAGCAGCTGCCGTGCATATGCACAACCTCTGCTTAATTCATTCTTGTAATGCAGGCAATAGAGGTATTTACTGGCCATTCTAAGGTGCCCTGAGAAGGTGGTAATGGGTCTTCTTGAATGACTACATAAATAAAAGGTTTAAGATCAAATGCATTGTTCTGGGACTGAAGTAACATACAGCCCAATTTAAGGACAGCAGATTTTCTTCCCTCAAAGGGATATTAATGAAACAGCTGGGGTTTGGTACTGGTGTGTGATGTACTTGTCAGTCTCTTTTACTGATACCTGCTTTTATATTCCAGTTTAATTTATTGTTTTGAACCAAATTCAAAATCTCAAACTCTCTCTGGAATCCAAATTTATGGTTCCTGTTTTGGTAACATAACCATTACACCACTTTACCACAATATCCCCATCCAATATCTCCTATTACTTTTTAAATTTTTATTATTAGCTTTCTATTACCAGCAACAGCTAAAGAGAAACAGAATTTATGCCACAAGTGCTGAATCCAGATAGGGGTGTCTGGAAAGTTAAGCTTATGGCAAGTGGATACTAAAAGGAAGGCTAAATGATGGAATTACAAAGAGGACACATCATTAATGTATGTCTGCATTAGGGCTTGGGAGATGTCCAAATTGCTCTACTGGTGAGCCATCAAATCTTTGTACACTCCCAGAAAAGCAGGTTAAATGGGTAAAATTCATGAGACATCTGAGAAAAAATGAATAACAAAGAACACAAGAGAAAGACATGCATACAAAGAGAACAACAGAAAGAGAAATATATCAAATGACATCTATTTTTCTTAATGCTTTCATGGCATCTGTATGTCCCAAACTATTTCTCGGCCTCTAAAGTATTACTTAACTGTTGTTCTTTAGTCATTGGTGTCATATTCAGCTTACCTGTTGAACAAGAGATCCAATTAGGTGTATAATATCGTTCAAAGCATTAGATACATCAAGTATGTTCCCAGCACTAAATGTAACCCTCTCCTGCAGAGAAACATCAGATAAGAGGCAGGTAAATGTACCCATTACACCATAAAGTGAAAGTAAATAACATTTGTCTCTCACTATGTTCTGATCATCTTAAGATTATGCACAACAACACCAGGTGAAATGCAATATATTTTGGCATTACTGTTTTGACTGTTTTGTAAATGGTAAACCATTCATAGGAGTGCATTTCTTACCCTCCTGGCAAACTTCATTAAAATAGTCCCTTTATATGTGGAGGAAACAATTGTTGAAAGTCACAACTATATTGGGTCAATCAGAAACAACAATCAATGGGTAATAAAACTTATATACTTAACACTTTGTATTATAAGTAACATAGGTGTGGTTTTGAATCACAGGACTTGTCCAGTTTGCCATCCAGTGCTGTGCTGAAGGAATGCTGTAATGTTAGAGGTGTGACCCTTTGGAAAGATGTTAATCAAGGTACTTTCAAGCTCACCTTAACCAGATGGAATTAGTATGCTACAACAACTTTATCAATGAGTATTAGAATGTATACAGGAAGTCCCCAGGTTACAAACGAGTTCCATTTTTGAGACTATTTGTAACCCGATTTTGTATGCAACTCGGAATAGTGTCCGTGCATTCGCACTTGGCCCGGGAATCATGGCCATGCATGGCCCCAGCTGCACATATGCACTTGGCCATGAAGGTCGGTTCATAAGTATGGGCATTCGTAAGTTGGGCGTTCATAAGTCTGGGACTTCCTGTATTTAAAAAGTGACCTTGTGTATTCTTGGCTATCCTATGTTGTTGCCCAAAGTAAGTCTGAGAATAAAAGCTGGAGCTATGCAATACAAGATATATTAAACAACTCCCAAGTCAGTTCTGTATAATCAGGCTCTAAGTGAATTTATCATATATAGGTAAGTTAACACTCAATCATGCCAACCAGATTACTGAAAAGTGGAAACAAACTGACCGCCAAGAGTTTAGAGAAGTTGATTTCTGAGAAGAAAATAGTTGCTGCTTTTTGCAGTGTCTCCTCTGGTAAGGCACACAGATTCTTGTGCAAACGGTTGAAGGCCCTCTTGTTCTTCACAGTTAGGAAACTGGAGTGATAGGATATGTTGCAAACAATCTCCTTTAAACTTCCCCCTAGACCAGCAAGGGATATCTACAAAAATCCAAACACAGGTAGACTAAAGTTAAATCCCTCTACAAGGAAGCCAAATAGTAGCAAATCCTCATTCCAGTTTTCTTGTCTGCAATATAAATGACCAATTCCGATTACATTTAATCCCAATTTTAGCTCTATTTCTGTAATTGCCCAATTGCTTAATTCTTACTTCCTCTTGGCAATCAGTTGACAACCACTTATTGGTACTTACTGTCCCAGAACTATCAATAAGTGAATGTTAACTGATTACCTAGCAGGAAACTTTCTTTACTTTTGAATAACCCGTTTGAACAGCACGATTTCTTAGGTCAAATAGGTGACATTTTGATATAAATGCACACTGTAAATGTCCAATTCAGTCATGTGAGGCATCACAGTAACACACCCAGTACCCTTCACTGCATGTCACAGAGCTTCCACAAATGGTTGTCAGACGAGAGTCTGTTTGAAACAATGGCCCTTAATAAAATATCAGGGAACAGCATGAACAGAGAAATGGACTTAAACACCAATGATGTTATGCTTGATGCAGAAGAACCCAAAAGAGGCACCACAAAATGCAAATACTCATGTCAAAAAAACTTGCAAATTAAACCCAACATCTAGTATACCAGAGCTTTCCATGTGTCACCACCTCATTCCCACATTTTATTCCAAAAGCATGAGCTCTGAAATTCTTGCAGTGGCTTACTGTAAAGTTATTTCTGTGGGAGCATGTCAATCTCCCATCAAAGTTACAATGGAGATGAGGGTGAAATCCAGCAGAATTTCTGGACTATTGACTCTAATACAAATGGAGCCCAGGATATTCCATAGGCCCCTCTTATCCCATAGTTAAGAGGTTGTTATTCCTTTATTGCTTTAGATAAAGGATATTGGGATGTCATTCTATCCTGGAAAGCTGGACTCAGTTAAGTTCCATATCTACTATAGTACAGCTTTTGTTTTTATTAATTGGGACTTTATTGGTAGCGATCAAGAACAGGAATCTTGAATTTATTCTCTTCAAGCAAAGCACACAACTCCCAGTCCTTCCAAAATTATCTTCCTGATCAAATGAAATTGGGGTCTTCTCAGCCTGATTTACTCAGTCCCAATAGTGATCAATAGAAGCAACACCACAAGCTCTGCTCTATTCACTGTAACAAACCATAGCCTCCATATATTAGTTGATCAACTCAATACTATCTTTCTGCTAGGATCGCCACATCCTCCTGTGGATTACCTGCTCAAGATTTATCTTTGCTGTCATCAAGTCATTAACCACCTCTTTAGGAAGTGATGCATTGTTCGTGAGGAACTGGGACAGGGTCTGATTCTTCTCTAAGTACTCCTGTAGTGGCAGACCTAATGACAAATCAAAGGTAAATTAGTTCCTGATTATGTATGCTGACCTAAAATTATTTATTTCTTTATATTATTCTGGAGGCCTTGTTAATGACACAGTAGTCAATCCTATTGATGGCAAGCCTGCATGAAACAAATCTGAAACAATGACTGTTTCATGAGGCCTGTGGGGGAAAGAAAAAGCAATAATTAATTAATGGTTAGGTTAGACATTACATGATAATTTTTAAAATAATGCATACCAAAGATTTTAATATTATTTACATATCATTACCAATTCTATAAATTCTTTTGTTGCGTTGCTGGATTGTGTACAAGGTGCTTTATTGTCTGATATGATCCCTCTTCTGCCTTTAGTAGTCCCCATCTTTATTTTATCATGGCTGCATATAATGCCAATAACCAAAGTCAGCCAAGGTGGTGATGATTGGATAATTCTCAATTCAATCATGCCTGGTAACTGTGCTCCTGCAAATGATGAAACATTTATGAGCTTTGCCCCTATGAACTTTCCTTTCTTGATTTTAAGTGCCAATATTCCATCCTAAGCACACTTTTGCCTTCCTCCCTGAAGACCTAAAATCTTCCACTCCGTCATACTTTCCTGGGATTTCACTCTCCTCGGCTATTTATTTGCTTCCACGTATTTAGATTTTAAAATCAGTTTTGGTCTCAGCCAACTAATATTTGACTTCATGCATGTTATTTTTCTACAGAAAACATCAGAGCTGGCTCAAAGCCAACAGAGGCAGACTTCCATCTGCACAGAGTCATGATAACAAATGGCAGGAATACGTAATTCAACACTGAGCTAGTCAATAGGAGAAATACCCATCAGATTTAAAAATGCAATTTGTAGGGTGTGAGCCCTGTTGACAAGGCCCATGTTTACTGCCTATGCCACTGAGAGGTTTGATACAACTCTTCAGCTACTTCAGAGAACAGTAAAAAGGCAACCACCTTGGGCCACATGTTGTCTAGACCCAGGAAAAGATTATCCGATCTTTGAAAGCAATGTTTGGATAATATGCAGTGTTAGAACAGCAGGGGCATTATTCTACTACTGAGCCCAAGCAGAGCACATGTTCATCAACTTTAAGATCAAGTTTTATTGGTTCCTTGGATCAATCATGTTTTAATTGCTCATTGTGAGAGAAATTGTGTTAATTTCTTTTTCCAGATCAAAAAGATTCCTAATAAATCAACCTGTCATTGTATTTGGCTGGAAAATGGCAATAGGAATATGTTTGAAATGTTAAATAAGCCAAGAATGAACCTCCCATGGATTTCTAAAGACTATGGCAGAGGATTATTAAGGACAGGACCATTAATAATTGGAAAACACAATGGCCCAGAAACTGTTAGAGTATGTACCTCATGGTGAACTCCATGAATTGGGTATTTTTCTTCACTCCTCAAAATGTATTATATTTAAATTGCATGCTACTAGGATATTGATAAATTGGTTTATTAATGTCACATGTACCAAGGTACAGAGAAAAACTTTGTTTTGCATGTCGTACATACAGATCATTTCATTACAACAGTGCACTGATATGGTTTGACAATGAAGTCAGTAGGATATCTTGGCCTTCATGAACATTGGTTAAGGAGGTAGACCAGAGAATCTATTGAAATTTGAGTATAGATAAAGTAATTGAAAAGAAAAACAGGATAGCAACAGTTACGTAAAATTTATAAAGAATGGAGAGTGAGAGTGAACTAGAAAAAAAACTCTTAGCAACTTACTAACTGCAGGCATGAGACTTTAGAATTTCACCTTTTTACTTCCTTGGCTTCCAAGATGGAGTTTTACGTCGGGATCTCAAAAATCATGTTAACAGAAACTTTACAACATGAAATATTATCACTAAATGTCTATTGAGTTTCATTTATATTTACAGTGCAAACAAAGCAATTTCTTGATTCGCATCAGGAAGTCAACTCATGGGAAGGTGAACTCCAATGTTTGCAGGTTAATGGTGCAGCAGTATCATTCAGCTTGCAATATCTGGTATGAGGTATATCTATTCCATACTGCTAATTACTGATTTGTTTATATTTATGCACTAGTAATGGCCCCTGAACATAGATTTTACATCAGCTTCTAGGCCAATATTTACTTTGCTCCCAAACTCTGATCTAAAGCCACTACATGTAATTAAAGTTAGCACTGAGGTTATGGTTATTTCAGGCTATAGATCAGCAACTGGATAAGCTGCGAAAAACAGTCAAAAGTCTGTAGCCATTGTGATTCTGTTTTATTTCATTATCACTTTTTATTGTAGTTCCTCAAGGAATTCCAGCAAGAATTTTAAACCATTAGTAATTTTTGAAAGGTCCCATTATTACTGGATAAGCATTATGTCACAATATGCTGAGATCATGTGATATTTAACTTCACAGAAATCTAACATAATTTTAACTAGCCAATTACTAAACCACAACACTGACCAAACATCTAATGGTCTCGTGGTCAATGAACATTAACCAGGCTGCTAAAGAGGCCCTTTGAAAGTCCATTATCCATAATAGGGACCAACAGCTGAATGTTGAAGGACTTGTAAGGTCCAGTGTAACTATCTAAGGAAGATGAAGATGACAAGCTCTATGGACATCCTCACATTTCATGAAATCTACTTTGTGTGAGGAAACAAGTGTGTCCCTATAACATAAATGGCTACAAATTGCTGTCAACATTTAAAATTCTAATGTTTCGTATTACAGAGAAGTTCAAATAGTGAAAGGGTTCTCAGATTGGGAAGGAGGACAAAAGCTAAATGACTGGGTTGTTCAGAAACAGAAACTGTCAACTCCTTTATGGGAGGATCACAGCATTGCAAGATTGCTAGGCTTCCATCTGTCTGGTTCTATACCTTTAAAGGGCCTTTTGACAGCATTGGCTAATGTCCATCAACCAGGAGGCCTTTTGTGGCTTTGTTAATGTTTTGAGGACATCAGTTGTGGATTGTCGTGTAGCAGGTGGGCCACAAGCAGGACATAATAGTGGAGAATATTTTCCTTTTCACAATTCTGCCATTGTTTCTGTGAAATTATAAAGGGTGCATGGTGAGGGAGGTGGGAGGTGCGTGGTTTCTTTGTGATTGCTAATATAGGCCTTTAGTTCTCGTCACCATTATAGGTTGTTTTGGAACAACTTATGATGACCAAACCCTATTATTATGGTCTGCATCCAATTCTATGCCATGTCATTGAAAGTAAAGAACCAAATCTGCAAGTTCCAATGGAACAAATTCCAAGTTTGGAGTAGGAAGGGGTGGCAAAAAAAAAATCAAATATCTGTTTTGTTTCTAATTTTACCAACTCCTTGCATCTACTACCACAGTTACCTTGCAAACATCTCAAAGAGTTTGCAAGGCTTTGCTGGTTAAAGCTGAGAGCTGCCAAGGCAAAAGATGCTGATACATTGATTTAACATGTCAGCACCACTTAGTGAATCTGAGAAGTTTATTTTGATAGCATCACCAAAAAGGCCGAAGGGATCAATCCAACCATCAACTCAAAAGGTTTGTCCTGTGGGTGTGGATAATGCTGGCAAGGTAATATTTACTGCCAACTCCACGAAAGTAATAGCGAGCTATCTCTTTGAACTGTTGAGGCTCCCACAAATTGGAGAATTTCAGGACACTGACCTAGCAACAGTCAAACAATAACAATGTCCTCATTGAGATGGACCTTAAAATGTGGAAGGAGATTTTGAAGGGGATGGCAATGTCATGGCAGTGATTTTTTTCCTCTTGTCAGTAATAACTGATTATGACAGAGGGCAGTGCTGTTGCATCCCTTGTGTGTGGTTACAATCAAGGGTGGAAAGAGAGTCCAGAGCCAGAAACATTAACTCAAATTATTCCCTCTCACGTAATACTGAGCCTTGAATGCTCTTGTGGCTGCACGTGCCTAGACGAGTGCAGAATTTGCCATTACACTTCCAACGAGCCTTGCTGAGAATCTGCATGTTTTGAGAGGGTTGATGGCAATTCAATTGTCATGTATTGCCAAGCCACAGTCTTACTTGCAATCAGAGTGTTGATGCAGTTAATCCTTTGGGTGAATGATGCCCTTGTCCACTCCCTATCATGCCCCAACAACCCCCACCCCACCCTCCCAAGCAAGCAAATGTAGTGCAACTGATGGGGGAGGGTCACGACCTTGTACAATTGTTAACTACTACTTAAGCAAAAGAATGTATGTTGTTTGATGTCTGACACTGGCAATGGGCTCTACATTATTGGAGCTGTTGTGAATAGAATTAACACAGGATTTGAGTGAATAACCCCTTTTCTACCTTAGGTCACAGGAGAGACATTGATCAAATAGCCAAGGATGCTTGAGTCAAGGACAATTCTCTGAGGACCTCCTGCAGTAATGTCCTGAGATTATATTAACCAGAGAATATTTCCACCCCCACACACAGAGTCAGGTTGAAATCCAAGCATTGCAGGTTTTTTCCCCCATTTTGGTTCCTCAATGACAAATTTGGTTCACTGCTGTTGAAGAGGTGAAATGAGGGATGAGAATTTTTAAGAAGCAGGACCAAGACCAGAAAGGAACAGAGGCTAAGATCAATACTCAAGTTCTGATGTTTGTACTGCTGCTCATGACAACTCTTTGAAAGTCTCAATGACAATATTAATAATTCACAACTGCTTAAAAAATAGATTGCTATTTTTAAAGAAGATCAGACTTTGGTTTCCAGTTTACATTCTAGAATGTTGCAGACAACTGAAAAAAAATTGATTGGCAGAATGATTCAATCCTAATCGACAGCATCAGAAAATTGTATTTAAATTCCACTGTCACATAATAAAACTCAGTTTGCTTCTGTTATTTCAGTTCTGTGTAAAATTTTGCATAAAAATGTTCAAATTAAAGTTCAGGAGCTATTTTCTGTTGCAGATTTTCATTCCAAATCAACTAGCCTGAATGACAGAACTAAATTACACGTAATTTAGTAGATGGATTTCTGCAAACACAGCAGAGCAGCAGGAAGAATGGAGAAATGTACCCATTTAGATTAAATTTCAGCATTCACACTTGGACTTGACACGAATCCGAGTACATCACTCATTGTTTATACCCCAGCCTCTATTGATCATTTTATATCAAAAAACACATTCCCTGCTCTTGACCCTGGTCAGTTCAACCAGAATCATTTCAAAACTCCAATCAGTGCAAACGATAACCCAGCCAAAGTCCCCACGCATGTGACCATTACTGTAGAGTTCATGTGGATTGGACCAGCTGTGGTGCACTTCCCGGTTCGACAGCCAGCCACCACTCACTTTCCACATGAAGAGGTATTGAGGTAGATATGTAGTGTTCTTGCTTATGCACCCCTTACTGTGGCAAGGGCCAGTAGATTCCAGAATCATAGATCGCAAAGAGTGAATTTCATAAAAGTTAATACTATCTCAACAAGCATCTGGGGTTTGGTGTCTAAATTGGGAGACCTGTCAGAGAGGTAGAGTCTACCAGCACTGGACATTCTCTGTAACTGTAATACTTTATTCTGCATTCTGTTATTGTTTTACCTTGTACTACCTCAGTGCACTGTGTAATGAATTGATCTATATGAACAGTATGCAAGACAAGTTTTTCACTGTACCTTGGTACATGTGACAATAATAAACTAATTTACCAAATATGCTACTGACAATTAGAAGATTTGGAATAACAAGGTTCTGAAAAGAAATTACATTTTTCTTTCTTTTCAATTAACAGTCTTGCACGAGTCCTGACGAACCAAACCTTCAGAGAGGTTTGCAAAAGCCTCACCAACACCGTGGGAAACGGTTTCAAAAGCAAAACAGTGATGAATTTGGGAACAACACACAAAGTACTGGAGGAATTCAGTGGGTTAGGCATTATCTATGGAGGGAAATGGACAGTTAACATCCATTTCCCCCTATAGATGCCGCATGACCCGCTGAATTCCTCCAACACTGTCTGTTGCTCCAGATTTCAGCATCTGCACTTTTTGCATCTTCATGAATTTGGGAATTTGTGCCTCAACCCCAGAAGGTACAAAATCTCATTGGAATCCATGGGAGGTGCAATTCATTTCGTAGTTTTTCTTTTTGCTTTGATTTAGATACACTCTAACCGTTGTGTACATGACAACACGTCTAATATTGGCACCATTCAACTCAGTAGGCTTCACTGGAAGGCTTGGAAAAATTTAGTCCTCTAATTGTACCCAGTCTACGGACGATACGATCTATCCAAATTCACTGAAGTACAGCCAATGGAACAAGAGACCTGAAGACAGCAGCAAAATATTATTATTTTTATATATAATGTCGGTTTAGGTCAAAGGTAACACTCCTGCATTTGAACCAGGAAGTTGTTGGTTCAAACACGCTCCTTGCAACTTGGAGCACATAATCCAACCTGACAATCTAGAGCAGTACTGAGGGAATGCCGCATTGCAAGAGAAACATCTTCCACATGAGTAATTAAACCAAGGCCCAATCTTCTTTGTGAAGTGGATGCAAAATATTCTATGGCTCTATTTAAAGAGCCAATGTCCTGGCCAACATTTATCCCTTAATTACCAATATCAAAAACATTACTTTATTTTGTATTATTGACAGGACCTGGTGTGAATGTTGAGTGGCATATTTCCCTCTGTTAATGGGGAATACACTTCAAAATTTCTCAACTTGCCATGAAACTCCCTAGGACAACATCACAATAAGCATAAAATAAATGGTTGTTTTTTTTGATTCACAAAGGACTACATTAGAGAGTTGTATATGGAATTCATCCACCAAATTTATATTGATCCAAATTTTTAGGTCATTAATGTTAATGTCCTCTCTGGCAAATTCTGCTTTCTTCAATCCGTTAAATCAAGAGTCAGCAGTCAAGTCAACTCGAGAGTCCACAAACTCTGATTCAGTTCAATCTTACACGGAAGGATTTGAGGAAAAAAAAATATACAGCACTGCAAGAGACCATTCAGACTATTGTGCCCATGTCAATTCTGTGAAAGCAAACAAGTTAGACCCATTCAAATGTACAATTTCACCAGCAACTGAGGGTTCCATTGCAGTTAGAAATGATGAGGCAGCGTTTTCTTCATTTATCAATTCAATTATTTAGTGGCAGAATTGGACCAAAAATGTTTTAAATTGCTCACTATTCTTGTATGTTTGCTGAGGATCACTGGCACAGATAGCTGCTCTGATAGCTCACATACCAAGTGATTGCACTTCAAAGTAATTCATTATCACTTTTATGGGGTACTTTGAATGTTTTGAAATGGTAAGGTCCTGTATAAATAGGGCCATAAGCTGTAACATGCACAAAGGCCTACACAGATGAGAACAGCAAATGATATAGTCTGACATTTTAAACAGGGCTTCGTTGGATGGTTTAGAAAATGACATCATTATTCTTGTAGAACTTCAAACTCTGGCCAATAAGCTGAGAGTGCAGCCTTGTTTTCACTTCCAGTATTGATCTCTAATTTTGATGGATTGGATCCAGCTCTAAATACTGACATCATTTGACAGCGACTTAGCTGAACATCAGCACACAAATACTTCCCATTAAAGCATATTCTCTTAAATCAAGAAACAGAAGAGGCTATATCTCATAAAGTGGATCAGCAGGAAAAAATAATTAAGGAAGACTTGCTAACTTCAAGTTAATGCCAAATTTGAAATTTGTAATGCTGTAAATTGTGAAGTTAAATACTTCCAGTGTCCTAAGAAATTATACTGAACAGCAAACAATGATTTTAACACACTAACAGAGCCGAAGCTGCAAGAATATGAAGGGTAGGTGGGTTACTTGGAACTCAGAAATCAAGAGACAAAGTTCAGAGGTACATTTATCATCAGATAGTAACAAGTCAGAAATTGCTGTTGATCTTAAGCAGGTCAAAGGTTGACTTCATGAATCCCAAGGTGGCACAGTGTACTGGCGCTTTAAATTGTAATCCTATCTAGACTATATTAGAGATTTGGCCAGAATTTCTCACATGCCTCACTGGCAAATAAAATCCAAAAGAGAGCCTAGAAGAGAAGCAAATTGAACAGCAGAATCATTATCTGAAGCTTCAAGCTTAACATCAAGTTTGGAAGGCTATAAATGTGATTAGTCAAGAGGAAGGGCTACTCTTCAAGTTTACACTGGAGTAGAATGGAACTAGAGGTCAGAGTTGGAGTGGGACAGAGAATGCAACTGGCAATTAACTTGAAGCTTGGGACCACATTTACAAACAGAGCTGTTCTGAAAAAGAGGTCACACACTTTGCAATTGGTCTTCTCAGTGCAGAGGAGGCTGCATCATAAGCAGGGAATATATAATGCTATAATATAAACTGGTACAAGTAAATTGGTTCTTCAACTGGAAAAACAACATTGTGTACACTTTTTCCAAATCCACCTTTTGTTGCTTTCCTTTTACAATTCAGTTTTGCCTTCCACCATCATTCATTTTTATCATTTTATCTTTCCTGCCCTCTACCCACAGTCCTTTCCTTTTATTGTTTCCTCTCCTCCCATCTTAAAAATCTTATCTAAATTATTCACCAGTCCTGGTAAAGTGTTAATATTGTTCTTGCCTCCTCAGATGCTGCCAGATCTGCTGATTATTTCTGGCATTTGCCACTTTGGATTTCCATTCTGAGGCTTCAACACTATTTAAATCTGGTGCTGGTGGTACTGCAGAGTTTGAGTGTCTGATTTAATCAACAACACCACTGAATTAATTCTACTCTTTCCCTCCACCCTTCAAGTAAAATGGTGAAGTAGTCATGGTGTGGACACCAAGTGACCAAGTGTTTTTAAGCCAGACCCAAGGGATACAAGCATAGTAGGAAGGCCTGAATGGAAGAGCAGCTCCTCATCCTGCTTGAGGATCAGCATTCCATAGAAAACACCTTTGGGGCTGTCCTCAAGGTAAATGTGCTTTCATTTTTTATCAAGAACAAAAAGAATGAAGGATGTACGACCAACCAGGGTCTGGATTGGAACAGTAATCAGATAAAATAATCTGTAAGATACAAGATCTGTAAAATGGGTCACATTAATGAGTTCAGAGGATCAAAGGGAATTGTGGGACTTAGACTAGTACAATCATAATCTAGCACTGCATTGTTTAGAGCTTATTGTCCCTGGTGTGCCCAATAATGGTCCTCCCCGAAACAATTTGGTCTAATTTCCACCACCCCTCCCCCCATGCTCTGAAAGAAAAGTTGCACAAGGAATGATGTGATCCCATTTGTGCCTAACATGGATATTGCATTAAGTACAGAAGGGTAAATTGTACTCATAAGAGACCCGCTGAATTTCTCAAACGGGATAATTCAACCCAAAAATGGTTGCAATAGTGTTCCATTCAGAGGGAAAAAAACAGTGCAGTTAAAAACAGTGCTAAGAATCCAAATTTCTAGGTTTATGTAGCCTAAAGAGTTGATTTTGCAACTTCATTATTAAGGCAGAAGTATATGATGCAACTTTGGAGCTTCTTAAAACAATATTGGAAAATGAATGTATAGGACCCACTGAGGAACAACTCTGATGTTTCTGCATTAACTCAAATAATGGAACTCTTACCTGACAATAGACGGCTGTTTTCATTCAGCTTTCTCAATGTACTCATAAGTTGATGGAAGCTCTGCAGAGCATATCCCTGGTTGGAATGATGTAGTACCTTCTGAGCATCAGAGAACAAACGAGAAACACTGCACAAAGGACGGCAGAAACATATCCATCATTAAGTGGTCTATATGTAATGTTGCAAAAGATTACAAAAAGGTCTCTCTCCTCTGATATGCAAGGAAAACCTGCTGATTATTAAATGCATCTCCCCTCTTTCGATGACAGAGCTGAGGGTTAAGGCTTATGGAATCTTCAGTTATCCTACTCCAGTGCCCATTCACATATGAAGTACAACAGTGAACATCAACCTGCTAATTGAATGTGTTCAAGAACAGCACTTAAAGACTGATCTTTTCTCCCTTACTTGGAAAATATGTACAAGGATAATGCCCATGGACAAAAACACCAGTTTACACCTCCCAAAAATCAGGACTTTGAACACCTACCATAGAGCCCCAGCATTCCCTCCTTTGTGAGTTGTTAACTCAGCACAGACCAATAACAAAACCAAAGACATTCCTGCACCATTATGGCATGGCATGGAAATGTTCCCTTAGGAGTTTTATTTTAGTGGCATCCGTCCAGAGGACAAAAAAACCTTCAGCCCTGGCCAACTTCAGAAGGACACAAAGCACTCCTGATGTTGCTGTCTGCAGTTCACATTGTTAACAGAATTTGTGGGTTGAGTAGAGAGAGAGTATAAAAGAGGATCAAGAGAGGCAAAGGAAAGGGCCTATGACTGGAGGAGGGGGCAGGGGTGTTTAGAAAGGCAAAGGACAGTACTGACAAGTGATATAAATGCCCGAGCTACCAGTTTCTGAAATGAAAACTGTTAAAGTGAGAGTGGAAGGCAAGGTGGGGAGTGCTCGAGGTTTCTATACAGCTGGTTTCCATTCCAACAATGACTGAAATTTTAATTACAAGTAAAGGACATGCTGTCCAATACATCTCCTGTTTAAATAGAGGAGATCATGGATTTGAACAGATACTGGGGTGCAAAATTAAACAATGAAATCCTGATCAAAATTTCAGTTAATTTAGGCCATACAACCTCTCAACAAATCACCTGGCCAGAAAATCCTCAATCCAAAAAACACAACTGGTTCACAATTTTCACCTCCACTGTTACATCTAGAAGCTAATTTCACATATTGCTGATACAGTATTAATTTAATTTGTCCTGATTTTATAAAGATAATACCCAGTATTAAACATTCCCATTTCATTTCTAATTTACTTACACAATAACTCCTTTTTAGGTTAAAACTCTTAAGGGGTAAAAATTAGCCCCAGGTCCTTACACTAAAGGCACAATAGAGTCATATTTAGTCTTAGAGTCAGAGAGTAATCCCATCTCACAGCACGTGGCCTATGCACTTCCATTCCTAAGTACTCATCTAGAGACTTCTAAAATGTTGTCAGCAATCCAGCTTCAACCACTCTCTTGGGCAGCTACTCTCTGGGTCAAAAAGGTCCCCTCATTTACTCTCTGAATTGCTTCCCCTATATCCCAAATCTAAATCCTCTTGTCTTATCTACCTCTGATATGGGGAAAAGTTTCCTGCAGCCTACACCATCAATACTCCTCAATTTTATATACCTCAACCATGTCCCTTCTTTACCTCTTCTGCTCCAGGGAGAACTGACCAAGTTTCTCTAGTGTCTCCCCATTAATGAATTGCTCCACCACAGGCAACATCCTGGCAAATTTCTCTGTACTCTCTGTAGTGCTATCACATCCTTCCTATAGTGTGGTGCCCAGAACTGCACACAGTACTCCAGTTAACACTTATTCAAAGTTTTATAAAACTGGAGCATAACCATTCTACTTCTGTATTCGATGCTCTTTCTAATGAATGGCTAGTATCCCATATGCCTTCCTAAACACATTATCTTCAAGGATCTCAGGACTTGTACTCCAATGTCCCTCTGTTCATCAATGCTTCCCAAGACCCTACTATTCATGTTATATGTCCAAGCCTCATTAGTACCCTCCACATTATGCGCAACTCCACCAATCTTCATGTCATCTGTGAAATTACTGATCATGCCTCCTACATCCACATCATTCATGTGCATTACAAACAGCAAAACTCCCAGCACTGATCCCCAAGGAACATCACTAGACACATATCCAGAAACACCAGTCTACCATCACCCTCTGCTGAGCCAATTTTGGATCTAGTTAGCCAAATTGCCCTGGATCCCATGGGCCCTAACTGTTTGGACCAGTTTCCCACGTGGGACCTTGTCAAAGACCTTAATGAAGTCTTTGTGAATCATATTTACTGCTCTGACCTCATCAATACTCTTAATTACCTCTTCAAAAAATTCCATCAGCTTTGTCAGACAGGACAAAGCCACATTGGTCATCTCTGATTAGACCCTGTTGTTCAAAGTGATCATTTATCTTGTGCGTTATACAATACTTCTAAAACTTGGTTCTATTAAAGTTAGTCCTACTATAGTTGTTAGCTGCATTAGTTTCCACTGAAGTCAATGGAACTGGATTTCAGAGCTGGACTACCTCATGTTAAGTCAGTCCAGTCATTTCACACAATTCAGATCCTAATGACAGACAACTCTTTTCTTTCCTGCTTCTAACTGTTACAATGTGCCCCGTGTATTAAAACTGGACAAGGTGCTCCAACGTCAACTTAACGAAACATTGGCATGATTTGATCATGACTTCCTCCAATGTACATTGCACTGATTTGTTTGTGTGGCTCAGCATTTGTTGATTCCTGTTCTGCACGGGGTGGACTCAGATACTCTTTTTGGTGAAAAAGAACATATTAACACTTCTTACATGGATTGATTGAAATTCCCCACAACTCCTGGAGTTTCTCCTGGTGTAGCATGCTGGAAACAAGGATTGTTAACATTACAGATGATTCCCTGTATCCATGGCAGTGTCCCAGCTGATGGTAGTGCTTTGTTTGGAAAATGACCTGTCAAGAGAAACAAGCAAATCGTGAACCCGTCTGAAAGCCTGACCATCTCCTATTCAATCTCAAGGCTATCACGTTTTCTATCTTTGTCAGCCATTGTTAATTAACTTGGATGCAAGGTAAATGCAATTAACAGCCAACTTTAAACACAGTGTGGCTACAACACTTCATGTTTGTAAGATTTGGCAGGCTTAACTGTTGACATGAAGAAACAGTTGACTACTATCAAACAGTCCACAGAAATAGAGCAGGTATTTTTACGTTTGCAAGCACACTGGAGCGTGGAACTGGAATCCCCATTCCCTGTCCTCAAAGGCAGAATTTTCATTTCATAAGACTGCTACAGTGCAGAAGGTTGTCAGTCAGCCCACTGAATCTATGCCTGCTCTTAATCCCCTCAGCTGCATTTCCCTGGCACTTTCCTCGTAGTCCTGAAAATTATTTTTCTTCAAGATTATCTTGAAAATTCTTTTTGATTCCATTTCCACACTTCATACAGGCAGTGAGAATGCAGGCAATCATTACTATCCTTTGCGTAAGCAGGTTTCCTCATTTCCTTCTGTATGTTTTGTCCAAGATATTATACCTGTGCCCCCTTTTCCTGAACCATCCACTAACGGGAACTGTTACCCACCCACCCCCACTTGCCCTACATAAAACAGTCCTGATTGTGTACACCTCCATCAGATCTTTTCTAACTCTGCTTTGCTCCAAGGAGAGCAACCACAGCTTCTCAGTCCTGCAGCTGTAATCTCACATGTTAGATGCAAACATTACACCAAAACACTAATCAAAACTGCAAAAAGAACATACCAAATATCCTATGATAACTTCTGTTAAAAGTACTGTCAAATATATATCTTTAGCCAAAATAAAGGAAACTTTCTCAAGGAGCAATCAGACAGCTGGCAGTTTAATAGCTGCATGGAGCCAATACAAAGTAAAATCAGATTCCTTTCCAATTTAGAATATTTAGAACCAATACCAATATTGCCAACTGAATTACAAGTGAAGATGTTCTACTGGAATAAAAGGTCAGTGAAGAGAAAAGCTCAGAACACAGACATCTGGTTCACAAGGCAACTTTCACTACTAAGGAAACCCATTATGAAGAGACTGATACTTGCCCTCAGTCACTGGCCTTCTGCCAATGACTTCTATATGGCACAGTCCTCTTGCTCTGAATCAACTTATTACATGGCATTGGTCCCATTTCTACAGGTAACACTTTTCAATATGGCTTTACTCTGACAATCAAGTTTTAACAGCAGCTCACACCAGCTTCACTTACTTTGAAAAGTGACTACCAATGATATACGCAATACATCCACTGAAGAGAAGTACATTACACATTCACCTACACCACAAGTCTCTGAATGCTTATCCATACATAACGTACATGTATCAATATATGACTCTCCATATAATACAAGCATATACATGCATTCCAATATTAAGTGCCATTAGCCTACATGTATATAATGAAAGTAACATTAAATATTTTTAAAGACTGGTATCAGATCCACCACAAATTGTCCAAGTATGTAATGAGTTATGATTGCTATTCCATTAATCCTGCTGACAACTTGCAAGTTTATGGCAGCATTACCTTTGACTTTGGCTTAGGAAAGCTACAAGATAAAAAGGCAAAGAAAGAGAATGGTTTAAGAAGCAAACTATGGTGTAGTAGTTTCCTGGAGTTTGATGGGGAGGAATTGAAGAGAACCTTTCTGACAGAAGAGGCTAACATCCCTCTGTCTCTTCAGTAGGTGGGAGCAGGATAGAGAGAAGAAAAGATAGGAACATAAAGACTGAAAACAGTAGAAAGCTCAAATAATTATTTCTGTTCATCCTGATTTGCAAATTAGCCCCCCTTCCCAACAGAGCCCACTTCCTTCTACCCAAAGGTCAATTATCTCATTGACAATTAAAATCAAAGCTCATGTATTAAGAATGGCAAATTTATATAATTCCCAGGAGGACGCAAAGTGCATACAGAATCCGTATCCAAGTGAAAGTAAACACCTGCACTCCGATAAGAGTCCAAGTCTTCAGGTGAGGAGAGAGAACAGCAAGGTGGGAATGGGTATGGCAAGAGCATCTAGAGAAGAAAACATTCTCACAAGCAGTTGTATATTACTTACATTCATGTTGCTCAAATGGTGGGTGGGACTGGCGTACTGAGATTAATATAAAGAAGAGAAAGAGAGGCCATAAAAGCTCAATAACCAGTTGAATCTGCAAAACAAATAGCACAGGAAATTAGTGTTAACACAGATTTTAACACTGGTTGCATAGTGAACATTCCGTATCACACAAAAATCCTCTTCAATATGCCCAACATTGCAATAATCTGTTTAGTTTCATAGCAGAACACAGTAACAGTGAACATCATGAACAGTTAATGGCATGACTACTTTTAGAGAATAGTCATTATTGAAGGAAACGTGCAGCCAATTTGCTTAACAAGCTCTGACAAACTGCAATATTATAATGACCAGATCTTCTGTCTAATTAGAGGTGTTGATTGAGAATTAATATTGGCCAGAGCACTGCAGAGAATTCTCCGAGAGAGTGATTAAGATATGGAACATGGAGCAGTTCAGCTAAATCATATAGAAGTATCAAAGAAGCTAAATGAGAGAGAAGGGAACAGAATGATAAGATCAAGTGAAATAGGACACATGGAAAGTTGTGTAGAGAGAAGGAAAACCCCACCTGGTTACTGGGGTCACCATTACCTACTCCTTGGAAAAGGTCATGCCTAATTGTGCAATGCTTCATACTTTAAGAATCAACTGGCTTAACCTGGTGAAGTCACTCTTTGTTTTCCTATTAATAACTTGAAATAGGATTCTCCATTCCACACCAGATATGAATCAATTGGTCAAAATGATCAACTTCATTGCCATGTACAATAAAACACCACCAGTCTGGCACCAAAGTCCCAAATGTGCCAGATTATCAGACTGCTGGATATTAATCCACCCCAACACACTTTTAATTAGTGTTTTTTTAAGATATTACACAGTATTATAATAAACACTGAACTATTGGGAATTCTGAGTAGTGGATTATCAGAATTTTACTGTAATACATCACCTTTTTCTATCTCAGCACACATCCATCATATGCACCACATGGTAACATCACTGACAGTATACAAATCACAATATTTCATTAATTTTAAATCGAATCAACAGTTTTAAATGCCAGAGAACTATGTTTGGAGACACCCTTAGACATAAGTAAAGGATGCAGAGAGTTCAACTAATATTGGCTGGAGTCTTTGAGATATGACAGTAGAGAAACAAAAGGACTGCAGGTGCTACATCAAATGTCCATCAAAATGCACAGTGAAATGCATCTTTTTGCATTACTGAGAATATGCTGGGGGCAGCCTGCAAGTGTCGCCACGCTTCCGCCACC
>JARFYF010000057.1:10553137-10563875 GCA_030265395.1 Rhina ancylostomus | reverse complement strand
GGAGAAGACAACTGTCTATTAAGGGCCAACTCATTCTAGTCATTTCTCCTGGAATGAATGCGATACATTTTCTGAGGCACTCAGTTGAGAACCAGTCAGATTCAACTGAAGACTGCTGAAACCAACCAACTTAGTTCATACAAAGAAATGCCACTTGAGCAAGTCTATCTCAGGGGAGCAAGTAGCGCAGGTGCAAGGTGGGAGGGAACTGAAAGGACTTGCAGTTTCATTACATAGTTTATTTCAAGAAGGTGCTATCAGGTCACAGTAAGAGATGGTGGTCACGTGGGTTTATATTTGTAGCCAGGGACATTAGAAATAAGTCGGCGCCCCTTAGCTGACAATATCAGGCCACAGTCTATGTAGAGAGATGATCACCAGCAAACAATTATCCACATTCAACCCAAGGAATACCCCAAAACACACTATAGTCTATTAATTATTTTTGAAATGCAGTCACCAACGTAATGTGAAAAACATGACAGCCAGTCTGAGTCCCCTACAATTCCATAATAATCAATGGGATCAGAACAAATGATCTGGTTGGATAAGTGTTAGCAGAGGTATGAATGCTGGCTGGAATATTGGAATACCTCCGCTTTCTTCAAACATTGTTCACATCAATGAGATTTCTTGTCTCATATGAAAAGACAATGCTACATGTTCTGCCTTCACTCCTTCCTGCACAAAAGTGCCAGAATGGAGCTTGAACGTTATGAATCAGAGGCAGATTGTTTTCACCGTTAACACTGGCAAGTGAAAAGTCCCATAGAATTGGCCACTGCCTGAATTCCACTCACAGCAGCACTAGTAAAAACAGCAGCTTACGCTTTAAGCTAGAGGGAGAGATGGGAGAGAAAGAAATATTGGCCTCTGATACAGGACCTTTACAACAATCTTATATAACCCTCCAGTGGGTCCTTGGCTGGTCCTTTGGGCCACCTAACTACAGTAATTGATCTGTTAAGACTGAAAAAGGCTTTTGTCCACATATAGATCTCTCCTTTGGTCTTGTTGATATCATGGAGACTCCATTTGAAATGAGGTTTAATTAGATCTACTGAAAGCTCACATTACAGGTCAAAATGCAAGCTCAGCATAGCTATACGCTAGTCTTGCAATATTCCAGCTTAATGCTGTTGCTCCTTACACAAGGCTTGCAAGCACATGGCTGGATGCCAGCCACAAACTCAACCTTTCGAAACAAAACACCCCTCACAAAGCACTACCTCCAATCTTGGCTGAAATGCCCAACTTATATCTGTGAAACCCAAGTCCTTCAGGAAACAAAGGTTTGTTTGTTAGGTTACTTTATGGAACAAAGATGGACTCACAACTGTACTGTCACAACTTGCAATGCTCACAGATAGACCAAACCAGACAAGTAGCTTCATCCCATGTATTTGATTTTCTCCAAAAGCATCCAACAGAAATGAGACCAAACTAAGGGAGTATCAGGGGGCCACCAGCATGCCAGGGTGAAGGAAGACCAAAGGAAACTGAAGCAAATGTTCAGCGGGGTTGCACCTCCAATGGTGGGCTGACATGGGAGAAAGAATTGGTGGGGGTGGGGGGGGTTATAGATTGAAGTAAGAGGTCCTAGAAAGCAATGAATCTGTGCAGACCCCATTCACTTTCAGCAAGCACAAAAGGTGGCAGAATAGGTTGCCAATCCCAAGATCGACACTAATGATCCAAAAATGCAAGTTCAAATTCCTAAACAGCAATGGAGCTTAAATTCAATTAAATAAAAAAAAGTAGCTATGATCATGGCTGATCTATCCCAGGCCTCAACTCTTCTTCTGTGCCAATTCTCCATCACCCTCAATTCCTTGATCTTCCAAAATCCTTTAGTTCCTCTTTAAATACCTCAAATGATCTAGCTTCCACAATCTGCCGATCATTACCCAGTAAAACCTATCAGGCAATTCCAAATCTAATTATTTGATTCTCAATTGCTTTTTAAAGTGGACAAACAACCATTCAGCTCATGGGTCAAAACACTGGCTTTTCCAGTACTTTGTGAAAGAACTTATAAAAAATCTAATTCAAGTGCTACAGTAAATATATGGAACCTTTCCCTATGGTGTAGTCAAGAACAATCCCAAGAGCTGATTTTGAGATTGGGACTTGGATATATTACTACAGTCAAGGTTCATTTTACATTCAATGTTGCAAAAGGCATTGAACTATATGGGGAGATAACTGGAATATGGTACTGAGATGGAGGATCAACCATGATCATACTGAATGGCAGACAAGGCTCAAAGGGCCAAGTGTTCTACTCCTGCCCCTGTCTTTCTGTCTGGGAGTATGAGCTACTGATTCTGTGTGCCAGAAGTGGTAGGGTATTCATACATCCCATAATTGACATAGATACTTCCTTCTGCTCTTAGTTCTGTGTTTTTGTATCATGATCCAAATCTAGTGCAATGACAGCTAAATTACAATGTTATGTACAGGCAGGGACCCGAATTCAGACAAGGGAGTGACAGAAAAAAAACCAATGGATTTGGATAGAGAGGGTGACAAGACAGAAGGCAATGGTGGGATTTTTTAGGAATAACTTGATGAAATTCTGATTTAAGTAACCGCCAGTGCCCGATGACAAAGTTGTTATGACCCACAGACCCAGATCGTGGAACATAGCTGCTGCCTGATGGAGCCCAGGATTGGGATAACAGCATCCCAAGGAAGTGGATTCTTAGGAAACAGCAAAATAGGGTGAGCTTTAATGGTATTGCAATTTATTATTTTGCTGAATTGCCACTGTGGACAAAAGAAAATGTGGGAACACAGTACTCACTCGCAGAGGATGACTCCGTCCTTAAGGCCTTTCTGAAAGTTGTCCCCAACCTGCTTCCCGGTGATCTCCTCGATCCAGACTCGCAGCTCCTCCTCCTTCTGAGTGTCATATTTCTGGGCAATCTGCAGGGTAAAAAAAAAAGAGTTCTGCATCAGGTTGCTGGCTGAATGACACTTGTGTTGGTGGGGTGGAGGTGACAGGAAGAAAGGATACAAGAGGCTTTGTTCCTTTTATGAAGGAAGTTTGCTTTTATAACGTGGCTAGAAACTATGAGCAAAAGAAATTCTCCCCTCTGCTTCTAGGAGAAAGATTTACTAAAGGGAATACAAACCCTGAATCAATAGTTCAGCAAGTATTTCTATGTCACTGACACCTGGAATGAGATGTTCTCTAATCCATCAACACAATAAATACTAACAAACCTCAGAACCATTTGAGATGTATGCAATGGCTGAACCTGGTGAAGTGGGACTAAGGTGAAACTTGTGTCCAATAAGTTTGAGCATGGACACTAAAAAGTGCCTGTATGGGACCATTCCAGCTCCTCCCTAACCAGCCCTGAAGCAGAACACAAAGCATTCATTGCAGAAATAGGGCTCACTCCACCAGATTGCCTTCAGCTTCCTTTCCATTTCTGAAAAGAGTGCACAGTTTGCACATTGCTTCAACTCCAGGTCCACTGTAGATTCTTCCTCACATTCACACAAAGTCAACCAGACTGCAAATCTCCAATTCATTCCAAGGTTACAATGACTAAAGTTGTTTTCCAGGTTACAAACTTAGAATAATTTTACTGTTTTTTGGGAAAACAATTCCTGTCCAGCATGTTAAACACTGTTTGGTGCTGTTTTTAATAAAACCGGCCCCCCCCCCCCCCCCACCGTTTTGTGGAAGTGGTCAAAAGAAATGTGGAACTCAGAATGCACACTGATTTCATTCACTAACCACATGGCCTGAATTTTGCAGATTCCTATTCTTGTTTAGTTGCAAGAATGATGAATTTATTTCCTTATATGACATAGGAGGGAATTTCAGCCCACTGAGTTTGCGCCTACTCGGAGCAATTTGTATCCCCAGTAACCTTCCCTGTAACCTATTCTTCTTGCATTCCCCATTAAATCCCCCAAATTCTATGACTCACCTGCACATTAGGGACAATTTAGTGGCCAATTAACCTACCAACCCACCTGTCTTTGTGACAAGGAAGGAAACTGGAGGTCCCTGTGAAAAACACATGGTCACAGGGAAAGTATGCCAACACCACATAGACAGACAACACATCTGGAATTTTCTGCCCATTGGGTGGTGGAAGCTGGATCATTAAAAGTATTTAAGAGTTGAGGCCATGATTATAGTAAATGGTGGGGTTGGCTTGAAGGGTCTGATGGCCTACTCCTGCTCCTATTTTCTTATGATCTTGTGTACTCTGAATTATTGATTCAAGTTGTGGAGTTATCCCCAAGCTCAGAGCAGGAAGAAGCACCAAGATGAGCTGAAACATTCATAACTTGCAAACTGCCAATACAAGTGACCCCATGTAATGGGAGGGTTGCATTCCTAGAAGGCAGATATTAGCATGATTTTCCATGGAGTGAAGTTGTGTTATTTGTGTGTGCATCAAGAAATAAGAGTAGAAAGAAATTTATATTTACTATTTCTTCCCCCACAAATCCTGTGACAATGAATTTTATTTCACATCTCAAATTTGTACATTCTGCAAGGGTGAATTTCCATTACCCAAATCGGCTGAAATGGGTGGGGGGGGGGTTGTTATATTGCAAAATTTCAATAATCTGGCAAACTTGGAATTTTGGTGCTGACAAACTAGCAGGTTTTCAGATCTTACTTTGTTAATGCTCCAAAAGATTTTTAAAATTCATTTTGAAAAGAGATGTTACACGAACTCAGTGAACTCTGCAGTGTGGGAAATTGGGGTCCCAGTGAGTGGATGACAACGACAGCTGCAAACATCACCTGGCTAGCCAATGCCGAACTATCAGGAATTCCAAGTGCTTGGAGAGCAGATGATTGGAGTTTTACTATATTATATTAAATGCATCAAAACAACTTTCCGTTCTCTCCCATAATTTGATGCTGGAATGCACTGTCTGCTGTGGAAATGGATCACACAGACAAAGAGGATTCCAGGTCAGTTCCAAATTGGTAATAAGATATTTGCCACATGGGGCATTACAGCTGGCTTTATGCCACACAGATGTTGTTGCTTGTGAGATGTACAGAGAAAAGCAAGGCCCTTGTCTGTAGTAACTGGGTGGGGGATGGGGATAACTGCTCACAGAAATGGAAAAGGAGACCAATCTTTATCTTTTATTTCAGTCAGTAAATCTTGTGCAAAATACCACTGATCTGATTGCTTTTTGTTAAAAACTTTCCATAAAGCAGGAAGAGAGAGTGTTGATTATTGAATAGAATTGGATAAGTGTAACAATTAAGAAACTGGACCCAAAACTGATTATTCAGGCACTGGCAAACTGCAACATCATATTCATTTCGTACATCCACCCATCCCCCACACAAAAATTCTACTTTTGGAACAACTTCTGTTTATATTACATAGACAGTTGGAGCGAGCCCTGCGGAAGTTGGCCAAGAGCAGGATTACATTCAGCTACTGTACCTCCTACCAAAGCCAATCAGCCGACCAACACTGTGGGCTCAGCTCACAGCTGGTCAATGGCTTCTTGGCAGAGGCACTAGAGAATACTGCATATTCCTTTTCGTTCATTCATTGGTGACTTACGCTACTGTTAAACTTCATTATGAAGATGTGACAGGATACAAATGTCACTTGTTATTTACTTTCTGGCTGTCCTTTTCCTGGACCCCTTCTTCCTTTCCCACCACTGCTCTACTTAAAGTTATCAGTTACAAACATTCACAATGAGTGTTCTTTTGTCAGCCATTAACCTTCTTGAAGAGACTGTTGTTGAAAATAACATGGATTGTTTTCAGCTTGAACATGAAGCTTCTGTGTTACTGAAGTGCCCGTGTTACATTACATGATTTCTCATCTGATGCCTTCTATCTCAGCTGCCTGGATCAATGGGCAAGTGGTTAATATAACAATCTGTTCCACTTATTCACAGTGGGGAACTTTGAGTGCTTTGACTAGACAAGTACACCCTGTTAGTAGGACTGCCAATTTTAAAACCATAAGAAGTTAATTATTTTCCACACCTATTTTACAGTCAACCTGCACTGGGTTTTACAACAGGAGCAGAATCTTGGAAGATTTACCTTGAAATTTTGAGATAGCAAATGATGAACAGTTTAACTTGCTGTAGTTAACTTCCCACGATGACAAGAAGATGGGTGGAGATGACCTATCAGATAGGGGATGGAGGGATAAAAACCATATGCAGGTAGATGGGATTAGTTTAAATTGGCATTATGGTTGGCACAAACATTGTGGGCTGAAGGGCCTGTTCTTGTGCTGCATTGTTCTATGTTCTATGACAGCTTTTCAGCCCTGGACAGCAGATGCGAGTGCTGCCACCTACTACCAGTCAAAAAAGCCTTCCAATCACAGGGTCCCTTCGCACGTCCATGGCACTTCCCAAGCCCACAAATCACCTCACTTAGATCAAAGACAACAGATACATGAAAACAAGAGATTCTGTAGATACTGGAATCTGGAGCAGCACACAAAATGCTGGAGGAACTCAGCAGGTCAGGCCCCGTGTGTGTGTCTGTGTGTGTGTCTGTGTGTGTGTCTGTGTGTGTGTGTCTGTGTGTGTGTGTCTGTGTGTGTGTGTCTGTGTGTGTGTGTCTGTGTGTGTGTCTGTGTGTGTGTCTGTGTGTGTGTCTGTGTGTGTGTGTGTGACTATGACAATAAACTTGAACTTGAATTTCACCATACCCCTCTTTTCCTCGATTTATTGAATAGTTATCCACCACCCACTGGGGCAAAGAATTCCAGAGATCAACCACCTTCTGCAAGAAATTTCTGTGTGCCTCAGTTTTAAATGACTGGCCCTTTATCTTGTAGGTATGCCCCTTTGTTTAAGACTCTCCCATTAGTGAAAACATCTACCCCTTAGGATCTTATACTGTACGTTTGAATAAATTTACCCCTCATTCTTTCAAATTGAAAGGAATATTAGCCCAAGCTATTTAGTTTCTCTTGGTAGGAGAACCTATTTAGTCTCTCTTGGTATGACAACCAACTAATTTTGAATTAACTTTATTAATTATTGAAATTTCAACTGTTTTTAAATTTCTCTGATTATCAAAAAATCATAAGGACAACACAAGAGAGGGCCTCAGTTTCTGCCTCCTGAGCACTTGTAGCTATTCGTGGATGGCTCTGCCTGGCTGTGCTGCCAAGGCTC
This sequence comes from Rhina ancylostomus, assembly GCA_030265395.1. Lineage (NCBI taxonomy): Eukaryota > Metazoa > Chordata > Chondrichthyes > Rhinopristiformes > Rhinidae > Rhina > Rhina ancylostomus. The sequence goes on along the minus strand of JARFYF010000057.1, from coordinate 10,556,717 downwards.
AGAGGCCTCAAGCTTGATTAAACCCATAGGATATCAAAAGGCAAGAGCTCTCATAGAGGGTGAATGCAAAATGCGGGCTGGGTCCCTCCCTAATGCTTTCCTCAATTGTCTTCTGTGGAGAGGAAAATCTGTTAATCAACTGAAGGTTGTGTGCCTTATTCTAAAAGCACCATATTTTATACAAAGATTTGCAAAATTGACGTCTTGTAAGTACAATCTGAATGCTAGAAAATACCCACATAATTTTCCAATGAAACAGAGTTAGATTTAACTCAATACAAACAGATAGTGGACCAAACTGTTATGTCCTAATAATAACAAAGCTTAAGTACCAGGAAAAGGTGGGTACAGGAGATGAAAACTACAAATTATTCAAGTGTCCACTGTTGCTCATTTAATTATTCTAATAGTAGAAATAGAATCACATACATTCTAAGTAAAATTAGGAACTATTGCTTAATTTCTGCCACTTTTAACTTCCACCTTGGTTTCTGCATTTTTTAGTGGAAGTGTACACCGCGTTGTGATTTTTGTTGAAATCAAAAAAAAAGATCTTTCATTAAGCACTGCTCTTAAATTAGAAACTTTACCAAAATAACAATGAATGGAGAGAGATGTGAACTATTAGAATTACACACAGATTGATGGTTCAGCTAATCCAGACAGTAAATAGTTGAGACCACGAAGGTGCCAGGTTCAATTACCAGTCTGTGCTATGTTAATTGATCCTATTCAAAGTAGCATGAGGAATGTTATATTTAGCCTCACAGTCATAAGACTAGAATTCTTGCTGAAGAAAGTGCTCCCAAAATGCATTTGTCATTGCTGAAGTAAGTTTGCTCTTCAAGATTCTGCCAAAATTAATTTGCGTAATGACAAATACAAAATCTATGAACAATGCAGTCAGGCAGGAGAGCAGGACATGGTTTTACTTTTGTCCTGTTTTCATTAAAAGAAAACTTCCTTGATGTATGGAAAGTGTGGAAGCCGGGAGAGGTTTCATTAGTACTGCTAAAAATAGATTTATCATCCAAAATAGTTGCCTCTAATAAGGCTGACCATTCTTCCACGTAATGTTAAATCACCAGGAATAATATTCATATAAACAATTGAACAATTTGATAATATCATTGATATATCAGACAGTTTCTTATGACATGGTATATTTTGATATGAAAATAAGATTTTGAATTACCTCCTAGATCCAGTGCCCTAAGAATATGGAATAAATAGAAGGATATTTATGAATCAACATTATCGGGTAGTTTTATTGCTGGGTTTGTTTCAGGAACATTAAACCCTGAACTATTATAGAAGATTATGGAGAGTACATGTACAAATTATATAGGGTGTGACTCACATGTTTAAAATTACTCCAATATTTTGCATTCGTGGAACTAATTCCACCTAGGTTGCAACCTGGGCTGAGAAAACAATGGGGAACATGTGGAAAATCAGGCAGTTTTGTAATGAAGGGAAAATTAACAAACTGTTTCCACTCCCATCTAGTGAACTATCTGACATATGAGCATTTGGGAAGTTTAGATTGACATAGCTGTGAAATCTTTTGATCAAGAAGCCATTTGGCACAGTGTCTAAAGCTCAGATATAGAAAGTGGCCATTTAGTCACAGGCCATTGAACCTAATAATAGGCCATAACATGGACAATAATAGAACAACATCATCTGGAAGGAAGAAAGAAAGAAATTGACAGAAATTTAAATAAAAGTGCATGAGCATTTGCAGACATTGAAGTGGTTTTGAGTTGGAAACATGGCAGCCAATTTGCATGCAGCAATATGATCATGACTAGATCATATATATTTCTAGTAGTGTTTATTGGAGAAAAGTCATTGGTCAAAATACTGGGATAGTTCCTCTGTCCTCCTTCAAAATGGTGCAATGGGAACTTTTATATGTAATTGGTCCCTAGTTTAGCATCTCATCCAAAAGCTGGTGTCTCCAGTGGTGTGGGAAATCCCTGTGCGCTACACGGAAATGGCAGCCTTGATATTAAGCCTCTGGAGTAACACTGCAACCTGGAACCATCTACAGAGAGTGAGAGATACTTTTAACCGAAGGAAAGAAACATGAACTGCTTTCTTTTATGTTTGATAGTCTGACCTCTGTGTTTAAATGTTGGTCAAGATACAGTAAATTCTCCGATTGTAATGAGTTTTTTCTCCTTACCACTAACAAATTTAATCTCATTAAGGAATCAGGAACACTATTTGTTGGTTTGCTTTCCTTGTCAGTTTAGATGTTGATTTCATGAAACTGAAGTGATTTGTACATTAAAATGTATCTTTAGTCATATGAAATCTTTTCATGGTTTAATAATCATTTATTCAGTTATCATCTACCTGATTAAATTATCCTCTTACATTCTCATTTACAGGATATGAATCACACTCCGTTGGAACATTGGTTCAATGTCTTTAATTTTCACTGAATTTAGGTGACTTCAGATTATTATTGCTCAAAATGTAAACTAAATATTGTGTGTTGATTGTTTTGACACATTTTTATATGTCAAAAATATGAGTAGTACACAAGTCAGAATCGAAGATCCACCAAAGGACAAAACATTACCCAAGATTGTCGGTGAAGGGATGTTTATATGTTTAGTTATTATTCAGTTTTTATCAAAGAAAAGCTATTTGTTTTTATCATTTATTATCATTTAAAGAATAGCAATTATATATTATTTCACAATTAGCATCTTCCTTATTAAAGGCATATCTCTGAATGTGAACCAAGTTTGGCTGCAGTCAGCTAAATGGGTCTCTTGTACCTGTGATATGGACAGGATTGCTGATTAATATTTCGGGTACACCCAATGGTAGAAATAAAGAAAAATACAGCAACTACATTGGGAATCTAAGTTAGTTAAATTTTATAATCCATTGACATGGATGAATATATACTTCAAAAGATTTCAAAATATTTAAATGCTGGGTGAATGCAAGTAAACTATCAACCCTCATCCAGGATCAGACATTGTGTCAGATGTGTTGGTATCAGATGAAAGCTCTTTTATCAACATGTTTGTTGTGTGTTTTCATTAGAAATTGTCCATACATCACATCATAGATGTAGAGGATATGCTCAGTCCAGCAACAATCAGGGACGGTAAGCCTGTTCAGAAAGATATGACTGGAAGTGAAAAAGCAACTAGCAGTCTGAGGCCCAGCAACAGCAGTGAACAAGATTGAGGTTCAGGATGAATAACGATTGCAAAGGTATATCCTAGGACCATCTGTAAAGCCAAAGCAATGAAACCATGTGGAATTGAAGCCCTTTTTTTTACATGAGGCAAATAAGTTTGTCCTCAGTTTGCAATGAATGTGAGTTCAACTTGACCAAAAAAAAGTTTTACCTCTGTAAAACCTTCTTGCTGTAACATTTGTGCTGTTTAAATTAATATAAATATTAATTTGGAGGTAAGAGATTTAATAACACTACACAATGAAAAACAATCATCATGGCAAAATTTCTGTTGCTGATTTAGCTACTGAAATAATTATTGTCACTGTATAATTACTCTTGAAAATTGTTTGAGTTTATTTTTTCATAATT
>JARFYF010000057.1:10473707-10493837 GCA_030265395.1 Rhina ancylostomus | reverse complement strand
ATTGCCTTTTCTGCATGGGTCTGCTCTGAATTCTTCCAAAAGAATGAGCTACTGACATTTGACATTTAGTTAATGGAAATGAGAGCACCTGGTTCTCTGACAGATTGAGCAATAATCTAATGCAGTGCTTCCTTTGTCTGGTTCTTGTTAACACCTTTCATTGCAATAAAGTTATTGTGGCATAAATGCATTAGTTTAGTAAAATTATGTATGGTTTGGGTTTCCATATTGTTAATGAAAACAATATACTCAACATGCAAGAAATCAGAACTAAAAACAAATTGCTGGAACTACCTAGAGTCAGGTAACTTCTGTGGAGAGAGGAACAATTATTATTTCAGGATGATGGCCATTTGTCATTTGTTTTCTGTGTAGCTGAACTCTCAATCACAATGGCAAAGTTCAACATATAAGGCTTTCAGTTTCACAATCTCATCAGTATATTATTCCTACCCCATTCCAAATTACAGCATTAGAATCCTGACCTGAGCCACATTTTCCAGAACCTACTCCATTTCTGCGTGTAAAATATTACTTGCTGGCAGCTATCCAAGGCTAATTCTCAGCTCCTGCTGTTGGCTGTTCCAGCTATAATAGGTAGTATGAAAATGAGCTTTGGGTCAGAAAGTGATGCATCTTGTGATGTGGATCAGTGTAACAATCAACAGACTGAATATTCCAGTAACTTTTAGGTCTTGACTATTCCAATAGCCTGACCAACGTTCTACTCTCTGAACCCATGAATATCCACAATTTCCATACAAAATAGGAGGATGGCCATTTGGATTTCAGCATTCCCATTCCTGCACAAATTCCCATGTAACCTCCTCTGCCAACAATCTTATCACCTCCTCCATCAAACCCCACTGACTTCTTGATATTCTTGCACTCATCTACATACTGTGCAATTTACAGTGACCAATTAACCCAACAGCCAGTGCATCTTTGGGATGTGGGAGGAAACCCGCATGGAGAACATGCAAGCTCCACACTGACAGTATGAGAGATCATGATTAAAGCTGGGTTGCTGGCACTGTGAGATGGCTCCACTAGATGTGCTCTTTCCAGTTCTAGTGCCTGTGATCCTTTGAGCCCCCCAGGTGCCATTTGTACGTCACTCCTGCGATTGCTAACCCATGTCTCGCGAGCCTACAACCTTCTGTACTGTTCTGACTTCTTGATCAATCCTGATTTTTTTTTTATCCTTTCCACTATTGGGTGTAGTGCTTTCAGCTACCAGGTTCAAAAGCACTGGGATTCTTCTACAACATTGCCTCAATGTCTTTCCTCCTTTCAGACGTACCTTGAAATCTACCACTTTTGCCTAGCTTTTGATCCATGGCTCCAATGCTAACGGCTCTGTATCAAGTTTTGTTAACTCTTATTAAGCACCATGGGAAGTTTTACTACATTAAATATCCTTTTCTAAATAACCTATAATCAGAGATAGCATGCCATTAGAGAGGGAAAATTAAACTGAATAATATGGATGACTGGAATGTTGTGCTTTTTATACCAGGTAAATCAATGGCAACATCAGAATTGAGCCAAGCAGCTAAAATTGGCAAATACATTGCATGTTAGTAAAATGATGCATTTTCTCTAAAAGGGCAAGTTAATTTTATGTGGGGTTGGGGTCTTATTTCCCATCTCCCCACATACTCATTCAACAATTTCTGCTGGTTTTATTGGTTGGAAGCCTGTTGAATGGTTGCCACATTGGGCAATTTAGCATCACAGCAACCACCTCAAATGAGCACTGTTAACTTGACAATCAGCTTCCTCCTTTCAACCATCAATCTCTAAAAGGCTCCTGAAGGTGCTGATTTCAGAGGGATTTGCATTGAAATTGGTGGCTGACAGATTGGCAGGTGCATTAAGTAGTTCTCAGTTTGTTACAAAGCAGTTTATTAATGAAGCTCATCCCAACAGCAATAGCAAAGCTCTGATTCTAGCAGGTAATGGCATGCATGAATCAGACTGAGCTACAAGGTCCCTCTGGAATTAATGCATACCAAATGACAGCAATTAGGTTGCTGACAGTCCCTGTAATTTTGGGAGAGAATATCAAGCAGGCTTTCTGCTTTTCGTTGCTGGAAAATAAATACACATTAAAGGATGGAATAGCATTGAGGCTGTTTTCAATGATGTAGTGTACACAACATAATAAAACATTCTAAGGAAGTTCACAGGAGAGTTATCAAACTGACTTTGAGATAAATGGGATGGGGTAGAGAGTTGAGAATAGTATTCTGGAGTTTTTGATCCAGGAAGCTCATGGTGTCCTTGAAAGAATGGAAAGTTAAAACTGCCACCATATGGATTTAAATGGATCAAGTCCTGTTATAGATCTTCAGAAGTGATATAATATTATGGCATATTACAATGATGACAGCAGTTCAAAATTATTTCTGGTTGAAATGTAATTTTGAATGTACCAAGATTGTGAAAGATGTTGTAAAAATGATATTTCCTTTCAAGTTTGAAATGGTGTACTAGTACTGCTGAGATGATGGTGACTACTGGTCATATCCATTAAAAGGCAGCAATTTGAGAGGAAAGGGAAAAACTCAGACATTTTAAAATGTCATTAAAAATGCACACTTCAGAGCATTGTGACAAATGTCTTAATGCTGAACCCATTAAATGAGATTGGAGAACCCATGAAAATTGCTGTGCAGAAATGATAAATAGCAGAAAGGAATGAGTCAATGCGTAGAAAAAAATACACATTTTATTGAAATATATATTGGATATCTTCCAACAACAGTTGCTTAGCATGAGAAGTTGTCAAGACACAAAACTCCTGTTATTACGAGGAAACAGATACTTGCAGCATAGACCTGTGATCCACTACCATCCCTCATCAGCAAACTGTTTGGAGTAATTGAAACCACATCTGGGGTTTCTACTTTTCCTACCATCCACTCATTGTGTTTTAGTGCTGGGACAAAGAGCCTGTCAGACAGGTGAGGTACATACTTTTAACATTCCTGTTTTGTGCTTTCGGTGCCAGGTAAGGGGACACTGTCCAATTTCAGACACTAAATGTCGGTATTAAGTTCTGGATCAGCTAGAGCACAGCAATCAAACCCCCTTTGTATTATACTGGCAATATACTTCAGTCCCAAGGCTGTATGTACTAGCTCAGTGACAATGGGGGCCAATTGTGCTATCCCACATATTACACCCAGATCCACCCTGGGAACATTACAGAGCTCACTGTCAGTTAATAGGCAGGTGGTGCCTTCTCAATTATTTATGGAGCTCTTTAATGCATTCTTAAAAATCCTTAGTAAGGGTGGATGTCTGAATCTGGCAAATGATTCAGTCTATTACTCAAACTATTTCACAGAAACAAATCAGTTTGATCAGCAGAAAGTTCACCATTTGGTGGGGGAAAAAATGCAATCTCTCTAAAGCAACTTGAAGATGTTGCTTGTGATTTTAGAGTCACTTCATTAAACTATATATGAAAGGGATTATGACAATGGCTCTATTGATAAGCAAGGCAGCTATAAATGTCCCAACTTCAGTTGCTGGTCTATGGAAAGTTACAGAGAAGGAAAGTGAATGCACTTTGCAGCATTGCCTGCATCCCCTCAGATTGAGAATTGAAATTGATGTTATGGGCATGAGCTGCCTGGGAGTTGAGACAGGCCAAGCTTATTTTGAATAAGCAGATTATATATCTTTAGAAAAAGATTTGTCTATTTTTGTTCTCAATGTGCAGTAATACCTGCACCAAATAATTCGAGCTAAAGTAATTCAAAACAAGCAGCTCTAAAAAACCCCCACCGAGAGCTGAGGCGCTGAAGCCAGTAACTCATGATCGTGTCTGGAATATTTATGCTTTAAAAGGTCAGTAAGTTAATGAACCTAATACTTTATTTTTCTTCCATTCCCTTCAAGCCTGAATATACTGCTCTTGTGTGTACACTGTATTCAGCTGTGAGCCTAGATAACACGTGATTGAGTGGAAGCATTTACTTTATATCACAGGTTAATGATTTTCCTATTTTCACATGACACAGGGCTCATCCCATTTGCAGAGAATGTGGATGAGCGCATGAAGGTCCCAAAGAGCCACAAACCAAGAATTGGGAAGTGTGATTTTCCTAACTGGCACTCTTGTTACTACCATGTACAAAATGGCTCAAATGCCTTCATGCCATTAATTTCTACTATAATGTACACCAAATATAACTACCATGATGACCAATCAACTTCATACAGGCCAGGAAAGGAATGTATAATCATCCAGGCATGTACCATGGTGAATGAAACATTGACCCATCAGATCTTTGTGGAGAGGTGAAATATTTCACTGAGGTCCCTTCATTTTGCACAGTTATAGACAACGGAAAAAGGCTTATACTGTAATTATTTATTGCATTTATTTAACAATTAACATTCATGAAGAAGTTATAAACAAACATTGATAGTGTGTAAGAGCACCTAAGCACAGTTTGATTGTTTAAACATTTATTCCATTGGTGGAGTGTTTTTTTTATGGGACTTCGCTTACAATTCAGTGGCTGGTCCATTCCATTCATCATCATCTTCATCAGAGCTGTAGACTGGTTCTCGGCTATACCTGATTGCATTGAGATCCTGTTCGCTTGGCCTATAAAACCATGATTGAAGAGGGACAATCATCACTTATCTAAAAGAGTAATCTGCATGCATATAGTATTAGATCTCAAGATAATTCAAAGCATTTCACATCCAGTGAAGTATTTTGAACTGTAATGACATACAGACAATCGCATTGCAGCCAGTTTGCATCGTAAAAAGACGTACTTGTTTATAGTGCTTTTCATAGTCCCTAAATGATACAAGGCCATTTACAGACAATAAAATATTTTGGAAGTGTGCATTACTTTGTAAAACATAGCAGGAAAAGTAATATGTTGTAATAATAATGTGTATCAATTTGGGGTCAGCAAGCAACCACACATAGTCATAGAATTATTCATAGACTATTCATATAATATATTGACAGCGAGGCAGGCCCATCAGCCCACTGAATCTGCGCCAAATATCAAGCATCCATTTACACTAATCCCATTTTTATTTTCTCCACATTCCCATCAACTCCCCCCAGATTCTAGCACTCACCTACATCTTAGAGGTGATTTCCAGTGACTAATTAACATACTGATCCACACATCTTTGAGATGTGAGAGGAAACTGGAGCATCCAGAGGAAATCCATGTGGAGAACATGCAAACTCCACACAGACAGGAGGTCGGGATTGAACCTGGGTCGCTGGAATTGTGGAGGCAACGGCTCTACTGGCTGCACCACTGTACCGCAGACTGAAAACGGCGATTATCAAGTGTTTAATGGGGGATAAATATTGACCAGGATACCAGGGATAACTCCCCCTGCTCTTCTTCAACACAGTGCTATAGGAACTGCTGTGCACATCTGAGAGAACAGATGGGGTCTGTGTTAATACTTTATGCAAAACCCTTATGAAAATGCAGCTCCCTCAAAACTACACCGGAGTATCAGCCTTGACTTGTGCTTGAGTCTTCAGAGCAAAACCTGAGCTCACAACCTTCTTTCTCAGTCTAAGGTCCTGCTAACTGAGTGATAACTGGCACATGTATACATCAAAGTTCAACGGGCAATAGCTAGCTGAACAACCAGTTAACATGTTCCTCTTTTGAAAGCTGTTGTTCCTCTTTTGAAAGCTGTCACACTTTCAATGTTTTTGACCAGTTTTCCACCAGATAAGTGAAAACACAAAATATTTTGCATGCTGAGATTTTAACAATAATGTATATTCTTACAATTTATTTAAATAAGTAGCATATGGATAAGAGATAGTTAATATGCATATTGGAAGTCATTTTTCTCAAAGGTAGGGAGCCTGACTTGAACATAATATTCTTGATACATTCTCACCTGTGCTCTACAAAAATGGAATATGATATCTTTACTCTTATGTTCAAATCCTCTTGTAATACAGCCAATACATAGTTTGGGTGCTGAACCTCCAAATTAATTCTCAGTGATTTGCATACAAGGTCCCTCCAAACACCAGCAGAGTTAGAATTAGAATCTGCATTTATTTCCTGACATTCCCAGGTTCACAGGAATAATGAGCAAGTAACTGGAGGGGAACTGCCTGCACCATTGCCCCCACAGCATTGATTATTACCTTTAAAGAGAGGGAATGTAGAGTTATGGGAGAGGAGTGGGGACTCGAAGAATTACTGCACAGTAGAATGGTATATATACTGTATGAGCTATGATTAGCTTAATTAGATGCTCAATAAATGTTCTTAATCTGTAAACTAGAAGGTCAGGTTTGGATCCAGGTTGTAATGTTTAACTGATATGAGGAAGCAATGTTTCTCCAAAATTAACAACCCACTAACAGCACAAAAATGTTGGATATATAACCTGTTTCAAAATTACATCGGATTGTATTACAAAAAAAAGAAAAAAATCACTTTTATTTGTTATTTTAATTAAACATATTTCTTTTACAGGAAAAATAAAGATAAGAATTACGATTTCATACTGGCTTAACAGTGGGTTTTAGTCTCATGGATCAGAAGTATGGAGTCTGTTGAGATCTGTGCACACAGGATTCCTGCAATGAAGTGGTTTGGGTGAGAGCTATTGAAGACACTTACCTGGTATAATAAGGATCCCTGTACTGACCCTGAGGTTTTACCTGTTGGAACAAACATGCAAAACTGAACAAGAGCATTGCACCAAGATCAACAACGTTAGATGCATTTACATTAAATCTGTAATTTGAGTTATTGAGGAAATCCTTGTGCCAAATCCTTGCACTTCTTGTTGGTACTGGCTCCTAGTTAGTGTCTTCCACCTCCCAATAAAAGGTTAAAGGATAAGTTCAAACCCAGGGTTGTAGCCAAAACATTGGTGGAATGTAGAGCTGTGCTGTTCCTCCATTTTGCACTTACTACGGTAGAAGGGACAAAAGTAAGTATTTTATAATTTACATGTTTTATAACTTGAGATTAATTGAATGATTTAATGGTTTAAAAGTGTTAAGTTTTAGTTATTTTTAGGGCCTCAGAAGTGAGCATCGGACTGGGCTGGGAGCACAAATTAGCAATCCTGGATCACAATTGGCTCAATCATATTTACCACATTTGTCAGTGGTGAATGTGAATAGTTGGATCCATGATGCAAATTCCAGCCCTTTATATTCCCCATGTTAATATTTCTTGTTTAATAGTTCCCATTTATTGATCAAGAAGTTAAACTTAAGCTTTTTATATTTGACTTCCCATCTTGAGTTGGGATGGTTCACTATTACCTGTTAAGGTTTCTGAAATGGCCCCACATTCTTCTCTAGATACCTTGCAATAGCCCATGAAAGTGTCAAAAACATAAATCAACTCATCCAGTAAAAGGGGCCTTTTCTTTAAGCACCAGAAAAGTTTCCGCTTTTGCGAGCACTTCCCTTTCACCAAGGGTCCAGTTCCCTTTCACCAGTTGAATATTAACCATCCATGGTTTCACATACCTGTGCTTGTGAGTGAGTCTTTGGTGCAGCATGAGCTTCCATTGTGGGCAATAGAGATGCTTCAGTCCTGACAGGTTCAGAGGATCTAGTGATTGCAGGCCTATCCAGCATGTCATCCAGTTCATTATCAGTGTAAGCCCCACCTTCTGCATCTGTGTCCTCATAATCACTGTTGGCTCTGCTCTCATCGCAGCTCAGGTAATCCATGCTTGCGCTGTTCGATCGGTTCAGCAGTTCTATGTCTTCAGTCCCTGGTTCTTCAGTCTGAAACATAAGGTACAAGATGAAAAGTCACATGACCCATTAATCTAGTACCTAACCCACCCATCTCCTTCCACAGTCAACACCTACTTTTTGTGCTCACAGATTCCATTGCATCCACTTAATTTCCTTCTACTGTTCAGAGAGGATCTACCCTATGATGGACTTCACCCTAAGTAAATAATGTGTTAATACAGTGATGCCAACTTCCTCCCACCATGAACTCCACCCATTCATTTAATCGGCCTTGTGGTCCATGAACCATTTCCCCCACTGTAATCTCTGTCATCTAAACTCCTTTTACAGTTTATCATGAACAGTGTATTTAATCTCTTCCTCGGCCATGCACACCTTATTTCATATAGAGGGAGGCTACTTGGTCCATTGAGACAATGCCAGCTTTCAGAGTAATCCCATTAGTCCCATTATTTCCCTGTGATCTCTCTGACATGCCCATCAAATCCCCTCACCCCCTTGATTCTCCTGCCACACTCGGGACAATTCACAGTGGCCAATTAATCCACCGACCTGCACATATTTGGGATGTAGGAGGAAACCAGAGCACCCAAGGGAGACCCACCCAGTCATATTGGAGAAAGTGCCAACTCCACACAGATATCTAACGAAGGTCATGTGAAGATCTTCTGCTCCTCTTTGAATACATCATAGAGAAGAATGCATGCAGTTGAGTCAAGATTATACAGAGGGTGTCCACCACTGCAAATTCTGATACATTCTCAGTGATGTCCACATCTACACACATTCTGATTACCAGGAGCAGGGAGTTGTTACTAAATTTTTCCTTCTTAAATCCAAAATTATTGGTACAATTCAACTTGCTGCTCTATCTAAACTCAAATGTGTCAGCTTGGAACTGGGGTTTCCCTTGTGTTGAAGATCAGAACCACACCAGGTGGTTTACTCTCAATAGTGTACACAAAGATAAGCCATCTCAGAGTCAAAATCAGGTAGGTCATCTTAATCTTAATCTACGTTTTATCAAGAGTTGGGCTATAATTTTACCAGCAATATTTGAACTTTAAAAAAATGGAAGGCTATGTGGGAGGGAAGGTTTAGATAGATATTAGAGCAGGATAAAATGTTGGCACAACATCGTGGACCAAAGGGTCTGTACTGTGCTGTAATGTTCTATGTTCTTAAATATGAGGCAAAATCATTGCAAGTCTCAAAATCAAGTACCTTATCTTCAGTAAACCACACTGGCTTGGTCTGCTGCTCTTTGATTGTTGCTTTCAGGGCCTCGTACCATGCACTAGAACCAGAATTCAGGTTTATCGTACCTAGAAAAAAAATGACATAACATTACTGCTAGGAAGTCATAATTAGTTGATGCCCAGTATTTGTAGGTAGAAAGAACTATCTTACTTGTATGTAGTGTTCTAGTGCTGTTTGATGGGTTGGAAACTGGTCATTAGAAATACCTGTTTCATTATTAATATGTAGAACTCTTTGCAAGATTACAAGGTGAAAAAGGCTTTCATCTTATTTGACCTGATCCTTTCAGGAGAATGAGTACCATTACAGGACACATTTCTTAAAGGGATGCAGTGTCCTGGCCTTAACCATTCAGCTGCTGATCGCTCTCCATGGAAGGAAATGTTTCCTGATGTTGGTTCAAAAATTGCTTTAATGTCCTGACCTGGCATATCTGGAAGAAATATTCTGAATATGCTTTCTCTATCCATCACTGTAATCTTCCGCGAGATCTGTCCTTGAGGCTGAAGTGCTCCAGTTTATCTAGTTGTTCCTTAAAACTGATCTCTCTGACATTGTCCCTGGGGCCTCTACTGTTTCTCTTTGGAGTGGCAAGTAGAACAAACTTCCCAAAATAGATGATGTGAACAACAGTACCAGAATTAATTCTGCCTTTCCGCTTTGCAGAACTTGTATGGGCTGGTATGCTTTAATGATTCCGCTCTTCATCAAATTGGAAAAAGGAGAAATATTACTGACATCAGTGGGAATGAAAGTGTTTTCCTGCCGCTCTCTCCTGAAGGTGCTGGTGCTGAGTTCAGTTCTCTGGGCCGGTGACAGATCTTTTGTACCCTACTCACATCGAACTTACAGCACAGAAACGGGCCATTTGGCCCAACTGATCCATGTCTGAGCCTTCTCCCATTCTACATCATCTCAGTCTATCAGCTTATCCTTCCATTCCTTTCACCCTCATGAGGAAGGTAGTTTGCATTTATAGGAAGAGGGTGGGGAGTGAGTTAACTGGATGGCTCTGCTATGACCTCAATGGGCTGAATGCCCTCCTTCAATGCTGTGATTGTGTGATCTTTTGGAAGTGTGTTAAACTTAATTTAATTACTGCAGACATTGAATGATGACAGATTATTTTAGTGCAGCATTCTAATACGAATGTCAAAATAAATCAACAATATTTCCATTAATGAGCAAATTCACTAATCAGATTATGTACAACACAGAAAATAATCCGTAGATTAACTCTGGCCAAATAATTAACTTAAAAGGTATTTTAGATATTTTATTGAAAACATTCTAGGATACTAGATCTGAGCTAACAAAATGCAATCCTAAATTAATCAGGGTCGGGATGCATCTGAAGACTGATCACATTGAAGCATCTCATGCGCTTGAAGCTACAGACTTTACCTGTGAAGAGGTGAGACCAATACTTCCTCAGTTTTACGGCCTGTGCATAGAGACTCTTGGAGCTTTTCTGTGACTGAGGGTAGAGGTGATGCCGCATGGCTTTCACCTCCTGTTTATTCTCTGGATTGAAGAACACCACAATTGGGTACCACTTCACATAGTTCAGCCGCTCAATGGCAGAAGGTGTGATGTCAAGTAGTCCATGTTTGTTCTGAAAATTATATTGAAATCATGAGTGTCATAGCGTTTAATAGCAGCCATGTGCTTTCTTCACCACCTTTGAAGCATTTTGTAGGTTGTCAGTTATGGAATTATCATTTCTACGTCTGATATTGAACCACAGAAAATAGAAAACACAAGTCCTGGTCAAAGGTACAAGTTTTAAGAAGTATCCTAGATGTTAGAGAGGGTGTCTTAGGGAAGAAATTCCCATGCTTAGAGCCCAAGACAAAGGAAAGCACGACTGCAAATGACAGAGCAACTAAAATCAGCAAAGAACGAGAGGTGAGAACTGCAGATTGAGAGCTTGGACCTAGAACCACAGGTAAGAATGACATCATAAGAAGAGATGAACCAGATTGTTCTTTATTATAATCCAATAGTTACATAGTTATTATTAGTGAAACCAAATTTTCCAAATTTAATTAACTGAATTTGTTATCCAGCTGCCCTGGCGGAATTTGAACTCATGTCACCAGGTAGTCCAGGTGTTTGGATTATTGTTCCTGCAAACTATTCACTCTGCTACTAAAGATCACGGCTGTCCTTCAGCTCTCTCCCACCTGCTCCCCACAGCCTCAATAGCTTATGACTGTTTAGCTGGGCTCCCCCACAGGGGATGGGGCATTAAATACCCTACATTTGCACTCATTGATGTCCACATTTATACGTATATAACAAATTCAATACTATAGCTCATTTTGCTCTTTCTATACCGGGGGCATTGAGGCCTGCACATAATATTTCATCCATTGCGCAGAAAAGGATCAAGCAACTCCAGCCACAGTCAGGCGTGGGACTTCTCTAGTCCACATTGTTCATCTCATCTACTTAGGCACAGAGCTACTGCTAGGTTTCTGGATAAGACTTATGCAAAAATGATGACCAACTGTTACTCAGTTACCTTTTGAGAGATAAGTCGCACAGTTTCAAGTTTGATGATAGATGATGATCCCTCTTCAGAATTCCTTGGCACCGTTTCTAAAATGGACATGTTGTAGGATCAGGGATTTAGATGCATGGAGAATGGCCCAAATGACACTTACTATTAGACAAATAAAATGTGATGCACACAGGCAGAGTGAATACTGAATATACTGTGAGCAGTACTAAAATTATTCAAGGAAGGAAAGAATTAAGGTATTTTTGTGCATGGATCACAGTTAATGCAGAGAAGCTGCAGTCAGAACATACTGTGTTATAGAACTATTCTATTTAAATCAAAGGACACATTTCTGTCCTTGTGCACGTCACTAGAGAGGCTGCATTAGAGTTCCACATCCGTTTTAGATTCCTTTACATAGTGGGTGATAAATGGTCCTATAAAAGGTTCATAGGAGAACCTAAAATTGATCCACAATTTTAAAATCCTGATTAACTTAGATACGTTTCAAGAACAGTGTAGACTTAGACTGTTCTAATAGAAGTTTAGCAAACAGTGAAAGGGCTGACTGTGGAACATTGGTGGATTATTTCAAATTTCATGGATTGAGGAGAATTTGTGATCATGTATTTAAAATTTGCAGGAACAGGAATGGGTGAGCTGTTGAGGTGAAAGGTTTGGAGTTATTTTCTGGACTATGCTCATTCTCTAAAGGGTAAACAAAGAGATTGAAGTTGCTTTCTGAGGAGAAATCGGACTTTTGCATGGATGCAGTCAAATGCAGAATTCAAAGATCAAAAAACAAACTGATGCAAGGTCCATCGTTGACCATCCCATTGCTGCTTGACCTGCTGAGTTCCTCCAGCAGTTTATGTGTTTTTGCTCCAAGTTCCAGCATCTGCAGTCTCTTGTATCTCCGCTGACTTCAAAGATGCACTGAAGGTCAGGTGCTGGCAATATCGGACTATCTGCTCCATCGCTGTCACTGAGCCCCATACCAGAGCAATCAGGACAGGATTTGGATGCACTCCACATCCAGTACTCAAATTTTATGCCAGGAATGCCTGGCAGAGAAACAATACTGGCATTCATTTGAATGGAGTTACCAACTTCATGAAAAAGGCTGTCCAGTTATATACTTTGTTTGTATTATCTTATTATTGTTTTTAATTATAGATAAGATTTCTTTGTTAGTCACATGTACATTAAAACACACAGTGAAATGCATCTTTTGCGTAGAGTGTTCGGGGGGCAGCCTGCAAGTGTCGCCACACTTCTGGTGCCAACATAGCATGCCCACAGCTCCTAACCTGTACGTCTTTGGAATGTGGGAGGAAACCAGAGCACACGGAGGAAACGCACGCAGACATGGGGAGAATGTATAAAATCCTTACAGACAGTGGCCGGAATTGAACCCGGGTCGCTGGCACTGTAATAGCATCACGCTAACTGCTACACTACCGTGCTTAGGGTTTTGAATTGCTTTTAATGGTTTTTGTTTACTTTAATTTTTAAAAATTATTCCAATCTATTTCAATAGTTTTTAAATGTCTCTGACAAGCCACTTAAAAGCTGTTAGGAAGATTTTTATGGTCCTTGACGGATAATCTGGCCCCCTGCATGCTGTAAGTCCAGTTGAGCAGGTCTAGGTGCAGCAAGTCTGCTCAGCAGCAACGTTCAGAGTGAGTACAACCTGCGGCCAATACTCTCCTTAATCCAAAATCAGGTCCTATAAAAGGCAGGTGATTTTCCATTTGTTACATTGCCTAAAGTGTTAGGGAGGAACTTTCTGATATTTTCCAATTCCAGTATTCAGCCTGAACATTAACTCTGTTTCTCTTTGCAAAGGTGCTGCCTGGCCTACTGAATGTTACCAACAACTTCCTTTTTTATTTCAGACTCCTAGCACCTGCAGTTTTTTAAATCTTCATTTGCTATTGTTTCTCCTCTGACTTTTTCTATAATTGTCTGAATGGAGGGAGAGGCTATGGTTGGCAGCTTGTCTCTCTTGGCTTGGGAATGTATCTTGGGTGCCATCCTGATCTGTGCTTTGCTTTCAAATAGCTAGCACTTGGTTGTCATTTTAAATGATTTGAAATGCTGAAAGATGGAGTGAACCTATAAGGCAAAAAGTGCAGGGCTGCAGCTTTCCAACTGAGCTCGTGAGCTGCACAATAATCAAGTCATCACTGACTTCACATCTAGGATGGGAGACTGAAGTCACAGTGCAATGAGTACTCACGGGCAAGCTCAAACTGGTCAGGCAGTTCACTGGCCAGCCTTTGAGTAGCAATGTCTGAAATTGGTCCAAGAATCACCACGGGCCTTTTATAACTAGCTGTAACACAAAAAAAAGCAAAATAGACATAGATGAATATAGATTACAATTTCTGGACAAGAATAAAAGCAAATATGTATTTTAATTTAGTGATTTAACCCAGAGTCAGGATTCCACTGTGCTGTTTCACCCACTCCTCCCCACCGTTTTCCTTCATCCTACATGTCTCCCTGTGCAGCTGTGATGGAGAGTACACTTTCAGCTGCCTCCAGGAACACAGCAATCGCAAGTCCAGCGAGCCATCTGTAAAACACCAGTCATGATCCAGAGCTTCGAAACGGGAGAAAACCATGGCTGTGATTTTTTAAAGTGTTCATATCCCAGTTTCAGGACTTTATTATGATCTCCACTTTGACGTTAGGGCAAAATGCAAAACTCATTTAGGGAACCACAAATGGCGGAAATCCAATTTCTATTTATAAGTGGGAGTTCATCCACTTCTCCAATATCATGACAAAGTGGAACCTGGGAACGTTAAATTCCCTGTGCTTCAAATGAAATATTAGATCGAGACCCTTTATGCCTGATGCAAAGGCTCAGACTGCAGTTTAAAATCCAATAATGTTATGCTGAGAAGATGCCATTCTCCAAGTCATGGTCAACATTTCATGTTTGATACCTACAGCACTATTCTAAAACTTGCAGGTTATAGGTAACTTGGAAGTGTGGTAAAGTGTGGTTGAAGAGAAAAGAACATGTAGGTAGATGGAAGGGCACATGGTAGATGAAATTCAATGCAGACAACACTTTGATGCATTCATGAAGAAGGCATGTCAGTGGCTCTACTTTGTTAGGAATTTGAGGAGATTCAGTATATCACCAAGGACTCCTACAGATTTCTATAGAGATTATTTTGACTGGTTGCATCACAGCCTGGTATGGAGCCTCCAATGCACAGGATCACAAGAGGCATCAGAAGGTTGTAGACTCAGCCAGCTCCATCACGGACACAACCCTCCCCACCATTGAGGATATCTTCAAGAGGCAGTAGCTCAAGAAGGCAGCATCCATCATTAATGACCCTCACCATCCGGGACATGTCCTCTTCTCGTTACTAACATCAGGGAGGAGGTACACCGCCATCAGATTTCTGTATGATCTATGAACCCCACCTCATTATTCCTTTCTTTGCACTATTTATTTACTGTTGTAATTTTTAGATTTTATGTCTTTGTACTGTACTGCTGCCGCAAAACAACAAATTTCACGTCATATATCAAGTGATAATTAGTCTGATTCTAAGTAGTTTTGAACTGGAATTAAAGCCTTTCAGTCAGTTTCTCCTTCACAACTCACAGACTTCCAAGTGAATCCTAACAGTGTTGAGTAAATTAAGCATGGTTCAAAGAGCTGGACGTTTTCTGTTTACAAGCAAAGTACCAGAGCATGTGGGGCCACAAGAAGCCTTTAGGTCAAGTTGTAACTCAGTGTTGTCATCTTAAGTCACTTGAAATAAATAACCACGGTGCACAGCCAAGCCAACTGTTATGTGCAAACCAACACTAAGAACCTATACTTCCCTGCTGAGTAAATTTTGTTTCCTACCCACTCCCCACAGCCTTTCAATGGATTTTGCTATTTCATTCACTGTAACCTCCTACACAGGAAAGTGCTCTGAAGTCATGTGGTCTGGTACTTACCCTTTACACTGTTCCTTCAATGCCACCCATTACGCTGCCTGGGAGATCTGGCAATGGAAAAAGGCAGCAGCTAGAAAGAATCTGGGTGAACATAGAGAGCATGATCTTTCAATTCTTATCTCCCACTTGCTAGGGATAGATTAAGTGATAGATTAGTTCTTCCATTCCATTTTCTCATTGATAAAGTCTTCTGCAGGTTAATTGACTGGAAACAACAACCAATTGAAAGCAAAAGGCCAAGCCCCTCAACTTGGAGAGACAAACTTTGCACACTGATTTCTACAGGGAGATACATTGTAACTGTCATTCTGTATGATCATCATGGTTAAAAATGCATGCTGCTTTTTTTCTTACCTGCTTTGCATTTTATTTGATTTGTATTGCACTTATCCTTTCGATTTCACAAGTCTGGAACACAAACATCAACTAGCAACAAGGGATTTCTCCAATGCTGCCTTCATACTATGCCTATATCCCTGGGGGGAGAAGTGCAATATAATGCTTGCAGCAGTGAACAGTGATTTTGATGTTATTTATCAATGGCTACCTTGCCCATCATCTTGATTGTTTCATAAAGAATTATTCTTAAAGAGCTAAATCTCTGCCATTTTATTTTTAGCAAATGGAAAGAGCTGACTTGAGTCAGCTCATTCCAGACTGAAAGAATCTCATCAGCAGGAAGGTTGTTGAAATCTGTGCCCTACTTTCAACCCATTTCAATTGTACATATAACCTTTTCACCCCAAATCAAAATACTGTTCTAACCAAGAAAACACAAACCACAGTATGAGCTGCAAGAAACCCTTTGATTTTGTGCCTTCCTCCAAAAGATTCAGAAGGAAGAATCTGCGAGGGCCTCTGATGGCTCAGTAATCATTAGACTCTGTAATTTGATCCCAAGTCTTCGCCAAATTAGGCAATCTTAACCTGGATTGTGGTTAAATTAATAAAGTCAATCTTGTTAATGGGTGAAAAGACTGCTATTCTTCATCCTTGCAATTCTTGTTGGAAGTGCACATCTCTGGTTAACAGAGTACAGAAATGGAACCAGCTGGAAGGAGCTCACGGCAGATGATGCTGCAAACACCAAGGCACAAAAGACAAATTTGGATTTGCACAGTATCTGAAGGCAATAAGGTAAAAAGAGAAAAAAAAGTTGCAAAAACAATGACAAAATGATAATGGCTAGTATGGCAAAAAGCAATATTGGGCTAAGATTCAACTACAGACACAGTGGCTGTTTACACCAGAAATCTCAGCAGACAAAAAGGCAGTGCTGCAAACCTTGCAATGGTGTGTGTCAAAGCAGAGAGACAAAGATTACACAAAAGCAAAAAGTTGAAAAAAAGCACAATTACTACTAGCTGTATTTGGTCTGAAGGTTTCAGTAACAATTTCCATTTGTATCGCACCTTCAACATGGCTTCAATCTACTTCATATTGCAAGGTCCAGTAACAAAACACTTGGTTGAACAGGTAAAGTTAAAGGCTCACTTTAAAGGATGAGAAAAGCGTCAAGATTGAAGATTTTTATGTTTATATATTTTAAGACAGAGACAGAATGAGCTAAAAATATATTATTGTTTTGGAATGGTTTCTTGCAAACCAAAATGTCCCATGCTTGGGAAGCCCTTGATCCATTTTACTTAAAAATTTAAGAAACAACAAAGGAAAGACAGAAGCAAGTAGGATTCTTTTTT
Organism: Rhina ancylostomus; assembly: GCA_030265395.1. NCBI lineage: Eukaryota > Metazoa > Chordata > Chondrichthyes > Rhinopristiformes > Rhinidae > Rhina > Rhina ancylostomus. The sequence goes on along the minus strand of JARFYF010000057.1, from coordinate 10,476,637 downwards.
TTAAAAAAAAAAGTCTGGTCCAGCAAGGGCAATAACAAAGCAAGAATGCAGGTTATTAGCTTCAAAGTATGTTGTGCTATCTAGGAAAACAAACTATTGATGTTAATAGCCAGGATGCTTTCAAATGCTTTGGTCAAGCCAGAAGCAAATCCTCACTGTATTTTCATATAAACTACTCCTGCCTAGTATCTGAAAATTTCCAAGTGCAATATATTCAGGTGGTTAATGTTGAATAAGCTGCTGCACCAGTAAAATAAGGTACAAGCCTAAATTTCTAAGTTGATTTGACTGCAGCCTTCACATTAAAGCCAGTTAGGGACCAGTTGTTTTTGCGCACATACTCAGAATAATTTTCAATTCCATTTTACAATTCATACCATCTTATTTTAATTATTTTTAATAATCTTTTGAGTATCCTGCATCCAAGGCCATGAAATCCGTTTCACAACATAAAACCCAATGGACCATGAAAACTTAATACAATTAAAAGTCAGTGGGTTATATTGAGAAACAGGGATAGCAATTTAAGTCGAAGACCATTGAGCAGATTCAGTTCTAAGAAAGAGCCTTTAATGTGAAACAGTAACTCGGCTTCTCTTTCCACAGATGCTGCCTGACCTGCTGAGTGTTTCCATTATTTTCTGGTTTTGTTCCAGTTTTCCAGCATCTGCAGTTATTGTTAATAAACATTACTGTAATATTGAGAGGCCTGGAGAATGTTTAACACAAATCACCCTATCATTAGTTACATATATTCCACTTATTCCCTCTGATAGTTCAGAAGACAGTTCAGTGTTGAAAGTGGAACTGACTTACATAGATCAGAAAGATTTTGGGTTTCTACTCATCTGTGCAAGATTAGCAAATCTCTGACATTGAAGAGGAATATGTACTATTACTTATTTCTGTGCAGCTACACAGAAGAAAGCTGGAGTTTGCTTTTGAAATTTTTTGTTTAGCCTTGTTACAAGTTCACTAGTTTTGGCAGAACAGACCTCTGCTGAGATGTTTCCCATCATTAAACAACTAAGAAACAACCTCAACCAGAACAGAGGACATAATCACAAGTAACAGACAGGCTGGGGCTCCTCTCCAAGACACACATGCTTTACTAACACATCTGGCATGCCCCAAAGCTCTTCACAGCCAATTATGTACTTTAGACATGCAGTATTGTTGAAATGTGTCAGCAACTTTGGTACAGCAAATTCCTAGGAACAGCAATATGATAATGACCGATTACTTTTAAAATGTTTACTGTGGCAGAAAAGAGGGGTAGTGACACTGGGAATATCGGTCTACTATTCTTCAAAACACAATCACAGACTTGTACGTCCATTTGGTGGAAACACAAGACCTTTTAATCACAGCTGAAAAATAGCACCTCTGACTGGTGCGATAAAGTGGGGACTTAAATTTATGAGTCCAACTCTGCAGCAATTTGAACCTGGCAAGTTATGAATCTGAATTGAGATTGCTACAGTAGAGAAGCTGAAAGATAACCTCATTAAAAGGTTTTTAATGTTTCTTGGAGTGATCTAGAAAACATTCAGGGAATGTTTCAGTTTGTGAGAATTTCAAAAACATAGGGGGCACGTGAATACGTGTGTCACTAAAAAAAAATCAAGGAACAGCCAAGGTAAATAGATGAATTAGGGAGACAGCAGATTATTATCAGGGAATAAAAGCACAGTAATGGATTTCTAGATACTAATGTATAAGAAACTGGCACACATTATTACCTAATCAGCAGAATAACTAACCAAATTCCCAAGAGCCAGAATTGTTGTACAAGATTAGCAAAGTTGAAAGGATTAGTGGCTGAATCCATCATTAGTACTTAGGTTCATTGTACCAAAATGTAATGGGAACTCAAAAGAATTTAGGTGTAAATTAACTCTCATACACTGATGAAATAACAGCAATTCTCAATCTTTCATGAGCCTGGAACCAGGCACACAGTCCAAGAATCAGAAAAGCAGATTTGTTTGAAACAAGGACAACAGTAATGTTATACAAGCAATCTGAACAAATTTCAGTATGAACCCTACATTTTTTTCCCTACCAAGCTGAAATATTTTGCAATATTACAACTGTACAGAAGCTGAGCTAACAAATGATTAAACTCAGTCAATTCAGGCAAGCTCCATCTTATTTGAGGGAAAAACTGTACGAATTCATAAAAAAATGAAAATATGAAACAGAGAATACCATGAATGTATGGCATGTAGAGCGCATCCATAAAGGAAAATAAAATTCTCCAAAATATTAACAGAGTTTCTCTCCACAGGTGACATATACTTAAAAAAAAATATTCCCTCCTCGAATGTGGGCATATCTAGCATTAATTGTCAAGACACAAATGCCCCTTGAAAAGATTAGCTTGCTGTGCTATTTCAGGTAGCAATTAAAAAACAATCAAATAGCTTTAGCTCTTTCAACCAGACATAAACCAGAATAAGTAAGGACAGTTTTCCTTGCCAAGGGACACTTGTGATTACCTTCCAAAACAAATGTTGACTGAAGTCCAGATGTTTCAATCTTTTTGTCTCTGGATTATCAGTCCATTTTACGGATCATAGATCTTTAACTTAATCATTGTGCAACTGTTTGGCATAGTCAACAGTGTTTATTTCAAACTTCCTACTAACTGAAGTTCTCCGTGAAGAGTTCTTGAAAAGCTTCTTTGACAATTCATTCCTTTAGCAAATGGGCATTCACATTCCAGCAAATCTTCAAAAACAGCAATTATGATGGGTGGCATCAACATGAAATGAAAAACACAAGACCTGGCAATGGGTGCAAAGAACACACCATAATATAACATAGAAACAGAAAAAAACTACAGCACAGTTCAGGCCCTTTGGCCCACAAAGCTGTGCCGAACATGTCCCTACCCTAGAAATTACTATGCTTACCCATAGCCCTCT
>JARFYF010000057.1:10454159-10464843 GCA_030265395.1 Rhina ancylostomus | reverse complement strand
ACCTTCTTTCACCCAGAATTTTCATGTAAGTGTTGGTCCACTTGCTTTAGATTGGGCTTGAATGGTCTACAAACATATGACACAGCTGTATGTTGCCACTAGCAACACCACTTCCAGGTATTCAAGAAGTTCATAATGGGGCATAATCAATAAAAGAAAAGTTCAATAAGTAAGGGAGGAACCAGGAAGACCAAACAAATCCAATGTAGGCAATTAATTTCTTGTTGGAAGATCAACTTCAGATCTTCAGAGAAATGAAAAAAAGAGAAGTCCCTCGCATTGTTTTTTCCATCCAATCCTGCCAATCTTCTGTCAAAGTTACAGTTGGAATTGGCAACCTCCATGGAAGTTCAATCCCACAATATTTACTTTAGTTGTACGTTAGAATAGATTTTTTATTATTATAATATTAGAGTATGAAGTGAAAACTATAATAAAAGGAAACAGAATTTTCCCTGTACCTGCTGGCAGTGAAACGGTACATTTAGAAGATGGTAAAACAATAACTTAGTCTCCCACCTTCCATTCCAGAGCTGTTTTCCTCACTGTCCTCCAGCTCTGGGACGTTGATTAGAAACTGTTCATTATCGCGAAGAACCACCAGCCTCAACTCTCCCTCCGATCTCTCAATTAGTGACTTTGTATCTTCCAGAGATATATTCTCTGTGACTATACCATTAATCTGCCAAATACAGAAAGTGGTCTTTGACTTCCACCATCATCAATGGCCACCCTTTAAGAGCAACCTAAGAAAATGGACCATTAGACTTAACAAGACATTCCATGTATCTTGTTTAGACTGTATGGACTTGTTTAGTTCACATTTAGAGTGTTCTAAGATCCATTTACTGGTTATGCCAAACAGCCCTCAATTGAGCAGCATCCAATTTCCACTTAAAACCGTCTCTAGGTTTCAGTGGCCTGGATTTTGTCAGGTTTTTCCAGCAGTTTTGTCGTAAATTAGTAGTATTAACATGTAATTAGAGTCATAGAGTCATACAGCACAGACACAGGCCCTTCAGCCCAACTGGACCATGTTGACCAAGATTCCCATCTAATCTAGTCCCATTTGTCCGCATTTGGCCAATATCCCTCTAAACCTTTCATATCCATAGTTGGCCAATCGATAGTTTGGTCATTGGCATATGTGTATCTAACATGGAAATCCCAAACCTTTTGTCAAGTTGCTGCTAATGAGTCTTACACTTTCGCACTTGACTCTACATGGAGTCCATATTTCTGTATTTCCTTATGAAAAAGAAAGAGGCCATTTGGCCTAGCGAGTTTATGTTGGCTCACAGATCAATCCTATTGTCCCACAAATTTTCTCTATAACCTATTCTCCCTACATGCCAATCAACCGCCCCACCCCCACTGGACTCACTCTACCACTTACCTACACACTAGTGGCCAATTGATCTACTGAACTGCATGCCTTTGGGATATGGGAGCACCTGGAGGAAACCCATAAACACAGAGAACATGCAAACTGCACATAGACATCACCGGAGGTCAAGACTGAACCCAGGTCATTGAAGCTGTGAGGCACCAGCTCCACTAGTGGTGCCACTGAGCAAGGAACTTTCTGGACCTCCCTAGTTCTTAATCTGGGGAAGCTTTTACTGTTGTGAAAACAAGTTAGGAATAAAGTAAGTAACAAAATTATTCCTTTCCCCCACAGTTCCTCCCGCAGAGTGTGTGTTACCCCAGATTCCAGCATCTGCAGTTTCTTGTGTCTCCACAAAATTATTTCTGTAAGTTGATTTTTAATTCAGTTGCCTTCAAATATTTCTAGATGACTTTTTTGTTTTAATATTTTTAATGTTTTAAGTTATTTGTTTCATTTTTAATACTTTTTGAATGCTTCTTAATGTCAGGGACTTGTGCCTGAAAATCTAGGAGACCATCCTCTCCCATGCTCTGTCATGTCCTGCAGCAATTTCCAACCCCATGGAATAACTCCCAGCAGCACTTGCAGGCAATGAGCAGCTCCCCTTTAAGAGGTGCAGGTATAGCTTCACTCAGTGCCAGCTGATTTCATCTGGTACTGGACTCTTGCAAAAGTGGATGTGCACTAATGCAATATTCAATCTGATTAGCATTGCCTGGTATCTGAAGCCATGTTAATTTGGTAGGAATACAAATTTTATATGTATCCCATACAGGGTCAAATGGTGAACGTTACTTGCAAATGATGAATATGGTATATTCCATATCCAATCTCCACCCTCCCCTTCCCATCCCATTGTCCACAGGCAAGGATTCTTTAATTTGGAAATTCAATTAACAGATTAAAGCAATGTCTAGGCTGACATATAAGGGGGTGAGTATATTTTTATCTGTTTCTCTTTTTATTCCCCATCCTCCAACAATCCTGCCTCAAGCCATGGGAGGTAATTAATTTGCAGGAATTTAATGGTGATCTTGAACCAAAGAAGAGAAATGGGAATTGGCTGTCAGCTACTACTGAAGGGCATTGATCTCACAATGACAGGGTGGAACTGCATTTGCAAAAAAAATCATTTCAGAGAATTGGTCCTAAAATGTTGTATTTCTGTCTTCTCTCCATGTGAATAGGCCCACGCCATTATATCCTTGGTTCCTCAATTTACACTTTCTATAAGCAAATCTTCCCACATGTAGTGTTGTACCACAAAATACTTCAATGGACTTAGACCTTTGTTGGTGATGTCCAAAACTCAATTGATTATCTTCATTAATTATCAGATCTATGGGCTTTGAAAATGAATACCTCTTACCTTCAGTATGATGTCTCCCTCTTGTAAGACCCCTTCCTTTGAGGCAAGACCACTTGATGTCATGTGTTTAATGAAAATTTGACTCCCCAACCTCAATCCATATTCTGTGGGGCAAAATGGTGCACAAAGGAAAGTAAAGAAACTACTTAGAAATGTTGCTAACCCAAGAACGGATAACAATGCCCATCTCACATATTCTGCTTTAAAATAGAAAATATGCGGTCAATCATTCTTTCAGAGAGGAATCTATTGAAAGCAGTGATATGTTAGCATCAGAAATATGTGACCACTTTGACCTCACTGATCAAGGCCCACTTGGACACTGTAGCTGCAGTTCACATTTGGCGATATCACAGTCTTGATGTATACTGTATAATGGGTTGTTCATTCAGTGGGGAGAATGGAGAAACAAGGGAAAGTGAGAGAAAGTGGGACGAAGGGAAAGGAACAGAAAAAAAACAAGAAGAAAGGAGAGAAGGTGAAAAAGAGAACAAAAACTAAACAGTGAAACTAGAGACTCAGGTGATGATTCATTAAGAAGGAAAAAAAAGTAAAGTCACTAATAAGATAGTAATTATTACACTGTGTGCTAATCCAAAAGACAAGAATCGAAAGTTTCCTCCAAGTGAATAAATGTGGACTTCCAGAGTCTGAACATTTGCTTTCCCATTTGTGCAGTCACTGGAATAAAAGTAGGTGTGACCAGACTGGGAGCTCTCCTGCAGCTTTTTCAAGGACAGTTCAGCCTACATTCCAGCTGCAGATGGAGAGACAACCAGCCAAAGAGGTGGATTCACTCCAATATCAAACCTCTTTGTTGCATGTCACATCAATGGTTTTAGCTTACGTTTGCAGAGAATTGGCAGTACAAACATTGTACCACAATGTGGTACAATGATAGATCAACAATCAGCCAATTGTTGATCTATTGCAACAGCTGGCTGCAGTAGATCAGGGCCACAGGCAGCACAGAAATTTACAGAAAAAGGCCTTTGAATATTCAGCGGGATAGGTGTTGTAGTGTGGGGGCACCATGCTACCTGAAGTGAGGTGACACTGCCCTAAGTTTACAGAAGAACTGAAGACAAATCCCTTAAATCTTCAATGACCACACCAGGGTAGACATGGTAACGCACGCAGCATTCTCTCATGATTTGGTTACCCACCCAGTGCACTCTTCACCATCTCAAAGTTGGTGAGGCACCATGGAATGTTCCACTATGTTAGTCGTTCTACCTAAATGTTATCTATTGCTCTTGTTCTTCCTATTGTTGTTATTAATGATGCTCACCAGTCATTGCCTCTGCTGAAATTGTATACAAACTGTTCCCTCTGTCCATCATAGTATCGGCAGGAATTCAAACATCATCTCCAAAGCTCTATTTGCACATTAATTCTAGAGTGTGGTCTGTTTCAGGGTGATTCTAACTTGGAATTATCAGAGGGTCTGCACAGTTTCTATCATACCATTTGCTGAGGTGTACATCCTGAATGCCCCTACTTCCACCTCGATGGTTATTCCCCCCATATCTCTTGGTTCTACTCTCCCATTCTACTTGGTATTCTACTTACAGTCCTCAACTATTTGCCTAAACTGTCTTTTTGCACTTTATCATTGCATAATGCCCAACATGGGTGGCACACCAGAAAGACATTACCAGCTTTAATCTACTCACCCCTTTTGATTAAAAGGTTGGTTGCCAGCCACTTGGCTATTACACTAATGGCAATTCAATACAAACAATACCAGAAATGCTTTCATACTTTGGAATCTGACAGAAATCTCTCTCACCTTCATCATTGTTATTTTTAATGAGGAAACTCTTGATGGGTTTCTTGATGGCAGGTTGTGTGGTCTCGTCATGGTGGCTCCAGGTTGGGCTGTCTTCTCTTCTGTACTCCCTATCATTGTGGTCATGGTTGTTGTGCTGATGGTTGTAACTCCTTGAGGGACTGGGGCTTCGATCATAACTCCTTGACGGACTTGGGCTTCGATCGTAGCTGTGGTTCCTGTCGGAGTACTGGTCATGATCACTGTGATGATAATCCTTATGGTATAAATTTTGGTTCTGAATCCTTCGTAGATTCCTGTCAGCTGGATCATAGTCCTCATCTTCATCAGAAGCATCATCATGTGCATAGTCTGATTGGTTTGAATGGAAGGAGCCTGTCGGTGGTGCTGAGTCAGTCACAGGGATCTGTACTTTACGTGGCCTCTTCACTGTCTTAAAAGATAGGGCATAACTATTAGTCAGCATGAGGTCTCTCAGCATTTGGTTCAAACAACCAGCTACACATAGAATATCTAAAAGCAATTAACGTGAAAGAATGAGAAAGTTAGGAGTCAAAACAAGGGTATTCATGAATCTTTTAGCACAAAGTGTAATTGAATTGCAAAGTTACCAGGAAAGATTATTGAAGTGATTGGTGTAAACAGGATCACAATATTAGATGTCTTTTGAGACAGATGTGGGGAGGATAAATCCCACAACAGTGTATTCCCAGTAAGGATCAGTTGTGGCAGTAAATGGGGGCTAGAGAAATGGTGCTACACTATTGCAGCCTCCCCAGTCCTTTGACCCACAGCCTGTCCACAGTTTAGTCCCCCAGTCCTTGGATCCAATCTTCAATCCTAAACTCTTCCCATTCCTTGAACCCATCAGCATTCCTCACCTACCCCGATCCTTGGACCCAATCCTCAATTCTCAGCAACCTCCACCGATCCTCACTGCCAGTCCTCGGCCCACTCTGACTCCCAGCCCTGGTCCTTAATGCTGATCTCCCTCCACCTGATCCCTGGCCCTTAATCTCAGCTCCAATCCATGTTCTCCAATTCCTTGGCTCTGATTACCCACCCTCAACCCAATCATAATAAACCCAGATCATTCCCCAACATGCGACTCCCCACGCACCAACCAAAAGTTTCAATCAGACCTAAGGCTGCAGAACCTCCCTCTCTTCCTCATGGTCATCTAAAGCCTCAGAACACCTGCAATTTGCAGTGGGGAATCTGTGACTGGACCACAGTGTCCATCGACACACTCATTGTGCCTCCCTCGCAGATGGATTTAAAGGATCCCAAGGCACTATTCAAAAAAGAGCAAGGGAGCTCTGGTGTCCTGGCTGGCATTTATCATGTAATCGACACCTAAATGATCACCTGCATCACTGCTGTATGTGGGATCTTACTTGCTGTGTCTGAACTGGCTGCCACGTTTTCCAACCATACAATTTGTGCCCACACTGCAGCAGTACTTAAGTGGCTGTGAAACATTTCATTGGAATGAATGTTTTTGCTCTCTTTCACTAATTTTCTTTAATTTGGTCTTTTGATATGGTGAAAACAGACAAGCCAGTACTTATTACCCACCCCTGCTTCTCTGAGGGCGTTAAGAGCCAACCTTCTAGTACAGGCACTTAATCACTATAACACCACAATTACATCGGACTGAGGTAATGGTGGCAGGCCTGTCCCTGAAGAAACTTACAGCTCTGTCCTTCTGAGATTCCAACAGCTGACATTAGTGTTTTTTCCTGAAGAACAATCGGATTTATTGAATTCAATTCCACAGTCTGTCTTGGGTGAATTTCAATTCATAGCCTTATGTCATTGTGACCCAGAGCAAACTCATATAACAGAGGTTCAGTGAACAGAGTAATCACTCAGCCTCAGGACTACTCAGATTCTTTTTAACACTCACTATGTTAGCAGTTTTTCCAGAACTCTTCAGACACTGGATGGCAAATGAAGAAGGCACATTTTCCATGGAAACGCCATTCACCATAACAATTCTGTCCTTTATCCTGAAAAGGGAGAACCATTCCAATTAACCTCACAAAGATCTCAGGAACACAACATCTCATATCATATGTTTGGGTTGTTTCCTTCCACCAAAACTCTCCTCTCCTGACACCCTAACTGTAGATAGGGAAACCAAACTGGTTGAAGTTGGTCCAGATAATATTTCCAGAAGGCAACACAATGTGCCCAGTTGACCGTAACTGGAAATGGGTCGGGATGCAAAACAGATGGCTGATGTTTAGTTCAGCGGAACTATTATTGACTGCTCCAGCACAGCCACATCATCTACAAACCCGGACACATTTTAGAGCAGGAACCTGGGGACATTTCCCTCTCTGGGGGACGATAGTTCAAAAAAAGACAGAGTTGCATTTATCTGGTGCTTTTCACAACCTCAAGATATTCCAAACCATGTATCCAAAGAAACAGTTATGAAGTGCAGTCACTGTTGTAAAGCAGGACTAGTGATGGCCAGTTTGTGTGCTCCAAGCACTCACAATCAGCAATGCAATGACGACAAAGGACTCGTTAAATGAGAAATAAGTATTAGCCAATTCACCAAGGAATCTCCCATGATCTCCATCACAATAGTCCTATAGGAATTTTTTGATGTTCACCTGAGAGAGAGGTGAAGGCCTCAGCTTAATATGTCATCTGTTACATGACATGTCCAACAATAAAGAATTCATTCAGACTGCACTGATACGTCAGCCTAGGTTTTTCTGCTCATGTCTCTGCAGGGGCAGTTAACTCCCTACTGTTCTGCCTCAGAGGCAAGAGTGCTACCAACCGAGCCACAGGTGACATAATAGTGGTAAATATTGCCCCAATACTGCTGGAGAAAAGGCAGGCCAAAGATCGAAGGTGGTACTGCCCTGACTTAAAACAGAAAATGTTGGAAATATTCAGCAGGTCAGAGAGAGTATCCATGGAAAGAGCTGCAGAATTAACATTTCAGGTCGAAGACCACATCTTTGGAATGGATCTTCTTTGTGTATTCTTTGTCTTTATTTTGCACCTGATGCATGCAGTAGCTGACTCAAGAGCGGCATCGAGGCCCCTGTGCATTGATTCTGAGTCCCATCTGATCATGTTTAAACAGGGGTTGTACAGAGAAGGGAACAGAGAAAGTAGTTTAATTTTCCATTACTATCATCCATCACCTAAGTATAAATATTATCAACAAACCCCTTTGTGCTCTCTGGAATGTGTGTCCCCCATTTCAACAAAATGGAGGAACAATCATTCTCAGCCAAGGTCTCTTTGTGACGGCTCGTTATTATCATCATGACTAATTATTGCTGAGAAGGAGCTGAATCATTCCAGCCGGTTTCCTCCTTCCCTTTCTCTCCAGCAACTTCTGTGAAGTTAGGACTTCTGCGAAGTTAGGACTTCTGCATACTCTGGGTTTCATTAGGGAACTGCTGTTGCTGTCTCAATGGAGCACAAGGACATGTGGGGGTCTGTGCAGTACCTTGTGACCTACTACTAATGGTTTACTGAACTGAAAGAAATCACAACTGTCATGTCCGAATAAACCCTCAAGTTGCTATTGGAATGTGGTTGGCTGCGTTTTTCTCAGATCTCTTGCAACATCTTATTTATTCTAATCAATATAATTGCATGGCTGCTATAATGTTCTATTATCTAATGTTCCATTAGGGGGCTCTCTTGTGCTCAAATGTAAGAAATAGGTACAGCATCCATTCTAACAAAAGGTCTTCAACCTGAAACATCAACTCTACTTATCTTTCTTCAGATACTGCCTAACCTGCTGAACATTTCCAGCATTTTCTGTTTTTATTACAGATTTCCAGCTTTTGTAATTTTTGGAGGATTTTTATTTAAGGTACTTTTCCAATCTCTTTCAGATTTGGTTTGGATAATCCTGGTTATAATCCATGGATCTTTTTACTCACAGAATCTTTCCTTCAGCTGGTCCAGATGGAATGACATCTGAAACCAGAATGGCGGTCTCTCCTGTACTACTGCTGGGTTTGTCTCTCCCTCCAGATATTGCAATACCAAATCCTATCTTTGAATCCTGGAGCAGAACACAAAAATTGAGAATTACCACACACAAGGAGACAGTGTGAGACATGTTATGTATGCTGGGGGAGGTGCTCTAAAGGGGTTAAAGCTGAGGCACATTGCCAGGACAGCATGCAGAGAGATTTAAACAGAACAATTGCACTGAGAGATTTTATGAATGTAATCAGAAATGAATGATAATGCACAAGCACCTGATTTTACACTGAGCCAATGGAAATTAATCAGGTGGATTGTCAAACAGGCTGTATTGTTCATTTTGTGCTGCTATTCGTGATGAGCTGTATCCCAGACTCCTGACATGGAAAGTTCAGTGGAGGTGATCCATTAGACAGCTGATTGAACTATCTGGGTCTTGTTGAGGAGCTTGCTGGTCAGAGGGTTGACAATCCAGTGGACCAATTGGTTCAGGTTGGGTAATGGGGGAGATGGGGGCAAATCTCAGCAGGGTAGGGCATCAGAATTGCGGTAGATGGATATTGGCTTTGGGCAACCAAGTGAAACACATCCTAATCTGACAGAATTGGTTTACGTACCACTTGTACAATGTTTCTTAAAATCACTTGAGAAACATTTTTTATAAAACCTCTCTTCAGTGTGACCAGCAGAACACTGGTTAGGCTGCTCAGTACTGACAACCAATAGGTATTGTGTACACCTTTTGCCCATTGCTACTTTAAGCTGCATTGTGAGCCGACTGGTGTTACACTACTCTGATCTGTGTGGCTAAAGAGGCTGCTACATATTTCAGCTGGGTCATTGGTATTCCAGGTGCTCCTGAGAATGGGAAGGACCCAGAGTTTGGTGGGGAGAGCTCACAAACCACAGTACTGCTACCTTGATTATGTTATTTGACAATGAACCTGTCCTGGCATCAGATTCAGTTCCAAGTGGGTGTGAGTGTACCATGGGATGAAGGAGGAAGACTTAGCAATCCCTGTTATGGACTGGCTCACAGACTTCTGGAAATTAATATTAGAACATTGTTACTGTAAGCGTGGCTTAAAGAGCCATGGTAATCATTCCTTTTTTTGAAGAGATGATATTCTTGGTCCTTGGACATTCAATAAACAATATAAATGGGGGGAAGGATTAATCCTTCACTGTCTTTTCCCACTGAGGATCAGGGAATACTTAGATTAACAGGGATCCAGGTTCAATCCTGCTCTCCAGAGTGGTTTTCTCTTTCTCTCTGTGCCGGCCTTGGTTTTTCCCTGGTGCTCCAGTTTCCTCCCACATCCCAAAGACAGGTGCTAGGGCACACATCCCCGCTGTGTGTTGCCTCTAGGGTAGGTGGATTGCAAGAGGTTTGGAGGGAGTTGGTGGGAGAGAGAAAAGGTTACTGGGAAATAGTTGGGGAATGGGATTGATGTGATTGCATGGACTCAATGGGCTGAATGGCCTCCTCTTATGTTGTGAGTGTGGCCACTCGGGATAGTAAATGATTTGGGGAGAGACAATGAGATTTTGATCTTGAAGGTGTTTAAGTCAGTGAAGTGAGGATGATGATAGTGGATTACATGTGCTCTGTGGGAAGAGTAGGAATGAGAAGCTGCATGGTTCCTGTTACTGAGATTCTGAAAGAAAAGGACAGGTGTGATTGGGATAGTAGAGCAAGGTTTACCCGAGATAACACCACTGTGTGTTGCTCCCATATCAGAGTTTCTTCCATTTCTGGGAACTGTAAATAAAATACAGAACATAATTATATTAATAATACAATGAAAGTATACTTCCTACAGAATTTTTTTAATCCCATCTCTAGACACCCTTTTATTCCATAAAGAGGCACTGCCCTGGGTATGTTTCCCAGACATTGGCTCCTGCTTAGGTACACATGACCAATGTGACCAAATGATGGAGTGAACATATCCCCAGACACGGACCTGTGAACAAGGTACACATCCCCAGACACGGACCTGTGTACAGGGTACACATCCCCAGACACGGACCTGTGTACAGGGTACACATCCCCAGACACTGACCTGTGTACAAGGTACACATCCCCAGACAGTGACTCATGTACAAGGTACACATCCACAGAGTTTCTTGTCTGTGTTGCTCAGTAAAACAT
>JARFYF010000057.1:10409904-10420092 GCA_030265395.1 Rhina ancylostomus | reverse complement strand
GCAAAATAGACCTCAACTAAGTGTTTTGGAATGGTTAGATGGAATAGTTGGATGGTGGGAGGATTTTGAATAATACATCACAGTTGATCTTGAAGTGAAACCTCTGACCCAGCCCTCACATCAGCTAACAGCTGAGTTAAAGAGAAAGCTTGGAAAGAAACTCCAAGAGGAGAAATGGAGGTGGTAATAATTAAAGTTCCTAAAATTACCAAGTGGGTAAACTCAGTTGTGGTGGACAGTTAAGGATATGGCTTGAATAAAGGACCAGAATCAGGCGACCACTACCCAATTTCAACATTGAAAAAATATTACACCAGCATTGGCAGAGGCCAACATTTTCAGCAAACAATGGGTACTGGAATGTGAAGTATGATGAGGAATTTTCACGGTTTCCAACATATTATTTAGACAATACAAAATCCAACAAATGCTATTTGCCCTTAGAGGGAGCAAGAACAGGTTTCAGCAGAAACTAGATGAGACTTCGAAAGGATGCAGGAGAGAGCTGTGGGCAAGGCAGATGCTGTCCTGTTCTATGGAATGGATGACTAATTCCATGACTGTCATCACCACAAGGCCATGGGAAGCATCAGAAAAGTCAGATTCAAGCTGAAGGCTGACTAATGCACTAAGAATTGGAAAGAATGCTGAATCTTTGGAATGTTATACACACCAAATAGATTGAAATCGAGACTGGAAGAAGTCACATCTATCACTGAGATGAGAGTACCAAGGGACAAGAAAGAAATGAGAAATTTTTTTGGACCATTCCAATATATTAAATTCTTTCATTTTTCACATGTCAGAACCTACAGTAAACCTGACAGAATTAATGAAAGGGGACGGTGAATACAATAGTTTCAGTCCTATGAAACAGACTTAATTAATTTAAGAAGATGGTGTGCAGCAAGATGGTGTGTACCTAGGACAAAGGAAAATGGTTATAATAGTTGGCCGTCAATCATCTCAGTCACAGGACATCTCTGCAGGAGTCCCTCAGGGTTGTGTCCTTGGCCCAACCATCTTCAGCAGCTTCATGACTGACCTTCCTTCCGTCATAAGGGAGAAGATGTTCGCTGATGATTGCACAATGTTCAGCACCATACACAACTCCTCAGATAATGAAGCAGTCCACATTCAAATGCAGCAAGACCTGGACAATATCCAACCCCAAGCTGATAGGTGGCAAGGAACATCCGCGCCACACAAGTGCCAGGTAATGATGATATCCAATAAGATATCCAGCTATCACCTCTTGACATTCAATGACATTACCATCACTGAATCCACCACTATCAATATCCTAGGGGTTATCATTGAATAGAAACTGAACTGGAGTAGCCATATACATAATGAGGCTACAAGAGCAGCTCAGACGCTAAGGATCCTGCAAAGCCTGTCCACAAGGCTCAAGTCAGGAGTGTGAAGGAATACTCTCCCCGGATGAGTGCAGGCAAGAAGCTCGACACCATATAGGACATAGCAGCTGACTTGATAGGCACCCCATCTGCAACCATTCACTCACTCCACCACCAGTGCACGGTAGCAGCAGTTGTATCATCTACAGAATGCACTGCAGCAACTCACCAAGACTCCTTAGACGGCACCTTTCAAACTCGCAACCTCTACCAGCTAGAAGGACAAGGGCGGAAAAAACACCACCACCTGGAAGTTGCCCTCCAAGCCACACATCAGACTTACTTGGAAATTTAACACTGTTCCTTCATAATCACAGGATAAAAATCCTGGAACTCACTCCCTAACAGTATTATGGCTTTACCCACTCCTCAGGGACCGCAGTGATTCAAGATGGCAGCTCACCATTATCTTCTCAAGGGCAACTAGGCATGGGTAATTAATTGCTGGCATCCCTTGAATGAATAAAAAAAGATGATATGTCACTCTCCAACTGACAAATACTGTCATTTTACAGGTAAATGCCTGAATTGGCCTGGGAGTTGCTCCAGTACAGGAGCACATGCTGACGGCAGTTAATAACTCTTGTACCTGCAGAAACAAAATTCAGCAACACAGAAAAAGAGCTATTCACAATTGTACAAGGATGCAAAATGTTTTTCCCCTCTCCCCATAAATCTTCAGAAGAAATGACTGCATACTCCAGGAGTGAATTCACAAGAAAAACTAGTGCAGAGCACAGTACTACAACACAGCTTACTCCTTGAGTTTCAGATCTATGATTTCACTCTGAATTGCAAACAGGAGAAGACATGGGTCTGGATCAAGTGTGATCTTGATTGTCACCACACAGGAACCATGCAACACAACAGTGAAGCTAGTAGAGCTGCTGCCTCAAAGCTCCAGTGACCTGGATTCAGTCCTGACCTCCAGTGCTGTCTGTACGGCCTTTGCATGTTCTCTCTGTGACAATGTGGGTTTCATCCTGGTGCTCCAGTTTCCTCCCCCATTCCAAAGGCATATGGGTTGGTAGGTTAACTGACCACTCTAAATTGTTCCTATTCTATAGAATCTTGGGGGAATTGATAGGACTATGGGGAGAATAAAAAAAACATATTATTGCAGCATTAGTGTAAATTGGTGTGCGATGTTTAACACAAACTTGGTGGGCCAAAGGTCCTGTTTCTGTGCTGTATGACTCTATGAGTTGAGAGATGTAGGTGTGAAGAAAGACTACTTAGTTAATGTGACACCCACAAAACAGCACAAGATCAGAGAAGAGACCATCGAGGACAAAGAATTACAGATATTTTGTCAGCAAGTGATTGAGGAGTGGCTGAAATGATGAAACAAGTATAGACAGTATTAAAACATTATTGGTTATCCTGCATGATTATCTTCTACTGGCTTGAACCTAAACAAAATATCCAAAAGGTGGGAAGAGAATTGCTCGAGAAGATACATGAGGGCCACTTGATACAGAGAAAATTAAGTCAGTTGTATACTGGATTGAAATCTACAAAGATATACATACAGCTGTCAGCAAGCTGTGTGTGCCAGGAGTGCCAAACAAGAAGAGAAGATGGCTACTGAGATATTACCCAGGCCATGGCATCTATGGGAGCTGATTTATTCATGCGCAGCAAGAAATGGTATTTCATAGCTCCAAGTTCCCATTCATTTGAAGGATGAAAGACTTGAGAGTGACACTTACTACAACACTTTGAAACCTGTTTCCAGAAAGAGTTTCATGAGAAACCAATGTCTGACAATGGAATTCAATTCAACTATACAGGCAAAGCTTCAAGGACATGCTCAAAGTCTCCTTGAAAAAATACAACACCCTCAATTATTCCTCAGTATCTCTGGTCCATGTGCATTCAAAGTGAGGAAGGAGCATTGAGAATCTCAGGGTTATGCATGAGGAGAACACTGAGCTTGTGTTAGCAGTAGAAGGAGCAGACCACCTCACAAAATATCCATCTGCTTGCCCCATCAGTCATTGTTTGTCCCATCTATGGAAGAGTCTGAAGTTTCTATATTGGCCCTATTAACCACACCAGAACTCACAAACCTGAAATAAAAGTAAGTCATCCTCAATCCCTAGAGAATGCCTATGAAGAAGAACATAATGCACCTCAAGAGAATGCAGAGAGTTTGCACCTTTCTTGTTCACAATTGTGACTTCATTGCTGCACTATCTGAGAAGATATGGTTTCATACAGAGACATGTCCAAACAGTCAAGCAGACCCTTATCAAATGCAGAAAACCCAAACCTCCCCTATTATTAATCCAGGCTTCATCTCTTACGATGGACAAGAATTCACCAGCTGAGCCACAGAATGACAGAAACTACAAAACAAATTTGCCAGGCAAAATATATCTTCAACAAGACCAAGAAGTAAGACAATGACTGGGTGATGCACATATAAAAGGAAGCTAGTGCTACAACAATCATGCTAAACATTAGCTGAGTTGTTGAGATGGCATACAGTGCATGTATTATATCCAGCATGACAACCAGTAACCTAGATAAAATTTATACATCACATAAATCAAGATGGAACATCTGATGATATGGATTAAAATCCATTTCTGGCCTATGCATTGTATTTCTCAGTGGCTGGATGCCATATTCTTCAAATAAAGACAATATAAGCTGTAGATTTGAGTTTTAAAGTGTAATTAAGAAACAGAGCTCAGGGAATAATAAAGTCTAACACCAATGATGTTGATTTTGAGACATAATGTTATGAAGTACAAATTTATTGCTTTCCTCAGATTTGTTTCATTTGAAGATTATTTGAGGACATCAAATCCCTTTTGTCCTAAATTGTTTGGAGAACGGTCACTGCAGTCTTAGAGTGGGAGCCATGTGAGGACAGCAGGTTACTAAGCTGATTTAATTGTGGGTCATTCCTTGTTGCTATGTTACAGGCTTCAGCATAGATCCATCTATGGGCTTGTAGTGATTGCTTTTTCCAGTGATGAGCCCTGAAATTTCCTTGATGCAATCCCATCAGTGACACTCAAATCAGGCTTCCTGCTGAGCTGTAAATGGACACCTTATCTGCATGGCATTGATTTATTCTACAAGTGACCAAAAACACCAGAGCAGAGATGAGTAAAACTTGTGGGCATAGGTTTAGGGTGAGGGATAAGAGGCATAGGAGTGATTTGAGGACAAATATTTTCATCGAGGTGATTGGAATATGGAGCTCACTGTCTGAAGGTGTGGTGGAGGCAGGTACTCAAACAACATTTAATAAGTACATAGATGAGCACTTGAATCGCCAAGAGAAAGAAGGCTTCGGATCAAATGCTGGAAAATGGGGTAAGTATGAATAGGTACATGATGATTGGCATTGACATAGTGGGCCGAAGGGCCTATTTCTATGCTCTATGACTCCAAAAAAAACACACACACCAGCAATCGTCTATGGAGAGATGCAGCTGGGGAAGGTGGCATCAGTGGGGGAAGCAAAGGAGAGCAATTGTCCAGCATCAACTCCCTGACCACCTGAGGAAGAAGGCCAATTAACAAAAATATCTCCTTTATTGGGATCCAGATCTTTGGGATCCAGATCCAGATCAATGGACACCATTGACAAGCCCATGCCCATTTTCACCCATTTGTAGCACGGTATGTTGCAACAACACACATGTCTAGGGATATGTTGGACCCAGGGTCTTGGGGTAGGAAGGTCTTATATGTATGTGGTTTTGTCTCCGTTGGATGTATTTGGTTTCAAAGGAGGAGGGGGAATGCTTTGGCACAACAGAATGTCTGCTAAATTTCACAGATGCCACCAAATTCCTCAGAATCAGAATCAGATTTATTATCACTGACATGTATGATCTGAAATTTGTTGCTTTGTGGCAGCAGTACAGTGCAATGACATAAAATTACTATAAATTACAAAATAAATAAATAGTGCAAAAAAAGAAATAACAAGGTATTGTTAGTGGGTTATCTTGGTGTGGCTGCAAAGAAAATACAGCATTAAAATCTTATTTTTGAAAATGATATTCTTTGCATATGCTGCTCTCTCACCAGGTGATCATTCTGAACCTGGTGAGTCTGGACAATGAAGATTGGCAGCACACTCACTCATGGAGCTCACTGGTGTAAAGCCCATGTGAATTAGGCATCTTCTGGTCTATTTGGCTCTAATTCACCAGAGGTGAAGCGTTCATTCTTCAAACCATTGGAGTATTTTTAGTTGACTTGCTAAAATTAATTAGTATTAATAATTGCAACTGATTTAATTTGGGGTTTGGATGTTTTGTATTGGGCCATTATGCAACAATTGGTGGCAAATTTGGGCTATTTAACTTGTGGTTCTAGTGACTGCAGATGCCCTTCTCCAACATAGCTTCCATTAGCAGCCTTCAGGGCTCAATTTAATCTAAAAGACTGGAACTTTAATGGTTGTTATGGACGTTGTGGGCCAAAGGGCTGTGTGATTCTGTGACACTGTGTGAAGTGGGGATGGGTAAGACTAAGATTCTTGCTTGTGCATTTCTCAAACATTCTGCTAAACCCATCAATAAATTTTGGTTTTTAGGGGAGGATTGCAGAATGTCAAATGAGGTAGTAATGTTAACTTCTCCTTAGGTAGTCCCTTGGGATTGAGGATGATTTGCTTCCCCTCTGGTTTCAGGGGTTCTGAGGCAACTGATGAGGTGCTTGAAAGGGCGAGTGGGTGGGAGGTTTGTGAGGTGGTGTGCACCTTCTGCTGTTTACACAGGGCTTCTGTGTGCTCACAATGCATGGACTCAAGCTTCTCAGCTCCATCCCACATGTTTCCTCTCCACTTTGAGCAGTCATGGGCCAGAGAGTCCAACAATTAGTTTGGATGTTGCATACTTCCAAGGAGGTGTTGAGCTCTTCCTTAAATCTTTTCCTCTATCCATCTGGTAAACTCTTGCCATGAGAGAGCTCAGAACAGGGACTGTTTAAGGAGCTTGGTGTGAAGTAGCACAATGCCCTGCTAATAGGCATGGAACAGAGGGATATGGGGTAGGGAAGGAAGATACAGGAGGCTAATTCCAAGATCAGTCAGCATGGCCTGATATATCAGGGTGATGAACATAAAAGTGGCGGAATGTGAAAAAAATGTAGTGTTTTGTAATTTAACCTTTCAGTATCAATGACCTAGTCAGTGATATGTCAGTCAAGTTGGAAAGATAAGTGATTATTGACAAAAGTCAGGATCAGCAGTTAGTGCAGCATAGGTTCTGGAATATGTAATTTTATGTACTGTAAATACACCATTTGATAGTAGACAACTGGTTTACTTGTCCATTGCCATATTTGGATTACATTGCGCACTGTTACTCCTGATTTCATCTGCCAAATTTGAAGATTATTCCAGGATCATCCAAGAATAAAATGATAACCTCTGACTTATTTTCTCAGCTGTAAGTCATCTTCTTAAACCCCTCTTGCTGATCTCCTCCACCTTCACCTCTAATACAAGTGTGAGTAACTCAATGACTTTTATTGTTATTGTGGAGACCATAAAATTTCATTTTCCTCTGTTAATTCTTTCCCTTGCCATAGCCCTCAGGGGCAAACTTCTTCTGACATTTCCCCTGATCTAACGCTGAACTCACCTTTTTCTATTTACTCCCAGAATATGAATCAGAATAGCTTAAAACCCTTGCTATTTAAACATGTTGTACAAAATCTGAATGGATTAAAATCTTTCTGTTTCCAAGAAAGCTCTTTTCCCGTTCACTCTCAATACACAGAATCCCAATGCATCAAACCCTTACCATTCACTCCTGTTGTATGAGATATTCCTTGTACTAATATCAGGACTGGATTATTGGGTGGAGCATTTTTTGGATGGATCATATCCAGGAAAAGCCTTTGGTTCCCTCCATCAAAATGTTCCTGGCCTTATCTGAGACCCCAGGGCCATACAAGTTACACAAAACAAGACATGTATTAGTACAACTTACAGTGCATCCCTCACTCCCTGGTAGTAGGGGAGAGGGATTTGGGAGGTGGGGGGGGAATGTTGTCACCTATATCAGCCAACCGCAAAATGAATTGACACGTGGACAGGGCAGAAGCAGGAGTGGGGTCCAAGTGTAAACATATCCTGCCCCAAGTTCCAACTCAAAATATTTCACCTTACATCTGAAAACTAACTTGTGTATGTGGGCCATTAGGAAAATAAGAATGGTCACTGTGAAAGGGAGATGGGTCTTCAGGCTCAGTGGAAAGAGATCCCTGATTTGAACAGAAGGTGAGGCTATCGAGATGTTTCATCGTCACTCCTGGTTATCCTCAACTTCTGTAATTTGGGGTCCAATAACTTCAGTGGGGCCAGACATTTGTTGGAGGGCATCACAACATCACTGTCAGGTGATGGGAGAGTAGTTCCCAGGTGCTACACTGCAACCAGTAACAATGGCAGCTTCTGTTGGTTTCTATGAGATGGAAAACAGGAGGAACAGAGACATAGGTCGACATTGCAAAGAGTCAAATGTCAAAGATCTGGGTGTGGTACAGTGAGAAGTGCAAAGAATTTGCACAGAATCAGGCTCAGAGGATACAATTACAAAAATCTATATTCAGCACCCCACCCCACCCCCAATTTCTCAATCCCCACAACACATCACTCAGATTGTCACAATATCACACGAAGAGCGAGATCACGGGGAACCCAAATGCGGAACACTGGTCCGAGACTGGAGTCGGGATGCTTCCTCAGAACCGAACACAGAACGGCGAACAGAAAGAATCTTGCCTCAGAGCTCCGAGACGGAGTCCCGACACGGAAACAGGGTTTTCTAGGAGAAACAGCAAAACCAGGACTGCTCTAGAGTTGACGGCTCTGAGCAGCGGGGAGATGAAGTACACCCAGAGATAGACCAATAACCTGGCAACCAGTTTGTGAAACCAGGGTTCTTACACTAGTCTCCTGATGGAGCTCAGGTGTGTGTAATAAGGGAAGTAGTAGTGCATGGAAACCATGTGCTGCACAACAAGGCACCAGCGGGGATAAGGGGCAGAATTGAGAACCAGCACACGGAACCCTCCCCTCATCAACGGGACCCTCCAGGCAACCCACTGGGCTTGTACAGATGGCTCTGATAGAATTCACGAATGAGGGAAGGGTCCAAAATGAAGGAGCGAGGAACCCAGGATTGTCCCTCTGGATCGTATCCCTGCCAGTCGACCAAATATTGCCGACCCCTGCCCCAGCAGACAGCGTACTCTGGATGGTTGTCAATGATCCAGGGGTGGGGCCTCGGCCAGAGGGCACAATGGACTGCTAACCACTGGCTTCACCTGGGACACGTGGAAAGTGGGAAGTATCCTCAGAGGTGCAGGCAATTCAAGCCCAACTGCCGTGGGATTGACAATCTGCTCAATCTCAAAAGGTCCCAAGGTGCGAGGGACAAGTCTTTGAGGGGGATGACCCTAGCCGAGACAAACCTTCTGCCCAGGTTGGTATTCTGGTGCAGGAACCCGAGGGCGATTCTGATGGAGCAGAATGGAGTAGGGCTGTGTGTGTCCTCCCAGACCTTGTGGCAATGGCGGAGATGATCCTCAACTGAGGGCACGGCAATGTCCTCTTCGTGCATGGAGAACAGAGGGTGTTGGTAACCAAGTGAGCATTCGAAGGGGGATCTTCCAGTGGCAGTGCAGACCAGAGAGTTGTGGGCATACTCAATCCAAGCGAGGTGGGTGCTTCTTGTAGTTGGGTCGTTCACCATTATACAGAGTAGTGTTGCTTCCAAATCTTGACTCGCCTGTTCTGTTTGGCCGTTTGTCTGTGGATGGAAACCAGACAATAGGCTTACAGATATTCAGAGGGCCTAACAAAAAGACCTCCATACTGCAGAGACGAACTGGGGACCCTGCTTGAAATAATGTCTGCAGGGATTCCGTGGAGGCAGAAGACGTGTTGGACGACCAGGTCGGCTGTATCCTGAGTTGTAGGGAGTTTGGGAAGGGCCACAAAATGCACTGCTTTGGAGAATCGGTCCACTATGGTGAGGACAGTTGTGTTCCTGTGAGAAGGGGGTAGTCCCGTGACAAAATCCAGGGCAATATAGGACCATGGACGGCTAGGTATGGGTAAGGGATGAAGCAATCCAGCAGGTGGTCGGTGGGGTCTTTTCCCATGGGCACAGACAAAACAAGCAGACACAAAGGAATGGGTATCAGCATCCATGGAGGGCCACCAGAAGTGTTTCTTCAAAAGGTAAAGTGCCCTATCAATCCCCAGATGGCAGGCGAAATGAGAAGAATGTCCCCACTGAAGAACCTGAAACTGCATGGACTTGGGTACAAAAAGATAGCTGGGTGGTCTGTTGGGCTTCCTGGACTACGGCTTCGATATCCCAGGTGAGGACCACCACCACACAGGACCAGGGAGGATGGTCCTCCTCGGTAGTGTATTGCCAGGAGAGAGCATCGGGCTTCTCGTTCTTTGACCCAGGACAATGGGTTAACACAAACCTGAACGTGCCAAAGAATAAGGCCCACCGGACTTGGCGGGAATTCAGGCATTTAGTGGTTCACATATATTCCAGGTTCTTGTGGTCTGTCCAAACGACAAACGGATGCTCTGCTCCCTCTAGCCGGTGCCTCCACTTCTCTAAAGCAAGCTTGACCGCCAGTAACTCCCAGTTCCCCATGTCATAATTACATACGGTGGGGGACAACTGGCAAGGGAAAAAAGGCACAGGGGCGTACATTCTGATCCAGACCCGAGCGTTGTGAGAGGACTGCTCCCACTCCGGAG
>JARFYF010000057.1:10341080-10357215 GCA_030265395.1 Rhina ancylostomus | reverse complement strand
TGTCTCTATCTTGTCCAATCCCTTTATAATCTTGTATGTTTCAATCAGATCCCCTCTCAATCTTCTCAATTCCAGCGAATTGTTGTTGTTCCAACAACAACCCTGTTGCCTTTACATTTTTTCATAATCTGTTTACGTATCGGTTCCTCTATCTCCTGCTATTGGGAGGCCTATGGTATAATCCCATCAGAGTGATTGCACTTCTTATTTTTGAGCTCTACCCATATTGCCTTAGTAGGTGGGCCCTCCAGTATGTCCTCTGAGCGGAGCTGTGACATTCTCCATGATTAGTAATCCAGCGCCTCCACTCTTTTTATCTCCCTTGCCATCAGGTCTGAAAAATAAGGCTGGATTGTTAGTTTTTTTTGAGAGTTGCTTGCTTTCTTTTCATATTTTCCATTGAGTGTTAACTGCAGGCTGGACAACAGATGTGATAATCTCCCATAGACTCTTAAGTGATAGACAGAGTGTAATGGTTCAACAGGAAATGAAGTGAGGGATGGAAGAGGGAATTGGAGAATATTTGTTAACTTCAGTGTGTAAAGCAGTTTTAGTATTTTTAAAATAAGCATTTATGCAATGTTCAGGAATGGACCAGACAACAAAACCAATTCCAATGTGGAAATTTCAATCCTATGAAATTAAAGTTACCTTATTTTCCAGAACCTAAACTAAACTGGGATTTTGAGTGGAAGAGTGTGTTGTTGAAGCTGTACTCATCCAGTCAAGTGAGGGACATTCCATTATATTTCTAAATGTGCTTTGCAGATACTGGAAAGACTATTCAGAGAGGGTAATTAGCTGCCATAGGATATCAGGTCCCATTTGTTTTAGTAACCATGGTGTTTATCATTCTAATGTTGACAGACAATTAAAATCTATTGAAATAATAAATAGTTTCTTCACAGAAACAAAGTGCCAATGACCTGTTTTAGATTCTGGATTAGCTATTTTAAAAATTTGCAGATAGCCCACTCTAGTGGTCTGTATCAATGTTTGATTAATGCAAGCAAAGATCAGAGAACTTCTGTATCATTCAAGTGATTATTTTTTCATTGACGTAAATGAATAAAAATTGACAGGATAAACTGTTCTCAACTTTCGTATTTCTTTACGAGATAGAAAGAAACCTTTTGACCCATTTGAGTCTTTGCCATTTCTTGAAGCAATCCTTTCAATTCCATTCCCCCCACTTATTTCTTGGTAATCTGTCTTTTGACTGGTTATCCATTTCAGAGTTTGACTATCTGATGAAAGCCGAAGGATAGGACTATAAAACATTTGCTCATTCTTCTGAAAAAGTGTCTTTCTGTATCCTATGTTGAGTTATTGGTTAACTGTTAGGACTTTATTGTAAAAAACAAGCAAAACAAAAATTCTCACTTTGTCTTTGTGTTTGACTCCCCATGGTTTTTTGCCATGGAGCAGCAAATTGCAGGCAAGGACCAATAATGTAAATAGTGCCACACAATTACTTAGTCTCTATCAGTTACTCTTGTACATGAATGCTGTTACTGAACTATGTTATGAAATTGTGTATTTAATATGGAAATTAAAGCTAATGTGGACAAAATGGTTTGTATATTTTAAAATATTGAAAAAAAGAGTAATTAACAAAAATGGTTATATT
Organism: Rhina ancylostomus; assembly: GCA_030265395.1. Classification (NCBI taxonomy): domain Eukaryota; kingdom Metazoa; phylum Chordata; class Chondrichthyes; order Rhinopristiformes; family Rhinidae; genus Rhina; species Rhina ancylostomus. The sequence goes on along the minus strand of JARFYF010000057.1, from coordinate 10,355,585 downwards.
TAATCAACAAGCTGATTCCTTCGAATATGGCTTGCAATTTTGAGCAGCTGTTAGCATCCATAATTGCAACTCCCATTGTCTTCTCTGCAGGATTTGTTCCATCTGTGTCATTATGTGTTGTGTTGTGTTCTACATGGGGAATTTGCCAGAGCTGAATATTGAGTTTTCTTGCAAAACAAATTTCCCTCTAAAATTTTCTCTCATTTTTTAAAGGGGGAATGCCTTAGTCAAAAATACTAATCAGATCATACAAATTTCCTTTAAAAAAAGGAGAGTTTATGGTGAATGTATCGGCAAAAGATGATGAAATGTTCATTGAATAGGAGTGTGTTTGCATTGTGATATGTTCTCTCATAGTATTCGTTATGCAATGAACCCTTGATTGAACTCTCCAACCCTGGTGCCAGTGGATCTCTCTTTTATGTGACAAGTGACGATGAGTTTATTATAAAGACTGTGATAAACAAAGAAGCAGAATTTCTACAAAAGTTGCTTCCAGGTTATTACATGGTGAGTGATTTTTCTCCCTCCCTGATCCCCCTCCATTTTTCTCTACTTTTTGAAATTATTAATTCTTCCTGGAATATAGATCTACATCCATCTGCTGGCCTCTGATACCTTGCATAAGTAGCTGTTCATATGTGGGTGGAAACGGTGAATGATGGCAAACTAACACCACCTACTGTACATGTGATAATTGTCAGCTGGTTACTTCAGGAGAAGCATATAATCTTTGCTGAAGTGCATGCATTTTCCCATTCCACTTATAGACTCTGAACATAACGTTAAAAATACAAACAAAAACACATCCTGTTTGATTCCATGTCTTGGCATCTAGCACACAATACTGTACTGCATTTATTTGGATGATTGCTACCAGTTCATTTGTTACATTAATACATGGAAAACACTTTCTCTATCTTGTTCCAGAACCTGAATCAGAACCCACGTACACTCTTGCCAAAGTTTTATGGGCTCTACTGTGTTCAGTCTGGTGGCAAAAACATTCGAGTGGCAGTGATGAATAATGTGTTGCCGCGCGTGGTGAAAATGCACCTCAAGTATGATTTAAAAGGTTCGACCTACAAAAGGAGAGCTTCAAGAAAAGAACGTGAGAAATCCAAACCAACATTTAAAGACTTGGACTTCATGCAGGATTTCTCAGATGGATTGTTACTAGACGCGGACACGAACTGTGCCCTGATTAAAACCCTGCAGAGAGATTGTCTGGTAAGAAGAGAGTCAGGGATTCATTTAGAGGGAAAATAGTTTAAGAAAACAACATTAATAATATTCCCGTCATGCAATACTACATGAAATAAGGAAAAAAAGTGTCTTGGACAGTAATTATTGATTTTGCATGTATTAGTCAGGAAGTGTGAGGAGCAACTGTATTATTTGCACAGACAGAATAAGTGCAAGCATCTTTTCCCCAGGGTGGCAATGCCAATACTAGTAAGGTGCATGAAAGAAAGAGGGTTTTTTTTGCGCAGAGTGATGGGTGCCTGGAATGCATTGCTGGGGGTGGTGGTAAGGGCTGATACGATAGAGTTGTTTAAGAGACTATTAGATAGGCATGTGGATGAAAGAAAAATAGAGGGTTATGGAAGGTGAAGTAGAGAGGGGCATACATTGAATAGGTATAAAGCTAATATAGGTTGGCACAACATTGTGGGCTGAAGGGCCTGTATAGTGCTGCACTGTTCTTTGTTTAAACTTCATTATAGAATGTAGGTCCTGGAGAAATAGCAGAACCATGAGTTGTGATCAGAATGACTGTATGAGCATGGAATATCTTTTGATTTTCTTTTGGGATGGGAAGGGAACATTCATAGAACCATTGAAATTTCTAGTGCTAAAAGAAAAGCTATTTAGTGCAAAGAATTTTTTTACCCGAACCCCTTTTTCCATTCCTAGCCCTGCAGGTTATGGCACTGTGCACATTATGATACTTGTAATAATTGTTTCTACCACCACCAACTTTTCAAGATATTGAGTTCTAAAACCCCAAGAATTATTGGGTGAAAAAACAATTTCCTCAACTTTTCTCTAATTACTTTAGATCTTTGTTCCCTAGTAGTTGACCTTTCTGCTGCTCGTTCGCCTTATCAAGACCTCATAATTTTGTACACCTTGACTAAATCTCACTTCAGCCACCTTTGTTTCAAAAGGAAACAACATGGCCAAGCTAAGCTCTCCTCATAATTAGCTAGTCACTTAACTAGCCACATCCTTTGCATGCTCTCTGGTCCTATTACATCCTTTGTGTAACGTGGTGGCCACAATTGTAGCTGTGGCTTTGAGCATTTTGTATAGTTCCAGCAGATCTAGTTTTATTCTGTGTTTTGCCAATAAAAACAAGTATCCCATCCGCTCTAACCACCTTTTATCTACTTGTCCTGCTAGCATCAGATATCTGTGCGTATGTCTTCCAAGATTGCCTTGCTCTCTGACGCTTATTAGTATCCTACTATTTATCTTATTTTTGCTTGCCTTGTTTGCCTTCAATTAAATTCATTATATCGTGCTCCATTGGAATTCCATTTACCACTTTTCCGCCCACCCACCAGACCAGTCTACTGTCAATCAACAGCAAAATGATGGAAGATTCAAATGTGGATCAAAGAGCAGAATTTCAGAGGTGAGGTGAGAATGACTGTCCTTGATATCAAGGCAGCATTTAACCAAGTGTGGCATTGACTCCTGATGAAACTGTGGTCAGTGGACATCAAGTCAAAAACATTCCAATAGTTAGGATCATACCTCTACACTAAGGAAAATCGTTGTGATGGTTGGGTGTCAGTTGTCCCATTCTTAAAAATGCCACTGCAGGAGTTCCTTAGAGTTTTATTCTAGGCCCAGCAATCTTCAGCTGCATTATAAAAAATAATCCTTCCATTATGCAGTCAGAGGTGGCATTGTTCACTGTGCATTGTTCAATGCCATTTGAATCTCCTCAGGAAATGAAGCAGGAAATGCATGTAGTAAGATGTTCCACTTTGGGCTGATTAATTGTTATTTAACATTCGCACCGCACATGCCAGGCAATGACCATCTCCAACAAGTCAGATTTTCAAATTTTTGCTTATCCTTGATGTTCAATAGCATTATCCTTGCTAAATTTCTCCACTATCTGGATCCTGGAGGTCACTGTTGACCAGAAATGCAATTGGACCAGCCACACACACACGGTGGCTGCAAGTGCAGTTCAGATACTGGATGTCCTGCAGCAGGTGATTTGCCACCTGACACCACTAAGTTTTTCCATCATGTACAACTTGGAAGCATGATGGAATACTGTCCATTTGCCTGCAGTTCCAACTCAGCACCATTCAGGATAAAGCAGGCTGCTTGATAGGTGCCCCGTCTATCACTCTAAACGTTCATTCCAGCCACCAACACCATACTATAACTGTGGTGTGTGCACTCTAGCAAGTACAAAATACATTGCACTAACTTGCCTAATTACTACGACAAAACCATCTGAAGCTTGTAACCTCTGGCACCAGGAAGAACGAGGGAACCAGGTACATGAACACCTGTAGGTTCCCTTTCAAGTTGCTCACTATCCTGACTTCATTGTCACTAGATTTACATCCTGGAACTCCCTATCCAACAATCTCACCAGAAAGATTGCAGTGTCTTAAGAAGATGGCTAATCATTGCCTTCTCCAGGGCAGTTATGGATGGACAGTAACTGCAGGCCCACATCCTGAAAAACGAATGAATAAAGAAAGCTTCCTGCTTCCCATGAGCAATGAAACAGTCAATTTTGGTATCATCTGCAAACTTTGAAAATACAGCTCCCACATTTAAGTCTAAGTGAATGAAATGAAGGTTCATGGAATTGAGCTCAACGGGATCTCATTGGATGCAGCATTCCAAGCATTAAAATTCACTTTGGTCAGTGTAAACGTTATCCACTTCTCCTGCCACTTCATTTTTTTTTATCCTTCTCTCTAACTACTTTGAAAATCAGGAATGTGGAGCTAAGCTTGACGCTATGTTTCAGAAATATATTAATCTTTTGAGAAGCTTTGTTCACTTTAATCTTTTGGATCATTTTTTTCAGTGGTTTCGTTTGTGATGTCAAACAAGCTTTCATGCTAGCTGATTTGATATCCTGTAGTTACTGATTTGTGTGCAGACTAATTGTTATGTTATTTCTCCTTGTGCAATTTCAATAGGTGCTAGAGAGCTTTAAAATCATGGATTACAGTTTGTTGTTAGGAGTTCACAATTTGGACCAAGCCGAGCGCGAGAGGCAGTTAGAGGGGTCACTAAGTACCTCTGATGAGAAACGACCCATTGCACAGAAAGCACTCTATTCCACGGCCATGGAATCTATTCAAGGTGGAACTTCACGGGGCGAGTCCATTGACACAGATGATACGTATGTATACATATTTTTACAAAACATTTTACTTTTGATATGTTCAAGTGCTATGATTTAAATAAAATGATAAAAGTGCTATTTGCCTCTCTGAAGATTTGCTTTGCAATAGAAAACATACGTTAAGTGACTGAGCAAAAGCTTGGCAAATGGAGTGCAATGTGGGAAATTGAGAGGTCATGCACTTCAGTAGGAGGAATTAAAAAGCAGACTAGCATCTAAATGAGACTGGAAATGAGTGAAGTACAGGAGAGGCAAAGTGTTCTTGTGCATAAAATGCAAAAAGTTAGCCTGTCACTACAGCAGGTATTATGGAGACATATGGCACATTAGCCTTTGTTGCTGGTGGTTTAGAGTTTAAAAATAGAGAAGTATTGTTACAATTGTACAAGGTGTTGATGAGGCTGCATGTGACAGAGCTTTGGTCTCTTAAGAAAGGATATACTAGCATTGAAGGCAATCCAGAAGACATTCACTTGGCTAATTTCTGAAATGAGAGGTTGTCCTGTTTCAAACAGTCAAATTTAGACCTATATTGTAGCTTAGAAGAATGAAGTGGTGGTCTTGTTGAAACATGCAAGAGCCTAATGGGGCATAACAGGTACATGTTGAGATGATTCCACGAATGGGAGAATCTTGAATGAGAGGATGTAGTTACAAAATAAGGGAGGTGGTCATTTAAAACTGAAATGCATAGGAGCTTCCTCTCACAAGAGGTACTGAATCTCTGGAAATTTCTACCCCAGAGATTGTAGAGGCTGGAACATTGGAGGTACTTGAAGGGGAAGTAGATAATTGAGGAGCATGTAGAACTGGCACAGAAAAAGAGTTGAAGTTTGGGGTCAGGGAGCCTACTCCTCCTATTTTCCTGTGTTCTTGACCTTTTTTAACTGCAGACTGCTACATTTTCTGGTTATGAAATGACATTTACTTTTCTAGGATGGGCGGTATTCCAGCAGTGAATGGGAAAGGAGAGAGGCTTCTCTTGTACATTGGAATTATTGACATTTTGCAGTCTTACAGGTAGGCTTTTGTTCATGCTATAATGAAGTACTTGAAAGAGTTTTAACTTTAACTTTGTACATGGGAAGAATTATAATAGCGAGATAGATTGCAGCAGCTTAAGGAGACCACTTTATCATCAACTATCAAACAATTAGAGGTGTATGATATATGCTGAACTTAACAGTGACACCCACATCTCATTAGATTTAAATTTGTTGCTTAGGCACAGTTTCAAAAGTGGCTTCTGGTAATTCACCAGGTAGCCAATTACCTGAATGTCACAGTTTAAAGTTGTATAGGCTGTTTGCCTTGGGAGTATTGCACCTTAGCCAAGTTCTTTCCGTCTGATGTTGCCTGTCCATTTCAAATTGCAATCATTGAATAACAGCCAGGAAACTTTTATCTGTTTAACTTGGGTAACTTAATTGTGATTTGTAGGATGTAGCAGCTACCTTGCTAGAGATCAGCTGTCATCTCTTAAATCAGTGATAGAAGACCAGAACATTTTTGATCTGTGCAACTTGGTCCCTCACTGCTTTACAATTTTTTTTTTGTGTATTTTTTCTGTTGGTGCTCTTTCCAGAATGTGTTTTGTTGATGCACCAGATTGAATGCTGAACTAAATCCAGGGGTTTCTAGCACACAGGATGCCCTGATTGGACATTGCAACTTGGTCAAATATGGCAGCAGTTTTTCCAACAGCAAGATTTTTCAAAAAGCAGTGAGATTAATAACCTTTAAGAATGCTGCTCAAGAGACAGATATTGACAATAATAGGAGAAATCTCTTCAGATTGTGCTTTGGAATTTATTACATGTATTTAAGAGTGCAACAGAGGCCACAATTTAATGTGTTATTCAATACATTAAACTACAGTACTGCAGTTTAACCTTAATTATGTGCTAAAGTCTCTGGAGTGGGGATTAAACCTTATGATTTGAGTGAAGGTGCTAAAGTTTGTCAATGTTGAAGCAAGGCCTTATCTTGGCTTTAAGTGATTTACAAGATTAATCATAACTATCTAATGTTTATGTTCAGGTTGATCAAGAAACTGGAACATACTTGGAAAGCACTTGTTCATGATGGTGTAAGTTTTCATTTTAAAGTGATACAACCAATTAAGAAATATCTACCAATTTACCATATACAGTGACATTTCAAAAAGCAAATGCCACTTTAATAGTCCACACAATCTGTTTTCTATGTGTAGCTTTCAACTGAAATGTTGTCAAAGATTTCATTTTCTAGCTTCCCTTATTTTATGATTAGTTTCAGAGCTAAATAAATCTGCAGCCTCCTTTTTAATTTCAAGAGAATAATAAAATGAAAAGGCTCAGGGATAAATGAGATCATATCCTTGGTTGATCTGCAGTTGTGGGTTATATGTTGGAAGTGCATAGGATGTATATTACATCACAAGACCCAGTTCTACTCTAATGACATCCCTGTAATGTGAAAGTTGCATTTATTATACAGCATTCCAGTGGTTTAATGTGCTGCACCATCTGCATGAGTTACAGTTAAGTAAAATATGAGGAGTGCTGTATTGACAAAGATAATATATTCCAAATATTTTAATTTGGTGGAGTAAGTTCCATAATGTCCACTGAATGACCTGTTCATATAGTGTTAAGTAATGATATTGAATGTTGATTTATCCTAATAAAGAAATGTGCGAAGCAAGTCTATCAGGGCACTTGCTTAAAGAGAAATGAACAAGAAGATGAAGGAAAGGCAGAGCAAAGCTTTCCTTCACACTGAATGTATTTGATTTGGGCAGAGTTCTATGGTTCCATTTAACTTGTACCTCCATAGTTACTGTTAACATGAGCAAAACGTAGGGATACCAATCTGACTTTACACAATGCAAGATTGAACACCAGTGTTTTGGTAAATTAGGGAAATATCTGAGCTAGTTACAGCTGGTCAGCAGTTAAGTTATTCCAGGAAACAGTAATTTAATATCTTGGTAGAATTGCATGCTGTTAAGGTTATCTTTAGCTCTTTCGTGAGATTTGGGCAACAGTAGCAAGGCTAACACTTAATGCCCATCCTACTTAACCTTTAAAGGTGTTGCTGAGCTGCCTTCTTGAATTGCTTCAGTGCTTGTGAGTAGAACTTGCCTCGTGTTAAATAATTCTTCCATGATGTAGGTAGAATTCAGCATTTGACTTTGACTTCGAAAAAATCAATCTGCTAGAAGAACTCAGTGGGTCAGGCGGCATATGTGGAGGCTGAGAAATGTCCACTGAGTGACCTGTTCATATAGAGTTTTATGTAATGGCATTAACTGTTGATTTATCCTAATAAAGAAATGTGTGAAGCAAGCAGGGACATAGTCTCAAGATTCGGGGGAATATATTTCGGACAGAGGTGAGGAAAAACTGTTTTTCCCAGAGAGTAGTGAATCTGTGGAATTCTCTGCCCAAGGAAGCAGTAGAGGCTACCTCATTAAATAAATTTAAGACGCAGATAGATTTTTGCATAGTAAGGGAATTAAAGGTTATGGGGAAAAGTCGGGTTGAAAGCTGAGTCCATGGCCAGGTCAGCCATGATCTTATTGAATGGTGGAGCAGGTTCGATGGCCTGCTCCTGCTCCTGTTTCTTAGTTCTTATGTTGATGTTTTGGATCAAGACCCTGCATCAGGACTTTTGTGTCAGCATTTTACTCGATTTATATGTTATTAATGCAGTAATATAGTCAGACTTCTTTTAAACCTATTTCTTTCATTTCCCTTTCAGCTTTGGATCCTTTTCGCCCAGGGCATAGCTGCGGTACTTTTTAGTACCTCTCTAGAGCACCTGTGGATCCTAGGCAGTGAGAATGACTAGGTTATTTGACTGTAAAGTGATCACTTAGTCTAGATCTATACTAAATTGATGACACAAACATCCACTTTCATGTTAAGATCAGAACCATGAATCCCTCTGTGGCTCAGGTGTATTGAAGTCAATTACTGCCCTGACTAAAATCAGCTGACACTGAGTTAATTTTAGAAACATATTTCTAAATTTTTAAATATTTTTATTAATCAAGGTAATCTCTGGTCAGACAAGTTTCATTATTTTGCCCCATGCATGCCTCTAACAGCTTCAGTAAAATTCAGTGTTCAAAACTTCTGGGTATCTTGCTGCCTGGCAGTTACAATTTTGATATTTGACTGGATTTAATTAATGTTAATTTAGGCTCTCCTTAGATTTTCTAAACACTTTCTTTACACACTGTGAGTAACATTATTTTTCCTTGGAATTTTTTTTTACAGGACACTGTGTCAGTGCATAGGCCAAGTTTCTATGCTGAAAGATTTTATAAATTTATGAGCAGCACTGTCTTCAGAAAGTCTTCATGTAAGTAAGCATTGTGTCCTCTTTGGAAACTATTTGGAATATTTACAAGGGCTGATTGTTTTTATGTCTTTGCACTGTACTGCTGCTGCAAAACAACAAATTTCACATCATATGTCAGTGATAATAACTCTGATTCTGATTTGGATTCTTGGAACAATGCTCTTACATTAGTCCCGATGTAGTCTGTTGGAACAGCAGTTCGGCAATAACTCAGCCAAATGATAACTTGTCATGCATTCTCAGAGTACTGCATCCCATCTTTAGCCAAGGGTTCATTGAAATTACGTAGTATTTCTACTGATTTTTGTTTTTTATCTTAACCTTGTTTGAGATCAATGTTAGTAGAAATTATTAATTAAGATGTTCATTTAGTATTTGTTTCATTATTTCACAGCATTGAAATCGTCCCCATCCAAGAAAGGACGAGCCTCTCTACCAGTTCCTAAATATGTTGGCCCAGGACAAGCCTTTTCAGCCAGTCAGATTCCTACAGAAGATGAAGAGAAGCGGTATGACCTGCGGGGAGCCAGGAGCTTCCCAACTCTTGAAGATGAAGGTAATTGTCATGTAAATGTCTTCCCTTCTTTTTGAATTAGGAATATGCCTTTTCTCTTCCAAGAATGCTGATTGTGGAGAACATTGAACATCTTCTTTGGTGTATCATGGTTTTGTCCCAGATGGACTAGTTTATTTTGATATTAAAAAACTCCAAAGTTATTGAGGTTATTTTTGACTAAAGCATTTCAGCAGGGAACACTGGTTCACAGTGCCTCACAGTTCTGATGGCTGGAGCATTTTGATTAGATTCTCTTTATCCAAGTGTAATTGTGTATTCAAAATGAAAATGCCAGTAATACTCAGCAGGACAGGCAGCATTTGTGGAAAGAGAAACTGAATTAACTTGTCATATTGATATTTCATCAGAATTTTTTTTTGGTAGATGTTGCCTGACATGCTGAGTATTTGCAGAATTTTGTTTCTATTTCGCATTTTCATCATTTATAGCATTTTGCTTTTGGAAAAGCACTATAATCCACTGGATGCGTTTTAAATATTCAAGGACAAATTAGGGGTGGGAGCAGGGCAATATCTAGAAAGTTCCCCTTTGAGATCCTTGTTGAATTGAAATTAGTTCAGCAGGTCATTTTGGCCATGCTTGCATTTCTCTCTTCACTCTTACATGTGATCTTTCTCAGCCTAGAATTGGTCTAACTTAAGTATCCAGAGGCTCAATGCTCAGTGGCATGAGCTGGCAATTTGTTCCATAACTTCATTATCCATTGGTAAAAGTATTCATTAATATCTAAACTAGGCCTTGCATTTTTTAAACTTAAATATTTCACTCTATGATAATATATCAAATGAAGATAATCCATCAATGTGACCATTCATTATTTTATATACTTCTATCAAACAGTGATATCACCTTGAAATTGAATGGACCCACTGGCTTTAAGCCTTCTTCATACTGGAAACATTCTTTAAATCTTCAGAACATTTTTAAAAGCCTTTTCCATCTATTGGGCTTGAAGGACTTCTTAATCCAAGTGTAGTGTTAACATATCAATTTAGCCTTGCACAATAGTGGTTTGTTTTACATTGAATTCTTCAGTAAATATTCTATTTTCTTTGGTATTGGCCAAGAAGCTGTAGGTTGTAATGAACTGTAATGCCAAAATTCTTTTTATGCTCTCAACCGACTCTGTTATGGTTGAATGAAATACAACTATACTTGTACAATTGCGTTTTGTACTGACCAATGTCAATTATTGTTTACCAGTTTGACCCTTTCTTGAGTGTGTAAATCTACTTGCAGAAATTAGTTCTCCTCTTAGTGTCACAATTACACAATTTTCATTAATTTCTATAAACATGTGGACTGTAACCTTAAGCCAAGATTAGTTAATGTGAGGATGTTAAACAGCAGTTGTTTTGGCATTGCTTTAATCAGATCCACAGATTCATTACACAAAAAATGTTCCACTTGCATAAATTGCAAACAATGCTTACAACACATTGTAGCAGCTTCCTATTATTTGCACAAGGTTCAGGTGACACAATAATCTACAGTGTACACTGGGAACGGTTCCAGGGTATCTCATCCTCGTGTCCCTGCTCAAGGTGGCTGGGTAGTGGCAGGTGGTACCCTGAGGGTTCTGGGCTGAGCAAGGATGGTGAGCATGCGATGGGCAAATGTATCCCATGAGCTGTGTATTCTGCACTATGGTATTAGACTAAGTGGTGTGAAGTTCCTCGGACCAATATCTCAGTTTATGAAAGCTGGAAATATTTAAGTGTTCTTCTAAACAAAGATAACTATCCCAGATCCTGGTAAGATGTTAAATATTTTGTTAAGAAGTTTGTAAACTGCATATCCTATTTCTTTAATCATATTAAGCAGAAAATATCTGGGCCAGCTGTAGCACTTTACAGTTCTTTGTTCTGTACAATTTATAAAGAATATACAATTAAAAACAGGTGACATGGCATTAAGTTGACTACTGTTCCTCATCGTTCTATTTTTCTTTAGATACAAAAATAATATGCTTCCTGGTAAAGAGCTTTTTCTCACTTTTTGTTTGTTGGTTTTTATAACCTCTCAAAATTTTTTTAGGGTTATTAGGCCGACCAGATCTCCTTCCTTGTACCCCGCCTTCATTTGAAGAAGCAACAACAGCTTCAATAGCAACAACTCTGTCATCAACAACATCTTTGTCAATAACAGAGCAGTCAGCATCAGAAGGTTCAGAACATCATCACCGTTACAGGTATGAAGCATTGTTCATTTTATCTTTTGTTATTCAATATTTCTCTCTCTCTTCCTTAATCTCCTGATTGTTTAAAAATACCTTCAGACAAGCATTTGGACTTTCTTCTAATTATCACATTAGGTCTCTTCCATTCTTACCCTATATCGGGACCCTGATAGATAGGAGATAAACTATCTTAAGGCCAATTGTGTCATTTTTCTGCTTCTAAGCTGGAGATAGTCATAAGAACCCAAGGCTGTTACTTACTGCCTTAAGCAACTAAAACATCGGGGAAGCTGTGCGTGTGTGGCATGTAACCTATTTATTTGAAAGTATCCTTTATTTTCTTACCTAGGCTTTTATCAGTTAATATTAACAAAAGAAGAAAAGTTTCTCTAATGTGTATGCTGCTACATCTGGCATTCTATGGGATGAAAAATTTCAGTAAGGAAAACCCGTTCACTAAAAAAAAATGTATTTATACAGAGAATGTTAGTTTCTTGAGTGTTTTTTTAGAAGAGAACGTCTTTTCAGGCACATTCATATTGAATAAAAGAGCTGAGGCACTTCAGTGCCTCTGGAAAGGGAAGGTCAATCGCAATCTCTGGCTGTGAATTTTCAGCCTTCAGAAAGTTATGAACTATAATATTTTTTCTCTCAATTATTTGGATTCATGTAAAGTAAAAGTGGATAAATGGTTGTCAATACCCTGAGATGCTAGTCCCGTAATGACTGATGTTAAGAGGGCATTGTAATTTACATCATAATAAGTTATTTGGTGTTGATGTCAGGGTATTAGTCTGCATGTTTGAAGTTTATAAGACAATTTGTACAATTGTTAAGATTGTGGAGGGCAACAAACCTTTGCAAATCAATTTAGATATGTTGGATGGGATGAAGTGGTAAAGAGCATTTGATAAATTCAATGTACTCTACTTGGGCAGATTACTAAATCCAAATACACTACCCTTAATGTAGATCAGAACAGAATTTGGTTGAGAGAAGAAAGGATCTTTGCATTATTCACAGTTCACTATTAAGTTTTCTGACAAGTGGTGAGAAGTCACTGCCAGAGCAAATGGACAAAGTATTAATAGGTCTGTTAGGTGTCCAGTAAAGGACACCAATTTGGCCTTGTATAAGGTGATGGTTAGAACACATGCAAAACTGAACCCAATTTGGTCACTTCATGTGATACAAAGATTCCTGGCAGAAAATGTACTGATGGAATGTTGGATGAGGTCTAAATCGACCTAATTTGTGAATGTTGCCCTTGGTTAATTAGCCCACTGTTATTATCTGTATACTGAGGAATTTTTTGGACCAGATTCTAGCAAGTCAAGCTCCCTGTAGAAAAGAGGGACATAATTACTTTTTTCCTTAACCTGTAAGACTTGCTTTACTGTTTTAAGCAATACAATGTGACAAACCATGTATGATTCAAATGATGATTTCCCCGAAGAATTTGCCTACTCTGAGTAGCTTCAAAATTGATGACAGAAGTTGAAATGTTCTTAATTCTCCTAGTTTTAATCACACACGTATCTGAATCTAAAGATTTTTTTACTAGTCTAAGATACTCCAACCAGCTCTGTTTATTTATGAACATATACGCAGACATCCCCATGCTTTCTAATACTCTGACCTAGAAGTAGAGTTTCAGAGGATCAAATTGTTTTATGTTTCACGCTTCATATTGCGAGGCACATGCTTTCAGCGGGTGTCCTGGCAGAATCATTTAACTATTTGGTATCTAGGTACTGCATTTTGCTTTCAATTTCAGCAATATGGACAGATTATTTCACATATAATTAATCGATTTTGGGGGGGGGGGCGGGGAAAAAAAAAGCTGTTGTCCTATTTTCATCCCTTTATGTGCTGATTCCTCTTAGCAGGGACTGCACCAAATTTTTCATGCTGGATGCTGAGGTGGGCTAGACAGAACATTTTGGGATTTCCATGATGCATATGGCCAATCAATCATTCATTTTTTAACAATATTGCTATTTTAAACATACTGCATATTTTATCTTTACTATCTGCAAAAGGTGTATAAGATCTATATAGTATGAAAATAGATTGGTAATTTAAAACTTTTATGGCACCTCACTAGTGCAACAATTATAGGAAAAATAAGGCAATGAATAGTAATAAATGTGAACTTCAAAAATAAGTAGTAGCTTATTACTAATTACCTTCTATAGAATAACTTCTGGAATAATGTTTCAAATTTACCAATTGCTTATATAAAAACAATGGAACAAGGCAAACTATTATTTAATGCAAATTAGATAATCAACCAGATCATTCATTTCCTGAACTGATCAAACCTATGTTTTAATTCCAGGCTAACAAAAAATTTGAAGGTTTGTTTCCAACACTTAATAGATTCTGCTGAGAATTAAAAATAAATTTTGAAAAACAATCATGTATAATTATGTTGTATGAAAGGAAAAAATCCAGAACCTCAACCAGTTTACTAAATGAAATCTAAAGAAAACTTGCGTTTGCTCTTTCTCTTCACACATCTCTCACTTCTATAACGTCCACCATATTCTTCCAAACCCTTCTCTCACCCCATCCCAGTCCATCCAACCTTACACATTCCTTCTCTTGCCCAACCACTTCCATGTAAGATGCTCCCTTCCCACTCGCACAAAACAATTCACCTATTTCTCTATGAACACACGTATATACACCTGTTCTTTGCCCTTCCTGTCATCCAAATAAGCTGACTGGACATTAACAGGTTAGCCTTTACCTCCACTCTTCACTGTAGTGGACAGGTAACATAGTTGAGACCATACTGCAACCTATATGAGGGTTTGAGTTTCTGTGTGTCAACTCTTTTTTTTCCCCTATCCCTCTTCTCCCAGTAGCACCCCGTTGAGAATCCTGTTCACTCCTGCACGGTCAGCATGGAGGATAGGGGAACAATGGCTATGGCTGTGAGGGCTGGGATTCTAAGCTGAGATTTTTGGTTGGCTGTAGATGTGGGGGGGGGGGGGG
>JARFYF010000057.1:10291838-10302386 GCA_030265395.1 Rhina ancylostomus | reverse complement strand
GCGACCCCTCCTGTCCCATCCCCAGCTGGAGCGTCCCCTCCTGTCCCATCCCCAGCTGGAGCGTCCCCTCCTGTCCCGACACCAGCTGGAGCGACCCCTCCTGTCCCGACACCAGCTGGAGCGTCCCCTCCTGTCCCGGCACCAGCTGGAGCGACCGCTCCTGTCCCATTGCCCAGCTGGAGCGTTCGCTCCTGTCCCGGTACCAGCTGGAGCGACCCCTCCTCTCCCGGCACCAGCTGGAGCGACCCCTCCTCTCCCGGCACCAGCTGGAGCGTCCCCTCTCCCAGCACCAGCTGGAGCGACCCCTCCTGCCCCGGCACCAGCTGGAGCGACCCCTCCTGTCCCATCACCAGCTGGAGCGACCCCTCCTGTCCCATCACCAGCTGGAGCGACCCCTCCTGTCCCATCGCCAGCTGGAGCGACCCCTCCTGTCCCATTGCCAGATGGAGCGACCCCTGCTGACCCATCACCCAGTTTGGACAATGGATCTGTTCACCTAGTCTGGACTATTGGTTCATAGTGCACACCCTACCAGTTCCCACACACTCACCATACTCTCTGCCTTTGCGATTTGAATCTGTAACTTTTTATGTTGCCATATGTAAGAGGACTTCAGTCTGTTGGATATTAGGTGGTCCTGAAGAAGTGATGAAAGGAATAATGGGATTTTACTGAGATGACTCCAATTCTCTGATATTTTGTTTGCATCTTTCAGCCATCAAGGGGAGAAGTAAGATTGGAGTCAAAGAGGCTTTGCAAGGTCCAGAGGTTTGCAAGGATCCTATCACTCTGACCACACGTGCTGTTGGAGTGAATATCTACAAGCAAGGCACAGATCCAGAGCTACTGCCAGATACTGAATACCCTGAATGGTAGGTATTACCCATTTAGACCATGTGTTTTTTCCTTCCTGACTTCACTGGATAGACTACTGACTCCTAGATAGAGGAAGAATTCCAGTTCAGTGGTCCTTCCATGAGGCAATCCATTATTGTCAGCCAAGACAGCTTTTTATTCCAGTCCCATCCTTTACGTTCACTAATAGTTTTGTTTTCCACTATGTGCTGGTTCACTCTTCCATCTCCTCCAATACTCTTTCATAACACTTACCTGTGCACCCATGTGGAGTGTAATACCTGCTCTTTTGCCTTTTTTTCCTGCATGGCCCCTAATCACTATTTCCAGGTGAAGCTGGGATTTCCTTATGTTTCTTCCAATTTAGTTCAGAGCATCCAGTGTTCATAGTATAGTATTCTTTAGATTGGGGAAACAAAACAGATTGAGTAAATGCTTTTCAGAACATGTTCAGTTGACAAAGGTGACCCAGAGCTTCCACTTAATTGCCTGTCACTTTGATTCTCCATCCCACTTCCACTCTAGCCTTTCTGTGTTTGGCCTATTTCCCCGTTACAATAATACAGAATGTAATCTTGAGGAACAGCACATCATTGTCTGACTTGTCAATATTGCAGTTTTCCTGAATCAGCATTGAGTTCAATGGTTTTGGATAATCAGACATTCAAGCATGGTGATTCACATCTATAGCATTTATATTTTTTCCTTATTTGGTGACCTCAGATTTAATTCCTCTTTCCTCAGACATGTTTCCCGAGATATTTTTGGTTGATCACCACCCTCTTTCAGCCAGTACCACTTTCATTTCTGCCATTCAGTCTCTTCTGTACTCCATCCTATCACAAACCTTCCCTTTTGTTGCTTTTGCCTCTCACCCTCTTACCCTTTCTTGGCAACCTTAAAACTTTCTATATCTTTAACTTTCCCTGTTCTGTTCAATGGTCATGGACATGAGACATTAAATATTTTTGTCTCTCCACAGATGCTGCCTGACCTGCTGAGTATTCCCAGCATTTTCTGTTTCAGGTTTCCAGCATCTGCAGTATTTTGCTTGTGAATTGCTTATATTCCTCCCCTTTAAGCACTTCAGTTTGATTTGCTCTTCTAATTAATTAATTCCTAAAATCCTCAGAGCCCTTAAGTGTCTCAAAGACAGGAAAGCTGGAAGAACTCAGTGGATTAAGCAGCATCTCTGGAGGCAAAAGGTGCAAGTTGATGTTTCAGGTCGAGACCCTGCCTCAGAGTCGAGAGGGAACAGAAGAGATTGCCAGTATAAAGAAGTACAAAAGGGAGGGTGAGATAGAGGCTGGTAGGTGACAATGTCTAAGCACTCACCCTTGACATTCAATAGCATTACTATTTCCAAGTCCCCCACCACCAATGGGCAGGCATGGTAGTGTAGTGGTTAGCATAATGCTTTACAGCGCCAGCGACCTGGGTTCAATTCCGGCTGCTGCCTGTAAGGACGTATGTTCTCCCCCTGTCTGCATGTGTTTCCTCCAGGTGCTCTGGTTTACTCCTACATTCCAAAGCCGTATGGGTTAGGAAGTTGAGGGCATGCTATGTTGGCACCGGAATTGTGCGACACTTGCGGGCTGCCCTCAGAACACTATGCAAAAGATGTATTTCACTGTGTGTTTCGATGTACGTTTGACTAATAAAGACATCTAATCAATAGATGGCAGCAACAAATGTGGATTTGGCAATATTCCCCATTGTTTTTAAAAGATTATATATACAGCATACCAGGACACTAACATGATCAAGAGCAAATAGCCTGTGTGTAATTGTTTTAATCTTCTTTCCCACTGAAGTGATCTTCAGTGCTGGTTTATGGAGGTCATCTAATTCAGCCTAGATGAGATATTAGTACCAACTGGATCCCTGTGGCTCAGAAAAGCAGTTTCTCCGTTGGTCACTAGGCAGAGCTTGTTTGTTGTCAACTGGATGCTTCAACCAGTAAATGAATAGATCCTTTCATTAGATGAATGTCTTGCAGGTTGTTTTCCTTGAACCTTGGGCCTCCAAAGAACCTGGATGAACTAGACCCAGAATCCTGGGAATATTGGAAAGGGATAAGAAAACAGCACATGTGGCAACACAACAAAGAACACAAAGGAAAGAAGTTCTAACAAAAATTTTGGAAGTAAACCTCGTATCCATTTCACCAAAATGAAGAAAGTCTTCAAAGAAGAAAATTTGAGCAGCAGTGGTCTTGTGCAACAAGTCTTCAGACCAGTCATTACACAAGGAGGACCTGTGAAGGAGCTGAACTTGAGTTTCTCAACTGCATATAAAATGATCCATACAGGGAAGATGCAATTAACACTTGTATTGCCAATTAATAATAAAAAATAAAAAGAGAAACTTTTTAATAAAGTATTTTTCTTCCTTACTTCACTCTACTCCAAAAGGACTCGGGTCTGATGGGGAAAAATTACATGCCCTGGCTACTGTAGGCTCTGACTGGAGCATTGGTACAAGTCCTCCTGTCTCACTTTTTCTAGGATTTAAGTTCTCGCTCACTCCTACAGGGGTCCTGGTTCTCTGGGCTCATTATTGGGGTACTTGTTCTCCATGAGAATGGAAGAAAATAGGAGCAGGACACCAGGCCTGTCATGCGTGTGCCACCATTCAATAGGCTGGTTCTTGCTTGCCTATCTACCGTGCCAGCTTTCCACAAGCCCCAATTCCTCGATCTTTTAAATATCTATCCATCTCCACTTTAAATATATATAGTCATCTGGCATCCACCACTCTTGGGGGCTAAGAGTTCTGGCGATTCACCATCCTCTGAGAGAAGAAATTTCTACACACCTCAGTTTTAAATGAACAACCCCTTATTTTACTGCTGTGTCCCCTTGTTCATGAAATATGCAAGTTTGCTGCTGATGCAATAGGTAGACAAGTGAGTGGGGCCTAAAGGAGAAAAAAATCTTCAATTGTCCTGTCCAAAATTCCTCTCTCAACCATGACCAAAACATAGGTTATATTGTTAAGTCACTGAACTGCTGGCTTGGCTCCCTTGAGTAACACAGCCTTAGTAAATGAACTTTGAAAGGAACAGTATATGCAAAATGTGTTAGAACGCTTCCGTAGTACCACAAAGAGACATTTAAATGCGAGCCTTTCAATCTCTTGGTTTCCCAGACAGTGAGGTGTTTGTATCTCATCACAGTGTTTGAATTTGTAACCTTTTCAACCAGAGTACAAATTTTACAATTGGAATGCATTTTTAAATAACTATAAGGATCTTCTTTCTGAAGGCTGCTTTTTTTAACCTTTAACATTAATCCCAGTTATATTTGCGTGCACCTCTGCCATCAGGTTTCTCAATATGTGGGATAGGGCTAACTTGCCACACTAGCTTTACTATCATGTTGGTGGCTGTATTATATTGTTAGTGATGGGCTTGTGCAGGAAAATTAAGGTTAATTTCTGACTTTCTATTATTCTGGCTGTGTAAATGCTCTCAATTATTGATAAGCCAGTAGCCTCCATCTCTTATAACCATTTGTTTAGCTTTTTATCTAGGTACCATGTCAGATAAATAGTGTGATCTTTTCAGTGCTGATCCTTGCAGGTCAGAGTATGCCAGGCTCTTTTGCCTAGTTGGTACTGTCCAGTCAGAGAGCAGATCTGATGAAGCAACTTACCTCAAATTGTATAGGCAGGGGAGAAGGGCAAATCCAGTCAGAGTCCACTCTCCTACTCTCAATGGAATGTTGAGCTCGATCGTGATGGCCGTTCTGACCACCCACCCTGCCTTCTCGTCACATAAAGGTCAGCTAACTCAGCACAGAACAGCAATTAATCCCGAGATCAGAACCCTGGCTTCCTGCATTCCAGCAGTGAATACACTTCAAAGTATATATTTAATCAGCTGCAAATGAAAGTGGGCATCCTGAGGTTGTGAAACTTGTTTGGTGCAAGAGACCACAAAATATTGCAATACAAAGAGATCCGGGGGTCCTGTACAGACAGCAAATAATTACACAGGGTAATGAAATGTAGGCCTTTATTGCAATGGGTATGAAATAGAAAAGAAGAGTTTTCATCTGACGTTACAGGGCATTTGTGAGACTGCACTGGGATTGCTGTGTACAGATTTGGTCTCCGTATTTAAGGAAGGATGTGCTTGCATCAGAGGCAGTGCAGAGAATTTCATTAAGTTGATTCTTGGGATTAAGGAAGGTTGAGCAGGTTGGGCCTACAGTTATTGGAATGTTGAAGAACAAGGGATGATCTTACCAAAGCATTTAGGATTCTGAGGGGGAATGATATGGTGAACAATGAGAGGATATTTCCCCTCAAGAACTAGGGGGTATAGCTTCAGAGTAAGAGGCCCCCCATTTCAGATGAAGATAAAGAGGAATCAGAATCAGGCTTATTATCACTGACATATGAAATCTGTTGTTCTGTGGCAACAGTACAGTGCAAGATATAAAAATTACTATGTTACAAAACTAAATAGTGCAAAAGAGCAATGACGTAGTGTTCACAAACTGTTCAGAAATCTGATGGCAGAGGGGAAAAAGCTGTTCCTAAAAGGATGAGTGTGGGTCTTCAGGTTCCTGTACCTCCTCCCCGATGGTTTAACGCAAAGAAGGCATATCCCAGATGGTGAGGGTCTTTAATGATGGATGCCGCCTTCTTGAGGCACCGCCTCTTGAAGATGTCCTCGATGGCAGGGAGGGTTGTGCCCGTTGAGATGGTTGAGTCTACGGCCTTATGTAGCCTCTTTCGATCCTATGCATTGCAGCCTCCAGGCAGTGATGCAGCCAGCCAGAATGCTCTCCACCGTACATCTGCAGAAATTTGCAAGTCTTTGGTGACATACCAAATCTCCTCAAACTCTGAATGAAGTAGAGCCATTGGCGTGCCTTCTTCATGATTGTATCAATGTGTTGGGCCCAAGATAGATCCTCTGAGATGATGACACTAAGGGACTTGAAGCTGCTCATGCTTTCCACCGCTGACCCCTCAATGAGGACTGGGGTGTGTTCTCCCGACTTCCACGATCAAGTCCTTGGTTTTGCTGCCGCTGAGTGTGAGGTGGTTGTTGCGATACCACTCAATCAGCCGATCTATCTCACTCCTGTATGCCTCCTCATTGCCATCTGAGATTCTGCCAACAACAGTGGTGTCATTGGTGAATTTATAGATAGCATTTGAGCCATGCGTTTCTTCTCTTAGAGGACTCTTTGGACTTCCTTACCCCTGACAGCAGTAGTGGCAGACTCATCAAATATATCCAAGGTGGCTATAAGCTACAAGGGAGTTGAAGGGTAGGGGGCAAGTCGTGTTCAGGCCAAAATTGGATCAGTCATGATTTTAGTGAATTGTGGAGCAGACTCAATGGGCCAGTTGGCCTACTCTGCTTCTCGAGTTTCTCGTGTTTCTTATCTATGTAAATTGCTTTGTTTTGGATTAATGTTATAAGGCTAAGAAGTTAGTAGAATGGTTTGTGGCATAAAAGTTTGATTTTGCCATATATTAACTGGCAAACCTCACTGTTCTTCTTGATTAGGACTCACTCACTGTGCATAATAAAGTTAGGGAACCTTAAGTGGAAATGGAGAAGTCAGTTTGTTTACAAGTGCATCTGGAGTTTCACATCCTCAGATTTGTCTGCGTCATCATACACTTCCCTTTTTTTTGAAAAGGACAGCAGTAGACAGATCATTTGTTTCTGAAAGCAACTAGTTGGGAGCCTGTGGATGATCTATAATCAACGTGGAATTGAAAAGACCACAAGGGCTCCCTCTGCATTGGGATCTCATCACTTTCCAGACCATTCAACCAGAGGCAAGTTTTTAAAATCCATTCATTGCTTGAAAGTGTCAGTAAGCACCCAGGATATCTGTTTAACTTTAAAAATTTTGTTCTTCTCTGAAGCAGTTTGATAAATTCTGTGTATGTCCTTCGTAGTGCTCTTACATATTAAATTTGGAATGCACCACTGTCATTAATAATAACTGCATTCCTCTCTTAGCTTTAGAGAGATATGTTCTTTGCTTTTCATGGTTTGATTGAAATGTCCAAACTTTTGCTGTATAGAAGACTAGGTTGATTTCAAATGAATCTGTCAGACATTGAATCGTTGAATTATAGCTTGTTCAGTCTGTTGGTGATAATTCTTCATTTCATCCCATTTTTCCTTTCCACTTGATCTTATATATTCTTTCTACTTAAGTACAAAACCTATTACCTTTGAAATTATCCTGCAACCCCTGTAGGAATAACTGGTTGTGACAAAGCATTCCAGTTACACACATTATACTTTCCCCATTCATTCTAGTTCTATCATTGGAAACAATACTTTCCTGCTTCCTCTTTTATGTTTTGAATTAGGGCTCAGAAACAGGACAGATCATTATTACTCAGACTTTGTCAATATGATAGTTTCTACCCCTTTGCCTGATTTGTATTGGTCACGGCATTCACAATTCCTCTTTGTGATGTGCTTCCAATAGTGTATTCATTCTGATGTGAAATTGAAGTAAAAACCATGGATTACTGGAATATGCCTTTAAATAGTCTTGGGGAATTAACACTGAAGAGACTCAGCTCATATCTGGACAACTGCACCATGAAAGGATGGAGGAAACTGGCTGAAATTGTAGGCGCAGACAGTCGGTTCAAGTGCAGGTAGGCACCTATTTAATGTTCCACCATTTGACTGTTAGAAAGGGTGACTATGTTACTATATTTACCAAGATATCATTTGCTCCTGATGATATAACCTTTCAATGGGAAATGCTACACACTAAAAACCTCGACAGAGTGACCATCTTAATGCAAAAGCCAGATTGTGAAGAGTAAAGGGTTTCTTGACCACAGAGTAACATAACAACTGATCTCAGTTCTAACTCTATCAAACGTCATGAACCTATAAAGAAAAGGTTGATGTAAAGTGGCTAGGAAGGGGAGCCCTGGTTGACATTTTGCCAGGATTGTTTTGGAGCCAATAGTATCCTCTCTACCAGTATCCTACACTGGGACCCACTAACTCACCACAGATTGAATGTGGAATCATCACCTTTAGTTGTTAAACTGTTGGGAATGACAATATAATTTTATTTTGCCATTCCCACAGTAACTTGTATCCCCATCGAAATTCTGCAAGTATCCATAACTCTGTGTAATTTGCTCTCAGCTGCCCACCCAATCCACCTAACCCATCCTTGGGTATCTTTCATTTTCTTCTCCAGTGCCCCTTTCTGCACATGTAACTCGTTCTTAAGAACCCCTAACTTCCTGTGTAGCTGACTCCTAACTGCACATTATTATTAATTTTAATTAAACACAAGCCCCAGTTTTCCTTGCTGACCAGAATATTCAATAGAAAGTGAAATGTTTCTCCCTCCTACTGTGTCAGTTTGGTTCACCTTATCTGAAATCGAAATACTGCAGGTACGAATCCTATTTCCGGCCGTAATCTAGTTTGACGGCCTGCAAAACTAGGGAGCACCCCATTGTCAGAGGTGTTTCCTTTTGTCTGAGCTATTCAATTAATGACCAAACTGTCTGCTCAAAAGACTTGTGGTCCATTGGAAGTTTTCTCTGTGTCTTTGGCAATATGGTGGGAAGGTGAGGATGAGAGATATGGTATGAAGGTGGGACTAATGGAAATGGTTGGAGAAGGGTAGATAAGGTTCATATATGAAAAGGGGATGGAATTTATGGGCCCAATGTCCTTTCCTATCCTAAAGGTTCCTGGATTATGTTTTGATCAGAGTCAGAGAATGTTACAGAACAGGAGCAGGTCATTTGACCCTTCATTGATGTATAATTCTGTTGCCAGTGAGAAGGAACTGGAGACCTGCTCACTGAAGGTTCTTGATCCAGATGGAAGCCCAAGTCGATACTTTATCCAATTAATCGCAGAGCGTGGCTGCCCTGTGAACTATGTACTCAGCTGTCTGGATAAGATGGGACACACAGTGGCGTTGCAGTGTGTGATATCAATGGGTGAGTAAGGTTATACTGATGTCACAATATGAATCATTTAAAGCAGATGCTCAGTCAGGTAGCAGACGTACTCAGGATGCTGCTCTATATTTTTATCCTCTTAGTCATTTCAAAAATATCAAACAATTACATCTTGTGGCCAGAAAGGGTCACCCTCCTATATGAGTAATAGAATGAAAAATAAGGTAGATCTTCTGAATCCAGCCCGACATCTGTAACTGCAGGAACTTACTGGCAATAGAAGTTCCAAACTCTAGAACTGGTGTGTGTGTCACTTCCTAACTTCCAACTTGTCGTGCGCCTTTAACTTACTCCCTGCAGTGTGATGCCGAGCTCAACATTGAGTTCAGTGTGACAGCATGATCTTGTATCTTTTGCTCTCTCCTTGTCCTCTGCTAGCAGCTACTTTGCCAGGGCTTGCCTGGGTTGGCTAACCTGGAGAGCAGAGAAGGCAGGAAAGTAAACATTAGTGTCCACAACCAACTGGTAAATGAGCTGGCTGGCAAACTACTATTGGCATTCCCACTTTGAGTAATAGATCCTCTAACATATCCTGAGCATGCTTATCAGAGATTTTTGTATTTCCTCATGACACAGAAGGAGACCATTCAGCCCATCGAGTCTATGTTGGAACATAGAGCAATCCCATTCCCTCCACTAATTTTTCCAGTAACCTATTCCCCCACATTCCTAACGATTCTACCATCTGTCTATATTAATGACAATTTACAGTGGCCAGTTAACTTACCAACCTGCATGTCTTTGGGATGTGGGAGGAAACTGCAGTACTCTAGGGAAACCCAGGTGGTCTCAGCGAGAACATGCAAACTCCACACAGACAGCACTGAAGGTCAGGACTGAACCTGTGTTCACTGAAGTTGTGAGGCAGAAGCTCTACTAGCTGTACCACTGGGCTGACGTCTGTTCATAATGTTATAATAGTGGCAGATATAATGTGGATTTGATAATTTCTCACTCATTTTTCAAGGCTTGCATTCAAATTTTTGTATCATGTTTAAAAACAACTTATGACACTCTTTGTTACTGAAAACAGTATATCTATACGAAGGCAAAATCCTGTATTTGGCAAAATCCTGACATTCTGGAAATCTCAAATCTAAACAGAAACTGCAGAAAGTATTTGGGTCTGTCAGCGGCTCTGGGAAGAGAAACAGATTTATTGTTTAGGTCTACGATCTTTCATCAGAACTTGAAAGGGCTACAAATCTAAAACTTTAAACAAACACGCCCAAACAATAGATTGCAGGCAGCTCTTGTCTTTCCTTACCATGTAACCTAAAAGCATGTACCCAGTGGAATTTTCTCCACAATCTACTGCCATTGTGGAGATCACAGAGAAATTAGTAGTGGGTTGGGAGAGGACTATCAAGCGAATGGGGCAGAATGGGAGTGAAGGAGTGGTATACAGGGAGTGAAGGGGTGGTATATAGAGAGTGAAGGGGTGGTACACGGGGAGTGAAAGGGTGGTGTACGGGGAGTGAAAGGGTGGTGTACGGGGAGTGAAGGGGTGGTATATGGGGAGTAAAGGGGTAGTATACAAGGAGTGAAGGGGTGGTATACGAACACCAGTCTCCCCTCCTTGGACTCTGTCTTTACCTCTTGTTGTCTTGGTGAAGCAGCCAGCATAATCAAAGACTCCACCCGCCTGGGACACTCTCTCTTCTCTCCTCTTCCATCAGGTAGAAGATACAGGAGCCT
>JARFYF010000057.1:10275083-10286943 GCA_030265395.1 Rhina ancylostomus | reverse complement strand
ATGGTTGAGGCTTGTTGTGTCCTACGTAGCTTTGCAAACAGCAGCTCTGTGTATTGCTTCCTGCAGTTAAAGCATGTGGCAGCTCCAGATTGACTCATGTGCTAAGAGATTGGCAAACACTGGCAAAAGAGATTCACTCTTTATTTCACTCACGCTCACGTGAACCAGACTCAATGTCAGGGTTTCTGGTATCACTCCTTCCATTTGTCCGCATACCCCATTTACACCAATGTCCGGTGCTGACCAGAACTCCTTCATACTTCTGAAAGATATTTCCATGGATATAGGTGTTTTGTATGCTCATTTGACCAATAGATCCAGGCTGCTTGGTAACATGGATTGGATATGCTTGCTGTCCATATTTTAATGTCCATGTCCAAACTTTCATTTCCGCAAGATCGCTGACAGCACCACTTTAGCCTCATATGATTTCTCTTGACCCCCTCCATTAGCATTAAGTTCTAAACTGTCTGTACAACACCTAGAATTGGATAAGCCAAAATTTCTTCCAGCTAAATATTGGGAAATCTATTTATTCATTATCTTTAGTCCCTTTCACATGTCTGTTCCTCTCTCTTGCAACTGTTTATATTTGAATCAGAAAGTTCACAAACTTGATGTCGTTTTCTGTCTCTGAAACATTACCTGATTCCTCCTCTCACCTATGTCTTTCTTACCTCTAGGCAGCAATTCCAATTTGTTCCTGGCTGGTGTATCCCATTTTCTCATAAAGCTTGAGTTCATTCTGAACTCAGCTGCCAATGTATAAAATAAGGTCATGCTTAGATAGAATTAATAGGAAGGACCATTTTCCCTTTGCAAAGGGGTGCAAAACTAAAGGACACAGATTAATAGGAATTGGTAGAAGGATTAGAGGGGAGAGGAAGAAAAATCTTTTCACCCAGAGGAACTCACTGTTTATAAAATTATAGAGGCAGAAACCCTCAACACACTTAAGTAGCACTTAAGTAGACTGGAGAACGTGTACATGATCTGTAGGGCTATGGACCATGTGCTGGAAGCTGGGATTAGGCTGGGTAATTCTAATTCAACCAACGCAGACACGATGAAGCAAATGACCTCCTGTGTCAAAAATTTTCTACACTTCTACTCCACGATTCTGTGAATCACAAGTCCGATGTAATCATCACTCTGGTTATAGCTGATTTATGTGGTTTCCGATTCAGCAATTTCCTGGTTTTAAAATTCTCTTCCTTGCTCCCAGAATCAGCCTCCATTGCCCCAACTCTCTCTATCCCACACTCGAGCTACTTGACTTATCCACGGTCCCCCAACTTTCCTGGGATGCATGGACAGTCCTTTGACCCTGTTCTATGCTTATCTCCATCTGTATGGTACATCACTTTCTGGTACACTGAAAATCCATCAATTCTACTTCCTGCTTCTGCCCCAAACTGGAAAATGTCATCAACTTTTCCACCAACTTCCACCCATCCTTCATCTTCATGTGATCTGTCTTCTTGCCATCCTTGATTTCCGTATCCTTGTTTCTGGGACCATGATATTGACCCGTATTGATCAGTGACGATCCCACCTTGACCTTACCAAACCTCTCCTCTGCCAGCCAGCCTCCGTTAAGGATATTATTCCATTCTTCCAGTTCCCCAGTAAATATTACTTTTATTCTGATCTGCAGACTCCTCGAGGTAGAGGACTGTAAACCACGGTGAGGATGCAAAGTGTCACTCACCATTATAACTCATTGTACCCCCCCCCTCCTTTCCACTGTAGTCTATCCATCCTCCAGCTTCTATCAGTAAAGCTCAACAGAAGTACAAGTCATAGCACCTTGTTTTTGATTGACATGTCCCACCGGTGAGATCCCTGAACCTTGGCAGTGCAGACCTCTATGGATTATCTCATCAGTCTAATGGTCTTTTTTTGTGGGATATAGCTGTGCTCCAGTTGGCTGCTGCATTGACTGCATTATAAGAGGGATATAATTTTTAAAGAAAGGATGTCATTGACAGCCAAGTGTCCTTCGATGTCCCAGCTTAAGATGTGGGAAGAAATGTACACCACACAACAGGCGAGCAGAAACTCTACTCAGCACTCTTCCTCAGAGACACCCATACACAGATAAGGTTTGCCCATGTGCCAGCATCTGGCCTACAGATATGTTTTTACAAGTGTCAAAATACAGATGATCAATAAAATCAAAACAGTTGCAAGAACATTCTAGGAGGTCTCTGTAAAGTTTCCATTGAAAATAGAAATTGAAGCTTTGTTCAATGATGTCAACTGAACTGATTGCTTTCCAGTCAAAATAAATCAGGACAGAACAGCCAGAATACAGTGTCAGATCCATCATGAAGGGCCCTCACCACCCAGGATATGTCCTCTTCACATTAATACCATCGGGGAGGAGGTACAGGAACCTGAAGACCCACACTCAACGATTCAGGAACAGCTTCTTCCCCTCCACCATCAGATTTCTGAACTGTCCATGAACCCGTAAACACTATCTCATTATCACTCTTTTGCACTGTTTATTTATTTTTATAACATAGTAATTTTTATGTCTTGCACTGTACTACTGCCACAAAACAACACATTTCATGACATTTGTCAGTGATAACAAACCTGATTCTGATCAGTTCCAATGAAAACCTTTAACCCAATTTGATTCTATGCTTGTGGAGTCCCCACTATATTATTCAGTTATTTTTTAAATAACTCTGGAATGTTGGCCTTTGCCATCCTCCCTGATACAGACTCCAGCTGTTGACCAGTATCTGGGGCATCTGTCCTAGCCTTATCTTTCATCTCCAAGGATACAGCAGTGTAGTTATATGACTGCAGTAATAGACAAGGGGCTTGAAATGATAATCTGGACAGTGTGTTCAAATTCCACCAACAAAATCTAGAAATTAAAACTTGGTATCTGAAGAAGTGTCCTTGAAGCTGATAACCTGGTTCACCTTTTGGAAAAGGTATGACTCCAAGCCACACAGCATGTTGGCTCTTAACTATCCTCCAAAGTGATCAGGAACCAATATCGACCTTACTAGTGCAGTTTTAGAAGGCAGTCACTGCTACCTTTTCTGGACTAGGAGGTTAGGGCAACAAATTCAGACTCATGGCTTGCCCCAATCATCAAAGTTAAAAGAAATTACTAGAAAGCAAATTATAATTTAAAGTTTGGAATAACTTGCCAAGGAGGGATAGAATTAGATGATGCTTAAGGCATGAGACTGGATGGAAATAAGGAGCTTAAAGGGGATGTTACTGAAAGAAGAAGTTCTATTTCTTGCTGTATTCATCATGCATTGTTACAGTTACTGCTGTCTACCTTTCCCACAGCCTTGGATACTATACAAATCATTGTGCAGCCCAAGTCACAGGATGTTACTGTTGGAGACAGGGTGTCTCTCTGCTGTCAAGCCATAGGGCCCCCAGGTCTCGGCTATCAGTGGTTTCGAGGAAAGTACGAGGTGAGAATGGTGATTTTAGCTAACTTTTTCTACGGAAGGTACAGAAAAATAAGGGGGAATGGAAGGAATGGGATTGCTCTCCTGGAAGCCAGCCAGCAGCCAGTGGGCCAAATGATACGTCCACTGTGCCATCAAGATCAATGAAGTTCACACTGCAATTTGGGGAGCAGCTCTTCAACCATTACAAGGTGTCAGTTAAGGAGGACACTTGCAATGATGTTCCCTGTGGCAGACAGAAGGAAAACCTCTGTAAAGTTACTGTAGTTTGATTTGTCTCCTTTCTTGAAGATGGTGCCTCTGAGGTGACTTGGCCCATCTTCCCCTTCCCAGATGTGGAAGATGTGAGTGTGAATTTGTGACTGAAGGTCTTCTCTGCCGGGTGTTAGAACTTCACCAGGGATGTGCTTGTCCTTCTTCAGTTGGCAAATGGTCTTTTCAACTTCCTGTTGAAAAGTTGGTGGCCGGGCTAGACCAGATAGAGTCAAAGGGATTCTTGTCAAAAGTAGAGCCATGGGTGAGGACCTCTTCAAACTGGCCATCTCATTAGACATTGATGTGATAGCTATTCAAAATTTGTATTCTATATTATCTACAATATATGAAAGATATCTGAATGCTTTAAAATATTGGGCAGATGAGGTAAATATCTTATATAGTATGGCAGGTGAGGAAAAGCCAATTGTAATTAGAAATATCCCTTCGTAGAGGGATGTGCGGTAATATAGCAGTACTAAATGAGGTAACTGGAATTCTGAGATAGCTCTTCTTCTTGGTCAGTCCCTTGAAGTTGAATATGACTTGCTTACACTCAAATTTTGTGGGCTATAAGGTGACTAGTACGAGGCAATGTGGGAATCACAGGCTGCTCTGCAGATGGGGCAGGAAGTGGCTGATGGGGTGGGCATGTGGGTAGGTTGTGAGGTGGTACACTCCTTCCATTGCTTCTGTATGCTCCCTACATATGGCTGTGAGGTTCTAATACCATCCAGAATGCTTCATCTCCATTTTGAATGATCGCGATGTAACTATCATGATAGTGGAACAGATGAGGTGTCTCCCATTAAACTGATTTGGAAAGTATATCCCATCATGTGATATGAACATGTATGAATGAGGAGTAGGAGTAAGCTCCTTGGCCCTTGAGCCTGCTCTGCCATTCAATGAGATCATAGCTGGCACAAGAGAAACCAGAACTTTACATTCCCACCTCACTTCAGCAGCCTTCTCACCTCTTGCTTGTCAAAAATCTGTCTTAAAAATATTCAAGACTTGGGTTCCCACCAGCCTTTGAGGAATAGATTTTCAAAGATATCTGACCTCCAAGAGAAAATTTTTGTCTCATCTCCCTCTTAAATGAGTGACCATTAATTCTAAACAATTAGAGCTAGTTCTAGAATTTCCCAAAAGAGGGACAATCTGTCTAGACCCTTCAAGATCTTGTGTTTCAATCAACTTTTCTAACAACTTTAACTGTTCTAAACTCCAGAAAGTGTTAGCCCAGCCTATCCAATCTTTCCTGCTCACTCCAGGTATCAGACTAGTAAGCCTTCTCTGAACTGCTTCCAGTGCATTTACATCATTCCTTAAATTGGGAGACAAATAATGGACACAGTGCTCCAGACATGGTCTCACCAGTACCCCATATAACTGAAACATGACCTCATTACTTTTACATTCAATTCCTCTTGTGATGAATGATAGTATGCTATTGCCTTTCCTAATTACTTGAGGTACCTGTGCACTAGTGTTTTGTGAATCATCCAGATCCGTCTGTGTTTCAGATCCATGCAAACTTGCACCATTTGGATTACATGCTATTTGTTTAGTTTTTTCTGCCAAAATGGACATTTTACCACATCTGCAAGATCTGTGCTCACTTGCAAAACCTATTTATATTTGTCTGTAGCCTCCTTTGCTCCTCTACATCCTTACTATCTTACCCATCATTGTGTCATCAACAAATTTAGCAATGATACTTTCAGTTCCTTCATCCAAGTGATTTATATAAATTGTAGAAGTTTGAAACCTCAGCTCCAATCCCAGTGGAACACCTTTCATTACATCTAGCCAGTCAGACAAAGACAGGTGAGGTTTCTCCTACAATAGTTGGACAGATAAGGTATCTCCATTATACTGGGGCAGCTGAGGGATTGCCATTATAGTGCTTCAAGCAAGGGACCTCCCATTGTAATATGGCAGATAAGATACCTCCCATTATAGTGGGACAAGAGAGAAATCTCCCAACGTATTGCAGCAGATAAGCTACTTCCCATTATAGAGGGACACATGAAATATCTTTCATTATGGTGGGACAGGTGAGGTAGCTTCCAATATAGTGGGGCAGATGAGGTATCTCCCAAAGTAGTGAGACAGATGAGGCATCTCCCTTTGTAGTGGGATATATGAGGTACTTTAAATTATACTGGGATGTGAGATATCTCTTTTGATAGTGAGATGGGAGAGATATCTGCAAATGCACTGAGATAGGGGAGGCATCTCCTAATCCAGTGAAACAAATGGGATAGTGAAATTTCTGGAATTATAAAGAACGAGCTGCAGACAACAAGTGTTGCTGAGAGACAATGGGGTAGATTGCCCAGGCTTATGACAGCATTAATGAAAAATGTAATATCTTGCAGTATCCAGGGAGGTGCTTCCACTGTGCTGTCATCCTAGAGTATATTTATGGGGTGCAGATTGCTGGGTTTACAGCAAGTTTACAACAGGAGAACTCAATCCAATGGAAAATCTACAAAGGCACATTTTTACAGATCCATAATGTAATCATCTTTGGGAGGTTTTGGGTATTTATGCTGATGACTTTGGTTGAGGAAAACTACAGTCTGAAACCCCTGAACTCTTGTGGCACACTGTTACCTGCTACCAAGGTTACAGTGAACTTCCAACCACCTGTCCATTGTTTCTGGGCCAGAATGCACACAGGATGGGGTTGAGTGGTAAAAATTGAGAGGAAGGATTAAAATGCTGGCATTTGCAGTGACATTTTCTCATGTTTTTTGTTTCACTTGTACTCATCTGCCGTATTTGTGGTTTGTTAAGGGTGAATGCCACTCCATACGACTTAACTATGAAATTTGTTTCATTTTACCAGGTCAGGGGTGGAAATTCCTCAGAGCTTCTTTTTAATTGTGTGGACCGTGGTGATGGTGACTGGTATGTCTGCAGAGTTCACTGTGGAACCCAATATTCATTTTCTGAATGGGTACGGCTGCGTGTTTATAGCAGCCCAACAACAGGCAAGTCAAAGCATCCTCGTGAAATCATACATTAAAGGTCGGCTCGGGTATAAAGTTGTAATCAACCATCGCTAATACAAACCTGTGCCAAGCCCCAGCATTTATAATTCTTTCCTGACCCAACCATTGCGGGCAAATGGGATGAGTATAGATGGGCAGAAAGGTTATCTCACTAGGAATGGGATCTGAGTGGTTCTATGTAATGGTAACAAATTGAGTGCAATTGCTTTGATCCTTTGTTTTCCCATCCCCTTTCCTGAGGGCACTGATTATTTCTGTAGTACAGGATCTCAATCCAAAACTGAACTAGGAGCAAGGAATGGTTCTGGTGGTGATCGTCACTGACCAGTATTCAAAGAGCCAACCTGCTTAAATATGAGCCACAAGCAAGTTGTACACAGAATTTCTGAAAGTTTTTAAAAAGGGGCACTGTCACTTTAAGAAGCTGTGAAGTACAAATTCTTTGCATCTGTGCCAGTGGCTCAATATTCTTAGCTCTGCTAGTTCCTTCCTCTTTTTCACACCCTGTATATTGATGTGATTATTTTCTATTAGTAATGTTAGCCACTGATTTAACTTTGATCCAGCTAAATTCTGCATTCTCACTATGGTTGTTTGATGTGGTCATGAACAAGCCTTCAAGTGTCTGCTTGTCGGCTATTCAGACCTAACCAAAGCTCTCTCTCTAAATCTTTTTATGTTTCAAAATTAGTGTATGATTGGAGAGCTGTAAGTAGATCACAGTTATTCACTGGTTTGTCAAGGCAATGCTCCCAGTTATTCTCAATCATTGTTCTAATGGGAGGCCCTGTGATCACACAGTCTGATTTCACATGCACTTCTGTGAAGAGGTACAAGATGTAAAATTTCTGAGTTGGCTGCTCTCATCCTGGGGGCTGTTGGGTGCCACATTTGGCTTCAGCAGCTGGAACTAAGAGATCAACATCGATCTGTGACGAAAATCAAAGTAATGCAGATGCTAGAAATTCAAAACCAGAAAATGTTGGAAACCCTCAACAGCATCTGTGGAAAGAGAAACCGAGCTAACGTTTCAGCTCAAAGAATTCTAACAAAGGGTCTTGTGGGCAGAATGAGGGAAATCTTTCAGTTAGACTGCTAAATCTAAACCCAGATATAATATCCTGAAACTATCTGAACTTAATTATACAGCAATGTTGGCAATTCAGATTCAAATGCCACTTCACATAAAGAATGGGAGAGGATTTGAGAGGGTGAATTAGGTTATTAACCAAAATAGTAGTTTCTGTGAAAACTTAGGCACAGGGATTTTCTTGTTTAATTTTATTTCCTGTAGATTCAAAATTACCTCCAGTACAGTTAGTAATTACAATTATCTGAAATATTTGTTGCATGAGCCTTTTCTGGAGCTGTGTTTCCTTGCTGAAGATCTGCTGAATCCACAATATTTCTGAACAAGGATTGCTAATATAGCAACTTTAAGGTAGCAGTTTTGACTGCAGTCTAACCCAACTCTGACAAGTAGCTACAGCTAACCCTTTCTGAGACATGCTGAGTCCCTGAGGTACCTCTCAGTCAGCACGACAACCCAGTCTAATTATAGAGAGTGATTGTTTTGGAATGTGAATCTTGGTTTGTTTGGAGGATGGATCTGTAAGCAGAATATCAGCTCAAACCACTGTAATTTATCAGGAAAGTTTCCCTGAAGGAATGGGTACAGTTTTCCTACTTCCCTCACCTCCACTTTAAACTGTTTTCCAAGTCCCTCCATAATGTTGCTCTTCCCAATCTCTGCAATCCGTTCCAGTCCTGCAATCCTCCAATATCTTCGCTCCTCTAATTCTAATAATAGATCACAGAGTTATCCGGGGCGAAATGAAAATTTCAGACAGGAATGAAAATTGTTGAAGGGAATAGCCTCACTGTGACCCAATGCTGCTGCATCTACTGACCCACACACCAACTATCTGATGACTCAAATGCTCAAACACTTAATCCTCTGCTGAATCCGATGTTGACCACTCTGTATATTAATACTCACACTAACTAATACACTCAAACATACAATGGCCAGTATGGGGAACCATACACAGACCAACAGACTAATACACCAACCCATGTTCTGGCCCACATGGCAACCTATGTGCCCAATGTACAGTGAATCATGGGCAGACACAGTGTAGCGGTTAGCATAACGCTATTACAGCGCCAGAGACCCGGGTTCAATTCCGGCCGCTGTCTGTAAAGAGTTTGTACGTTCTCCCCGTGTCTGCGTGGGTTTCCTCCGGGTGCTCCGGTTTCCTCCCACATTCCAAAGACGTACGGGTTAGGAAGTTGTGGACGTGCTATGTTGGCGCTGGAAGCGTGGCGACACTTGCAGGCTGCCCCCAGAACGCTCTATGCAAAAGATGCATTTCAATGTGTTTCGATGTACATGTGACTAATAAAGAAATCTTTTCATATGCCTATCCATATCCTGACCACTACACTGACATACACTGACATTACATTAACTCTTACATTAAATCATTCCATAAAGGAAAATAAATTCCCATTGTAACATTATGAAGTTCTTAGCTGTTGAACAGCACAGAACTAATAACATAATCAGAATACAGATCAGTTGGAAAGTTAGATGAAATATTAGCATATGGAATTTAATCCTGACGAGTTTTTTGGATTAGGGATGTCTAACAGGGGTAAGACGTATACAGTAAATGGTAGGGTGTTAATGGACAGCACGATCTTATTTTTGCCATACAGCTCTATGATTCAATGAACGGAGTGGTCACTGGCATACTGTAAACTGACCCTAAGGCACCCCTGACACTATGCACTATAACTTCCAGGCCAACCGATTTTGGTTGAATTGACGGAAGGATGGATTGGATGGGACGCAGGGCGAGAATTCACTGCTTTCCTTTGATTTTGAATATCCACCTTGTGGATAGAATCATAGAGTCATATTATGCAGCACGGTAACAGGCCCTTCGGCCCAACTTGTCCATGCTGACTAATGTGGGGACCGAAACTAGTTCCATTTGCCTGCGTTTGGCCCGTATCCCTCTAAACCTTTCCATTCCATGGACCTGTCCAAATGTCTTTTAAACAGTGTAATTGTACCCACCTCAACCACTTCCTCTGGCAGCTCGTTCCACATACCCACCACCCTCTGCATCAAAAAGTTGCCCCTCAGGTCCCCTCTCACCATACTGCTGTATGGTCTTTGGTTCCCTTTTCCTTAGAAAAGGACTGTGCATTCACCCTATCTAATGCCCTTCATAATATTATACCCCTCTGGAAGGCCACATCTCAGTCTCCTACGTTCCAAGGAGTAAAGACCCAGCCTGGCCAACCCCTCCCTGTAACTCAGGTCCCGAGTCCTGCCAACATCCTCGTAAATCTTCTCCGCACTCCTTCCAGTTTAGGTGTCCTTCCCACAACAGGGAGACCAAAACTGTACACAGTGCTCCAAGTGTGGCCTCAAAAAAGTACAACTGTGACAGAACGTCCCAACTCAATGAGGAAGGCCAACGTGCCAAACACCTTCTTTACAACTTAAAGTTAAAGACTGTGTAACAGGCTGTGTAACAGAATCGGCAAGGCACAGAACACCTGGGACCACATGTGGTGAATTGGACAAGTGTGGAGAGATTCAATGGTTGGAATGGCCATGATGGGTCAAAGGGCTTGTTTCTGTGCCGGATGACACTATGACTCCGTGACTCACCTGACGGGGTGTCACCTGAAGGACAGTGCCTCTGACCATGCAGCACTCCCGCAGTACTGAACTGGGAGGGTCATTGTGAAGTCTGCACATGGAAAATCCTGGGAAATATGCCTCAGTATTGGCAGGGTCCTGGATCACACAGAGTCATTGAGGAGGATATCATCCGAGAATCTCACGGCTGTGTGTTGCCCCACCACTGGCCAATAGTTCATCTTGCAATATCTCTCATTGTTAAACCACAAATCCAGCCATAAACTTGTGTAGAACCAACGCTGCAAATCCTTTACATTTCCACATCAGGTGAAAAATGAAATAACTTATTTGTCAATGAGGCTGTGCCCTGGGACTAAGTCTGGGAGTTACTTTAAACTGACACACTTGCTGGGAGCCTGATCTACTGAACTGATTGCAACAAACAATCTGCTGGAGGAATTCAGCAGGCCAAGCAGCATCTGTTGGGGGGAAGGAACTGTCGACGTTTCAGGTCAAAACCCTGCATCAGGACTGAGAGTGGAGAAGGGAGATGGCTGGGATACAGAGGAGAGGGGGAGTGGGGAGACAGGAACTGGAGATGACTGGTGGACTGAGGAGGAGTGAATTTATTGTTCACTGGGTCTACTTTCACATGTCACAATACCAAAACTCTAACACAGATGTCAAGGCTTCCCTTTGACAATTGGCAGCAAATACTTGAAGCATAAAGCAGCACACACAGCAAACGACTCAACCCAACAAGCCTGTGGAATTGGGCAAGACTCCCACAAATAGGTTGTCACATTCCAATATCTTCAGCAATAAGATAATTATGGTGTAGGAAATGTAATTTTTTTTTACCTTAATTAAACAGTTCTCTGGATGTTGGGTCATAGGCTCCCATACAGCCAACTTTTAATTGGCTTCACCTCAACTTTATTTTTTAAAAATTGGGTCATTAATTCTGTTGAACTTTTCTCAACAAGCCTAACCTGCCAACAGCAATCTCTTACAGATGCCATAAACAATAACTTTCAAAAGAGATCTGGATATAAGCTTAAAAATACAAGCATTTTCTGGGGTTCAGGGAAAGAACAGGATTGGGTGGATCGAATTGCAGAACTCCTTCATGGAGCCAGCACAGGCACAATGGGCCAAATGGCTTTCTTCTGTACTGGATCATTCAATGAAATGCAGCGATCATTATGCTCTTTGAGGCAGAACATTAACCTCCAAGGCACTGTGAGGCTGACCCTGAGTAGATCAGTATTTTGATGGAGTTGGTGAATATCTACAGGAAGACCATGGGTAGAGATAAACGCAGGAATCCTGAGAAGGATGATTTGCAGTGTCTTTTTCTGCCTGTTCTGGATAATTGCAGGGAAAAACATTAACTTACTAGATCTGACAAATAATACCTCACCTGCGCTCCATCCGTAACCCCGATCTGCATCTCCCCGTTGCCG
>JARFYF010000057.1:10198292-10208321 GCA_030265395.1 Rhina ancylostomus | reverse complement strand
TTTCAGGCTTTTGGATCTTCTGCCCGATGGGGGGTGGGGGAGAGAGAATGTCTGGGGAGGAAGGGTCTTTGATTATATTGGCTGCCATGCACTGTGTATTTATGTGCTTGTATATATTTTATGAATAAAGTTTACTTTTGAAATAAAGCAAAAGCTTAACAATATCCGCTTCAGTGGGTTTTGCACCACTTAAGTCGGGTTTATATAAGCATCGACTCATTTCCACAGTTAAGCAAGCTCGTTAGAAAACTAGTTCGATAACATTGCTCGGGACCAGTTTGAGGTGGGAGCGGGCCCTGGACTTGGGTTTGATTCCGCATTCTAGAAAAATATTCTGCGGGAATATGTTGAATTTCCACACTGGTCTTCCCTGAACATCGGCCACCTTTTAGTTTCAGGTACATGGGTAGGCAGTGCCCAGGTGACAGGGATCTCCCCCAGCAGAAACTCATCTAAGAGACTCGGAGGTAAGACCAAGTCCAGCAACGCAGAACAAGACCAAAGGCAGAGGATGAAATGGTGCCGGAGGGTCACTGTGGAGGAGGGAGTGTTGGTGTCGATGGCGAGCGGTAGGAAAGGAGCTCGCGTTCGATGCGGCATCTTGGGACTCAACACACTCCCGGAAACCGTAAAACACACAACTTTCCACTTAGTCTTTTTACCATCAGTTAGAGAAACAAGCAGGCTCCGGGTTGAATAAAATCTCTTGAAGTAAAATAACATTGGGAACAGCACCAACTTCCCTTCCTCCGGGCCCCAACCACCGGGGATTTCCCCTCACCTCCGCGGCATCAAACACTCCCTCCCCACCTACCGTCCCCGCCCACGGAAAACAACCCCTAACGCAGAAGGAAACCCTTCTACCCATCCCAGTTCCCCGGCACCATGACCACAAGGTGAAAAACCCTACCCGTATGCCAGAGAGATCATCCCCACCTTCCCTCGACAGCAACCCACGGCGGTAAAGCCCCCATTTCCCTGGATAAAACGGGGCAGATGGAGAATTTACTGAGTCAGTTCATTAACTTGGCTCTGCGCCACCGAATATGGTTCGTTAATTGCTGATAATACCGCGCAGAACAGCACAGAGTAAAATCAACTTGAAAATGTTCTACAGTTAAAATGGATCCTCAGGCAGGCGATCCGAGGACCACTGCAGCCCGAGATCAGCACCGCGTTTCTGAGGAATAAACGAACGGGCATAAACGAGGAGTTGGATTTACTGTATAGACACTTATAGAAACATAAGAACCCATGCTCCCTACACGCACATTAATCTACGGATATTCCATCAAAAATCCCCATTCCCAGATCTGGAAAATGTCCAAATCTCACCCCACAACCAGCTTTGGAAGGAGAGAGAACATTTTTTTAGACTAAAGAATAAAAATAATTATTAAAAGCCATTAAATATTTCCCCAGAATGTATTTTAGAGTTCTCGTTGTACTTTACTGAACATTTAAAGACTTCCAGAACGAACCCATATTTAAGACTTCAACTTTAACCTACGTTTGGTTTGTAAATAACGAATGGGAAAATAGTAAATGACTAAATATATATAGTTTTCAATACACCACACGCTGCCTTGATTGGCCATGAAGGATTGTGACATTGTGTGGGAAAATGAGACTCCCTGAAGGAAGTTAAGTGGTTGTGAAGTTTTTGAAGGCTGATAGAATATGATGGAACGGAGAAAGGGCTCTGAGTAAATGTATTGGTGTTTTTATATAAAATAGGTCAGACGGAGGGACGCGGTCTCTTTAAAACAATTGTACGCGGACAATGAGCGGCCGGGGTCTGCAGAGAGTTTCCTCCTAATCCCCTCATTACTGGGAACGGACGGAAAACATGCTCTTATGAATTTGTATCTTGTTTTTGTTTCAGAGCGGGTAGCAGGTTCTGAACTCCAGCCTCCCTCCACTTCGCAGGTTCACATGACAATAAATCTCAACTTTTTAAGAGCCAAGGGGAGAGGGGCTTCTCAATTAGAGCAACAGAATTGAAAACATAAATAAACACACCAGACATCACATCTGAACAGGGGGCATGTGCAGACAAGCGCAGAGAAAGCGGCTGGTGTCGGCATGAATTTGCCTCGATTCACTACTTTTTGTCCGATTTTGTACGCAGTTAAAATCTGAGAACGTTTCATTCTCTTTGTTGACACGAAGGTATTATTTGATCAGGGTTTTGCAACCTCTGATTTAGTGCATGTATCACATTGCCGGATTTTGTTTTACAATTGACAATCTTTAACGAATGTATTAGAAGTGCCCCCACTTGTGCCCGTAACTGTGCGAATGTAGCCACATTTCTCCCGGAGTGGCTGCCGTCTTATTTCGTTTCCACTCTTGTGTTCGAAGCAGACTGCGCCGGTTCGCCGTGCCGTGCCCCTTGACCAGGCGGCCGGCTGATTAAACTTATCTATAGAATGAGGTCATAAGAAGTCCTTACTGTCTTTAGAAGCTAAAGCAGATCTTTCTGACGCTCAGCCTCGATTATAACCCAGATCTCAAGTGATCTGCGCCTCCACAATCATCAAACGTTTCCGCAGATTCCCAGTGTTTACCTGCCCTGGATTTAGGGGCGCCCGGAATAAGTGTCCGGATCCTACACCAGGCACCGATTCAAGAACACTGCCTCGCTTCAAGCGAGTAACCCGTGTTCAAATCGAGATACCCCGGTGCTGGAATTCTGAAATAAAAGTAGAAAGGCATTCATATAGCGCCGATCACAACCTTCGGGCCATTCCTAAATGCCTCATGGCCGATGAGAGACCAGCAGTCACTGCTGTAATGTCGGAAACAAGCAAGCAACTTGCTCACACCAAGGCAAGATAAGTGACCTGCTTAGATGGTTTAGAGGAGTTGGTTTAAGGTCAATGTTGGGCAGGGCACTGAGTGGCCTCCCCTGCTCCTCTTCAAAACATGATTAGGAAAGGTTTAGAGGGACATGGACCAAAAGCAGGCAGATGGGGAGCTGAGGTAGGCACATTGGTCAGCATGGACCAGTTGGGCTGAAGGGACTGTTTCTGTCCTCTGTGACACAATATTCCAGGTGTGGCCTAACTGGTGGCTTGTATAGATGAAAGATCTGGCCCAACTCTTATACTTAGTTCTCCTGCCTATGAAGGGAAGCAAGCCTCACTACCCCATCCACATGGTTGATGGAGCCATCACACACATTTTCTGGATGCCTTCTCTCACACTCCCCTTTCCCCAGACAGAACAGAGACAGAACAGAGTTCCCCTGGTCTTCACCTTTCACACGACTAGCCTTTCCATCCAGCATATCATCCTTCACCATTTCTGCAAGTTGCAACAGAATCCCACCACCAGTCACAACTTTCTGCTTTCCACAGGGAGCACTCTCTCTGCTCAGGTTGGGAGGTACTCCCACTAATACTGCTAATGAGTATCTGTAGCAGGGGTCAGGTATTTCTTGCGCTTGGGAACCGCAGAATGAACAATATTGGGAACCAGCACAGATCTGATAATGAATTGGTACCTTTCTCCCAGTTTATTTCCTTTAGAGGCATTAGAAATAAGTCAGGGGAATGCGCAGGCTTTCAAGAAGCTGCAGAGAGTAGTGGACTCTACCCAATACATCATGGGCACATCCCTTCCCACCATCGGTAGTATCTACATGATGTGCTGCCTCGAGAAGGCAACATCTATCATCAATGATCCCCGCCATCTGGGCCATGCCATCTTCTCACAGCTCCCATCAGGCAGGAGGTACAGAAGCCTTAAGTCCCACACCACCAGTTCAGGAAGAGCTACTTCCCTTCAACCATTCAGTTCATGAACAAATCAGAAAACCCTTATCAGTACAGCTTAGCAACCCTGTGACCACTTTGATCACTTTGCACTAAACTGGACTTTTTTTCTGTTCTACTTGTGTCCTTTCTTGCAAAAACTGTTTAATTTATGTTGTTCTTGTGAATGCTGCTTAAATGGTGCTATGTGCTTGTGATGCTGCTGCAAGTAAGTTTTCATTGCACCTGTGCAGACGTGTACTTGTGCACAGGACAATAAACTCGACTTTGACTTTGACGATAATCCACAGATTCGCTATCATCCATTAATATTGCCTGTCTTGCCTAACGTTAGAAGCAACAGTCTTGACCTCAGTATACCGCTGATAGAGAAAGAAGAGGTATAGTGTGTCGACACAGTGTTCGGTGTTTAAGGGAATGAGAAAGGGAGTTGTGAGGAGTGTGAACCAGAACAGTTTTGTAGAAAAAAAGGCTTTAATACAGACAGAGGTCAAGGGCAGGGTTAGGGTTCAAACTTCAGATGGCACAATTTTAATGAAGTTCAACTCAATTTCCCAAAGCAAATGTGACAGCAATGATATATCAGGAAAACTTAAAGGATTGCACATTGAGAGAACACAATCTGAAGCAACTGCTGCATAATTCACAACAAATCATATTTCGCAACTTCATGGCTGCCATCCTTCTGATTTTTACTTCTGTCTGACATCACACCTGGGCCTGTTCTTGTCTCAGTCTGCTGTCAATTCTTGTACATTTTCCACTTGGAGTCGCTGAATCAATATCAGAGGGTGTATTTACGGAAAGGTAGATGTCTCTTATTTATCCACCACAATTCTGCAGATGCCCAAGAACAACAGCATTGGGACACTGGGATTCTGCAGTATCCAGGTGATGTTGAAGTGGACACTTGGATAAACAATAAAAACAGAGTGTTGGAAATATTCATTAGGTCAGCCAGCATCTGTGGAGATGGAAACAGAACTAACGTTTTGGGTTGATGATCTTACAGAAGTTCAGTGGAAGGATCATTGACTCAGAAAGTTAACTCTGCTTCTCTCTCCACAGAATGCTGCCTGACCTATTGAGTATTTCCAACTTTTAACCTTGAGGTGAGCTTCAGGTTACATGTTAGTAGCAACATTTAGACCATCTATTTCCATCTCAGGTCATCAACTGAGTGTGCCTGACAGACTGAGTCGCATTGGCAGACTCAATTGTACTTTGCTACTTTTAAACTTCACAGTTCTAATGGGTTGGCTTCCTTTTCTACCCTTTGTAGATGAGGCCATCCAAAACTCCTGTGGCCTTTTTCAGAACACATCATCCCATTTATTCATACTCGCCTGTGCTCGCTGACCAACAATGGCTTCAAGTTAAACGATGGTTTTCAAATTCCTCCATGATCTTGCCCCTCCTTCCACTAACTCTACACACCTCTCCCTGTCCCCTCAAATTTCAGCCTCCTGACTGTCCACTGACTTTATTTCATCATTGATGACTGCATGACTGCCTTTACCATGAGCTTTGGAACTCCCTTGTTAAACCTGCCTACCTCTCCATCTCTCTTCTCTTCCAAATGGTACTCTTAAACCATGAGATTGGACATCTGCCCTAATGTTTGTCAAGGCAGTTCAGTGTCACAACATTTGTTGATGTTTCTGTCAAGGACCTTGGGCTAAACTGCCGCATTACAGGCACCATATAACTCCGAGTTGTTGCTGTTAGTCTGTCACATTCCTGGCCCAGGGTTGCCAGTGCCAACTGTAACTCCTCCCTTGTTCCTTCATGGCTGAGATCAACTTCAGGGCTGACCTGGGACCTTGTGTTTTGTTTGATTTGATGCCTTACTGTTACCTTCACCCAGTGAAATAATTGTTTAATAATTTACAGACTTCAAGTTTGCTAGAAATTTTGTGCATGTTTCTGGTCATGTTCTGTCTAAGTTCAATGTTTGGGCTGAAAAGTGCACTGTACAGGGGTCATTGTGGAAATGTCTTGTGTGTGACATCACAGCTCTCCTTCCAGGGATCTTTAGCACGAGAGGGCGCCACTTTGCCCACTGTGTCTGTGCCAGTTCTCTGCTCTTTCCTTATGAACTTGAACATTCTATCTTTTTTCAGGTGCCTCATTCCAATTCATCTTTAATAGAACACTGACTGTGTTGCCACCTCCCCTGCATTCATCTTAATGTTTTCATAATGAGTTATAACCCTGAAAGTGGGAGAGAACTGAGACACAATAAAAGAACAATTGGCTCAAAGTCCTCTTTCATAAGAAGCATTTTCCATTGTTCATCCCTAACCATGACCCTAATTAGAGGCTTGGAGTATATCTTATCTGCCTGTGGATGGTGGGATGAGAACTGTGAAGTCTCCATGGTCAAACACTCACTGCTTACACATGAAGAACAGTCTGCTTGGGGAGTTGCATTGGAGAGCCAACAGCACCTATGGATCTGTAACCAAATATATATCAGCACCTCAGGAGAAGGGAGGAGACAGTGAGAGAGGTGAGGGGTAATGTGGGCTTTTCAGTTGAATCTGGTCTACAGTATGGGGGTGCCCTGCTACTGATAACCTTTGGTGAAGCACCATCATGGCTTCAATAAAAAACCCTCCAGAAATGGCACCACCAGCCCACACGTAATGTGTAACCTCCTTAACTCAAGCACCCACTTAATAAATTAATATAATTGCCTTTTAGTTTTCATTGAGGTGAGTGGTAAATTGATTTGTGCTGCAGAGGGGATTTAATAGATTCATCACTTTACTATATTAATACAATACCGCTTTACTAGTTTCTTAATTACACTAATTGAAGGCAAATTGGTTAAGAAGGAGCAACGTACACGTCAATCCGCTTACTTTTATCAGATGACAACATAAGCTGCAGTGATCCTATTAACTGTAAAATCTGCTAACACTTAAAGGAGCTGCGTCAGCTCACTGTGGCCACGTGAGTCCCCCTCAGGACTTAATGTTTTTTGGTTCACTTAAAGTCCGATTGAGAAGGATAGGGCAAGAAACCAGGGATGAAAGGATAGTTGTGGCCTCAGCTCCCTCTCCTCGACTGCTGTGGGTGTCAAACATGCCCTAGTTA
This sequence comes from Rhina ancylostomus, assembly GCA_030265395.1. Lineage (NCBI taxonomy): Eukaryota > Metazoa > Chordata > Chondrichthyes > Rhinopristiformes > Rhinidae > Rhina > Rhina ancylostomus. The sequence goes on along the minus strand of JARFYF010000057.1, from coordinate 10,201,440 downwards.
ACGAGCATTCCTTCCAGTATTATCCTGCGTTATGCAGTCATCCAACAGGGTGAGGCATCACCAAAACAACCTCCCCTCCCTCTGGCCCTCAACGGGTTGGCCCCCACCCACCACACCTGACTTCATTTGGTGCAAAATCTTCCAAGGTGATCAAGAGGGGGATGCCTGGGCTGTTGCCCTTCATTAGTTCCTGGGTGCCAAGGCCAGTTATAATACCCCAGGGCAGCACAGCACAGGAACACCCAGGATTCAGCTATTCACCCTCTCAGACATTGATCCATTGATTCAAATTTTACACACCTACACTTATGCATTTGTTAGTGGCTGAGAAACAATTGTGGCTGAAAATCTCCACTCCAAGTACCCAGAGTCTGAATAGATCCAAAGTATCCAATGCTCCCACATTCAGGGCAAGGTTGAAATAGTCCCAAGTTTCAGGAGGAGGTGTTTGCTTGGTTTTCCAGGTGCCAGCAGTTCCCCTGTTGTAAATGCAATAAATAAATGCTTTTGGAATATTTTGCATTGTATATATTTATATAAAGCACATCCAAACCATATAAAATTTACATTGGATATGAACAAATATTATGGTTATGACTGACAAAGATCTGAATCTGTGCATACTTTCAATATTACTTTGTCTAAGGACTACAGACTGGAGATTGGGCTCTGTCAGTGGAATCTAAAAAAAGGGAAATTGCAGATGTTGTAACATTCATTTAAAGAGAGAAGATTGAGGACAGCTTATTTTTGATACACTTTCTTCGAGAAATGTCAATGGGAATGTAGGGACAGTGGGGGTTACTTAAATTATTAAGGAACAGGATTGCTTGGTGAGCCAGCATAGACTCGATATGTCAAAATGGTCTCCCTCCATGTCGTAAGGAAATATGGAAATGTGGTTCTAGATTTCTCTCATTACCCTCGGTACGTGCTCGGTCTGCTGTTTACAGGACCTGTCTAGTGACAGATGATCGCTGCTGATTTTGGCGAGACCAGTCCATTTTCTCCAGGGGCTGTTGGCGACTGTAGATTTTAAGCAGGTTGAAGGACAATGGAATTAACTAGATTTTGTTTTGAGTTATAATTCAAAGGCAAACCATCTGACATGCCTTCACCTCAGCACATTGTCACCTTTCACATCTCTGGTTAGTAGATGGTCAGTGGTCAGCTTAATCTTCTTCTTGAATTTGTTCTAAACTCAAAATAATTCAGGCTAATTTGTTTCCCGCTCCTTGTGCTGTCACTGTGCTGAAATCAAGACATTGCACTATTTTATGTTTTAACCCTTTCTTTACTAAACCCTCAAAACCAAGGATTTGCTTTTGTTCCTGTCTCCAAATCTGTAAACTCTCCCTGAACCCAACTTTTCTCCCAGAATACACTCCCCTCTCTCTGATCTTGTTCTTTCTCCTTCGGCACACTTGGACGGACAAACAAATCTCCCAAACGCCATGGAGGTGCAGTCAGAACCATTTTCCACATCTTACCACTGAAAAGAGAGACACTGTAGAAGAAGTCAGACACATCTCCACATACACACTGTAGAGGGACAGTCAGACACATCTCCACATACACATTGTTGAGTTACAGTCAGACACATCTCCACACGTCAGTCATTGCAGAACCTTGGTCAGCCTTATCTCCACATACACATTTTAGAGAGGCAGTTTGACACATCCCCACATCTCACATGCTGTAACGTGACAATTAGACTTATATCCACATACACACTTGTAGAGGAACAGTCAGATGTATCTCAATACCTCACAAATTGTAGAGGGACAGTCAGACAAATCTACAACATTCTACATTCTACATACTATGGGGGGATACTCACACTCATGTCAACTTCCACCAAACACTGTAGGACAGTCAGACAACTTCCCACATTTCAAACACAGTGGAGAGATAGTCAGACATGTTTCCAATATCTCACAAACCGTAGAGGGACGTTCAGACCAATTTTTGACATTCCACAGTATGGAGAGACAATCAGATATACTTCCCATATTGTATAGAGCCAGTTAAACATATTTCCACAATTTCCACACTGTAAATAGACTGACAAATCAGTTACGTACAACGTATCAGAGAGAGGTAGTCAGATACTCCTTCCACGTCCACACACTGCAAACAGTTTTTTGTTCTTCCTGGGTTTCCAAACAAAAATCAATCAACTTTTTATTGTAAGTGGATCAAGTTTTGTTAAACAGCTTATCCATCACAAAACGTAATATTTCAGGATACAAACAATGCCCTAATAATCCTCCCACCCAATGCATCATGTCAGCAAACTGTACAGTTGTCGTCTTGCAGACTGATTATATTTTTTCTTGTATCTGGATTACTGGGCAAGGAAAGAAATCCCAGGAAGGATTACAGGGCAGGAATGTACAAAGCCAAAATATAGTTTTTAAAGGGGAATTACTCCTTGTTCTAACTATTAGGCAACACTCTTGTACTTCTCATTTTTTTATTTGAGAATTAAATATTGTCCACTAAGGGTTTCATTTTACTCAGGTGTTGGGCTTGTGAAATCCTCAACCACATGTAAGGACATTGAAGCAAGAATACTGAGAAATTAGAGGTGTAGAGTTATAGAATAAAACAGAACAGAAACAGGCTCTTCAGCCCATCGCACCAATGCTGGCATTTGGTCCTTACTTCTCTGCTTTAGTCATTCAAGTGTGGATCTAAATTCCTAGCTTGTCCTTATTGAGTACACACTGAGCTAAAAATTATCCCAGGCCCAAAGCTGAGCCCCAACCTGACTCTGTGCTACACTGCATGCCTGAACAGAGAAGCTGGGATGGTATGGTGGTGCAGAGAGTTGAGCTGCTGTCTCACAGCTCCAATGACCCAGCTTCAATCCTGACCTTGGGAGCTGCCTGTGTGGAGTTTGCATGTTCTCTTTGTGAATGTGTGGATTTCCCCTGGGTGCTCTGATTTCCTCCCGCATCCCAAGAAAAAAGGTTTATTGTTAGGTTGTAAAAATAAATTGCTTCCAGTATGTAGATGAGTATCGGCATCTAGGCAGAGTCGATGGGAATGTGGGGAGAATAAACTGGGATTAGTGTAGGGTTAGTGTAAATGGGTGCCTGATGGTCAGCACGACCTGATGGGCTGAAGGGCCTGTTTCCGTGCT
>JARFYF010000057.1:10067940-10085070 GCA_030265395.1 Rhina ancylostomus | reverse complement strand
TCATCCTGGTGTCTAATCAATATAGGTGGCAGATGGAAGACCAGGTCCTATAAGGCCTGGTGCATCAAAGGTAGAGCTTCATTTGCTCAATTTGAATCTTCCATCTGTGGATTGGAGGATGCAAGGAAAAGCCACAAATAGTGTTTGGTGGTGGTGTTTTGTCTATATCTCTCTCTCTGTACTTGTAGGTGAAGCACAGTGGATATTATAGTAATGGGATCAGGCAATGTGTATTTATTTTCTTACAATTGAAGAATTGGGCATGTATCTGTGAAATATATCCTATCAAGAAGCAGCTTCTTGAGGATGGTGATGGCACTTTGCAGCTGCAAATTTCTGCTTATAGTGAAAATCAAAATTCTTCAGTGAGAAAAAACTGCCAGATCAGTTGAAGAGCAAAACAACTGCAGGTGCTGCAAATCTGAATATAGAAAATGCTGGAGATACTTAAGCAGGTGAGGCAGCATCACTGGAAAGAGAATCATAATTAACGCTTCAGACTGATGGCCTTCCATTAGAAAGGTCACTTACCTGAAATGCTGCACAGACACTGCCTGACCTGCAGGGCATGTCCAGCATTTTCTCTCTTTATACTGGATTAGGTGGGTTAAATGAGCAGCTGGAATCACAAGCACGTGGTCTCAAACTGCCAAAGTACAAAAGGGTCTCAAGTCCTCCAGCTGTTTTTACTTTTCATTGACTAGAAAGATAACAATTTTCAGCTACATCAAGATTGAAGATTATTCATTACTGTTCACAACTAACAAGATTCCATCAAGATTGAAGTTTTTGATTAGAATATTGTGCATGCAGCTGGGATTCACAATGTGTAGCTTGCTAGATGTTTCTTTCTGGTCAGCCCTGGACCTTCCAATATAGCCATAAGGACCAAGTGGTCCCATTAGCCTACTAGTGGGAAATTTACCACTTTACTGGCAAGCTCTTTTGACGCAGTTAATCTCCAGTAGCAGTCCCGTGCACTTTTAGTTGTCTCTGCTTCCTCTGTTAACCAGTACATAAACTCATCAGATTATGTTAAGGAAAAAAAAGAAAAAGATAAAAACCATTCAACAAGACAAGTATTCATGGAGAGATTTAGAATTTCATGTCTGTAACTTTTCAGAGTACGTTCAACGCAAAACTTTGTCTCTTTCATCACGAATCTGCCCAATTTGAAGTGTTTGCTGTGGTTTCTGTTTTTATTTCAGATTTTCATAAATATTATTTTGCTTTTGCAAACCTGTAAGTTGAGAAAACCAAGGGGTGTGTGTGCGCACATGTTTTTCACACACATGGACCTAAAGGACTTTTTGAGCTATAATGTCCAGCTTCAGTAATATTACAAAATCCAAAATGTAGTTCACATTGACTGAACAGAACCACCTTTGTTTTATTAATAAAAAAACTAAACTGCATTTATAAATACAATCCACTGCATACAAGTTCTAACAATACAAGAGGTCAATTTTCATTCGAAGTTCCGTAGTTTTACAGGAACTGAAAAATATTGGAATTTTTCTGATTTATAATTACAACTACAAGAATAACCTTCCATGAAAAGTTAATTCCATCTCAAATGAAAGGTGGATGACATTAAAGAATAGACAAGCATCTAATTTGGAAGAAGGCAAGATCAAAAGGTTTTTATTTGAAAATTAAAGTATACTTTGCAAACAAGTTTTTACTTTGTTAGTTAAAATCCACAATTTGATGTTGGTAGGATCAAGAACCCAGACTGTCTCCAAGACTGTTCTGGTATTCAAGTCACTTCAAGCAAATTGTGATGTCAAACACAACCATGCCATTACTCATTTTATTTTCCATAGGCAATCTATTATTGGCTTGCAGGCATTTGATAGCAATCTACGATAATATTCTTCAGAATGCATCTTCATATACATAACTAAAAATATTAATTTCTGGTTATGTTGGGTTAAGATATGTTTCATGTAAATGAACGTCAGAAGTGATTTAGATTGTCAACTTTGTCTTCCATGCAAGAAGAGTTGTGTATCGTTAATAGATATTAATTATATCAAACAGAATATCCTGCCTGGATGCTAAGAATAGCACCATTTAATATTACTACTTCAGCTATCAATGTTCCTTACTTATAGGTTACATTACTATCAACTTATGGTGGCTGTTGTCAATCTTAGATGCAAATTACAGTTGACACCACACCTTACTTGTTATGTTGGCACCTGGATACTAATAACAACAATTTCAAATATTTTATCAAGGAATATATGGAGAACAAATGACCACACAAATAACTCTTTGGTAAAGGGATATCACGTTGAAGTAACTTTATTAACTTACCAAAGTATGTCTTGCAAACAAATCTCACACTTCACTGGGAAATCGGTCACTATGCAGTGAAATTCAAAAACATATTTACAGTAATTCTGAATGCAACAAAAAGCACCGTCAGAACATGCAGTCGTTGAGTAAGGATTTTATTTCCCAGTTATCTTCATAGAGTTGCAGTGTGTGAACAGCTACCTCAAAACATAAAAAGGATCTAAGTACACAAAGATCCCCTACACTGCTTTCTCTCTCATTTGCATTTTCACACTATTTCAGTAATGTAATACATAGCCAACAAAAAATTGAATACACTTTTTTTTAAATACCACAGAGCTGAGGACAAAGCCACATTTCAATAGAAATAACACTTCAATAGGTAAAACTTAGTTGGGTACGCTGACAGTGAGAGGCATTTCCTATCTATACAAATGTCAATAGTGTAACCAGTTTAACTGTACATTTTATGCACAAGGGATTTTATAGTTATGAGTGCCAAGCAATTTTGGTGCACAAGCTGTCTTGAGTCATGATATCACCCACAGTGTCAGGACAATTGAGCACCCAGCCAGCTGCTGGAAAGATCTATTCAGAGGGTTGAAAAGTGTCACAAGGCAGACATGGCCTTCTGTAACATGAGCTGAAGATAATTTTAAAAAAAAGATTAAGTTCACACCCTCACTCCCAGCCTCACTATCCCAACCACCTATAGAGAACCACATATAACCAGGTTTTTGATTCCTACCTAGTCTTGGAAACCCAATTCACACAGAAGCCTTCAAACTAGATTATCAGTAGACTTTATAGTTGGGTCATTTAGTACTTTAAAAATAATAGTAAACCATTTCACTGAACTAGGGTTTTGCCAGAAAAACAAACATTTTAAAAATGTTTTAAAGAGCTTAGTTGCCTGAATTACCAAAATGGAAAAAGATTGAACAGGATGAAAGAAACCCTTTGAAAAAGCAAAAAGGAACCTGTAGCTTCAAAAAACTACATGCAGAAGCTCTCTAGAGTTATTGGAAGAATTCTCTTTACTTAATTGAGCTACTAAAACACTTCAGCATCTAGCCTAATTTCAGGCCAAGTGGTTGTGTTTTGGAAAAGTGAAACTGATTCTGGCACCAATAAATAGCAAGAGATATCGGAAAGAGGCATCTTCAAACCAAGCGAAGAGCCAAATTAGGAGTTGGGCCAGTCAAACCAATCTTTCCTAAAACAATTTCTAAGTTGAAATCTTACCTATCTGGTTTTGGTAAAATGTACAACTTGTCAGTAGACAGCAACGTAGTGTACATAATGGATTGCCTACCAGACTCCATGATCACTGAGGAAGACCTTGGATTTTCTAGTTTGTCAATGTGCCACAAATCTGACGTACACCGGCCACATTCAACTGGGAAGTTTCTGATGTTTGCACAATTATTTAAACTACACCCAATGGGCTTTAGAAAGTGCTTGTGTAGAATATAACAATGAATGAAACATGAGGTACCTGCAATCAGTGGCCTTTAGCAGCTTTTGGCACAGAAAAGGGAACAATGCACTTAAATGTTGACAACTGGCAAAATACAGTATCTTTTATCTGAATGCATTTAAAAGATCTGACCAATTTTAACTAGTTCATGACAGAAAGCAGCCTCATCTGATTCAGGGAAGCATGGAATCAACTTTGTTTCTTGAAGTCATGAAAAGGTGGGTTTCTGGACCAGGTCAACTCACATGCCAAACATTTTATTTGCTGGGAGTGGTGTGGGAAGAAAGTGAGCGAAGAAAGAGAAAGAGAGCTGTTGCCATGGGCAACATGATCTTCATGGAATGATGCAATTTATTATTCAATAAGCAGTTTAAAACAAATCTACAGTACATTGTTATTCAAGTAAAACACTAAAATTGCAAATGTCTCAGACTAAACAGCAACATATTAAAAAAATTGCAATCCTGAAAATTTAGCATGACTTAGAACAGGTCTAGACGTCTCCTGCGTCGCTGTCCTTTTTATCTTTCTTTCCATCCCCTTCCCCTTCTGCTGTTTCGCTGGTGTCTCGTCTCCTTTTGCGATTTCGCATATTAAACCGTGGTTTTGGCTGGGGTAGCGGGTCCATTCCAAGAACTTTGTGAATCTGCCTAAATGCGAGCAACCTCAATGCATGCTGAGAGGATAAAGGTACAATTATCTTCAGTGGACCATGACAAACAATTGACATCTCTCCATTACAGTCCAATTGGTTGATATCAATAAAAACAGAAAATATCCAAAATCTTCCAGAAAATGTAAAAAAAAATTGTGATCTCCACCCAGCGCATAAAATGGATGTGTGGGGTACTTTTGGCAGTTTTTTTGTTCTTAATTTGTATTTTCAGTTTTTCATTTCATTTTCTTGAAGTGACATAATTTTAATAAAATTGTATGTTATATTTTTAATTTCAGTGAAGTTGGACAATATAAACCCTGCCAAAGCAAGCATTTTGTCAAATCATCCTTTATATATCTAGAAGTCATACAACATTAGAGCTTGATTGTAAATCAAAAATCTGTGGATGCTAGAAATTAAAACAATAATGCTGGAAGTACTCAGCAGGTTGGGCGCTTCTGTGGAAGACAAAGCGTTAGCATTTCAAGTCAAAGTCCTTTCTTCAGAACTGTTCAAATAACTGTCCAATAAGATCTGCTTAGGATCATCAGATACCAGAGAACTGACTTTCAGTACCTGCAGGTGAGTGCATTTATTTACAGTAGGTACCACATGCAAAAATCCCCAAGGGCACCAGGAAAAAAATCTAAACTAGCCTCATACTCTTTAGGACGTTGATGGCTTTTGCATTCCTTGTTTTCAATTTCAGATTCTGGACATTTGCCTTTTTACTGTCACCTCATTGTGGGTGTTTGAAAGCAGGTTTGCAAAAAGATGAAATGGATACATGCCTTGCACAGAAATCTTACCTGAGCACTTGCTGTAATATCCTCTCTTTGCTGATGGTTCATGCAGGACAGGGCATCCGAGTGGTCTTTTTCACAGGGATCTAGGAGCCCAGGGCCATCTGTGCAAGCAAATACAAAATATGGTCAGACACTATAATCAGACTTGATTTATAAAACAACACAACTGATCTCATCAAACGGATAAAACTAGTCGATATAACAGTTGCATCATTTCTGTGGCATCAAAAACTTGCTGTGCACATGCTATTCTTGGGGAGTTTGCACATGAATCAATAATGATTTGGCAAATTACTGAACAAGCATCTAAACTCACCCCAATCACCTGTCTTAGTACACAATAGTTATTCTATATCCTGAACAATCTAGACAGCAAGGAGGCACCAACAATCTCTCTCTCTTTTGCAGTGAAGGCCCACCATCTGCAGGCTACAGTCTCAGTCTTTGTCTTTAGTGGCTTATAGAAGTTGGTCTTAAAATTTTGCATACAGGCCAATAGAAGAGGTTAAAAATGGCATTGTTTTGAGAGAGCATGGCGTGGGAATAACAGGAACCTAACATTCACCTCAAGTTTTATTAGGAATTAACACAAAAATCAGGCTTTTCTTTGTTCTGTTCAGTTTTAAATAAAGTAGTTAATATAAAGAAGGTTTGAAGGAGAACCAACTTTGCTAAAATGCAGAATGAAGCCAATAAGCATGCATACATAGTACAAGTAGTCACAGTGATACAATGACATGCTGGAGTCTATTGCTTGAGTTTCTTTTAAAAAAAACATTGAGACAGCTGGCAAAGCCTTCAATGTGATCTTAAAGGTGTTAAGATTCACTCACAATTAGGAATAGCAAATAATTCAGTTTCTCTTCTCATTACCCCTTCTATACTATATATCAGATATGCAGTGGAAGGCAGTCATATGGCTGTACTGTAGGCAAGACCTTGTCCATTTCATCTCATGAACCCAAACTCAAATTCAGGTTGCAAAAGTTGTGTCTGAAATGAGCAAATCTACTTCTATCTGAAAGGTCTTTAATTTGGCTTAATATTGGCAATCTAGTTCAGAATGGCCACAAAATACCGACATAGCCATAGAAAAACTATCCCACTGCTCCAGTAGGCAAAGTCAGAGATAATCTCCTCATTGGGGCAGTCAACTCTCACTAAAGCACTGAAATGGACTTGGGACTGCTGGGACACAGTGTTGAGAACTACAAATGGCAGGATTGCTATACTTGACCAAAATGCTTTGATGCTGCCACTGGGTGCCCAAATAGTAGGTGTTCCATTCCCAACAATGACATCTAACTTGAGCAAAAAATGATCATGTAATTTTGAAAGGAAAAAGAAGGACAGGAAATGCCTTGCACAAGATATAGGCCGAAGACAATTCGTTCCCAAAACAAGCAAGAGGCACCAACCTGGAAGAAGAACTCCAGAGGCAATAGATTCCAATACCCTCCGCATTGCATCACCAGGACTCAATGGGCCTGAAGAACTGCTAATGGCTTTCTCCACAAGCAGCTCCATAGCCTGTTTTTTTCAAAAAAGCAATGTGGGATTAAAATTGATCTGAACCTACTTTCAAAGTTCTGAAATACAGTATATACAAAGTAAGTTGCCTCTTTTTTTTCCTAGAACAGCAGTCGGTATCTAAACTTAAATTCAATTTAAAATATCCAGTGGGAAAAGAACTACTGAACTGAAAATGCAAGTCTGGATTAATAAAGGCAAGTTTAATCTCTGCATAAAGTCAACACTGTCTAAAGTGGGAGAATGGAGAGAATAGGGAGTAGGAATTAAAGGACCTGACAGCAAACAAGAGAAAATCAACAGTCCATTTAGAATGATTACATCTATCAACCAGAAAAAGATGTTGGAAGAACTAGATTTGAGAAGTCTCCAAGATCATAAGAAATTAATAAGCAAAAACTAAAGGAGGAAGAAAAAACGATAGCGTCAAGGGAAAGAATTGGCAGCTGCTGGTTAGATCTGAGGGGTGAAGAAACGACACCTTTGAACTATTGAAAGACACCCAATTGCTACTAATGCCTCAAAAGTCCGATAAGAGATGAGGAGTTGATGCATTTCGAATGGAAGTTGCAATGGAATCATTTATTTCGATGAAGCCACAGCAAAGAATTTCTTTGTAGGACCAGTTAAATGGACAAAATGTTTACTTAAAACAGCAAATTGACTTAATTGGGCAGAGCATCTACGAGCTCCCTTATAAGCTGTGATAAATTGGCCAGTCTTACCTGGGGCAAAGACCTGGGACTGGGGGAGAAACAGCCCTAGGATTTGCCCTAGTGTAGAGGAAAGGGGAAAAAAAAACAGGGGTTTCCACTCTTGGGCCATTATCCAGTGATTTGCACAAAGCTACTTGATAAGGAGGCAAATCATTTTAGCTATACTGATCTCCATGAATAGTTGCTAAAATTCAATTCTGCAAGCTTACATAACTAACTTGGGCAAGTACTAAGGTGCTGCTATATCCATGGAATCATAGCACAAAATGTCTTTCGGAAAAAAATGAAAAATTGGTTGTGGGCAGAAATGGGGGAAAAGAAAACTTATAATTTTACTGGCATCACCTTATAGTATTTGCATACACACCCAGTCTGGTAAGGCTCCCCAAGTTGGCACACGCTGGCACAGGTCACGTAGTATCCGTATGATGATCACACAGGATTGCAAGCCATTAGCCCTCGCCTTCCATTTGCAAAGGAAATCATAAATTATTAATGTTCAAAAGCACAGAGATAATAATGAATACTTTTATATTCACAGCCATAAGAGATTCAATATACATTAAACTCAAAACACAAAGTCAGGTATAAAAAAGTATTAATAAATTATGTGAGATATTCAGCAAATTCAGCAAGTCAGTCAACATCTGCAGAAGGTAAAACAGAGTTAATAGATGGATGAGGTTTCATTAGAATTAATGGAAGTTCATCCACCTGAAATGGCAATTCTGTTCCTCTCTCCACAGTCGCTGTCTGACTTGCTGAGTATTTCTAGCATTTTCTGTTTTAATTGCAGATTTTCAATGTGTTTTTTTTTTTCGCTGTTCACTTTATAGTTGTTAATGTTTGTAATACTAGAAAGATAGTCCTTACAGAAGAAGCCTGTGGCAAGCAGGTATTTATGGAAAATTGTTTCCAAAATTCCTGATTTTTGCAGCTAAGAAAAAGCAAAACAATGAGATATGGAATGGTCTCATTCCTCCTGTTGATCATAACAGAATCAGAGCTGAAGCCATCAACAGTGGTGACTAGTTGACAGTGATGCAAATATACTGGAACACAACATTTAAAAACAAAAACTGCCTTATTAAAACTGAAACTCTATGACAATATTTAGCCTCTGTAGATCAAATAGACACTTAAAGTAAAAGCAACATGTTTGCCCAGTTTAGTCATTTCTACGGCACATTTACTATTAATTCATTCAACGCAATGTTCACAGAAGTTATTCTAATGCAAGTTAATTCTAGCTGCATACTACCATTCTTCATTTGCCATTCTGTTTTCATTTCATTTTTAGTGTCACTCCATTTCCAACAGTTTAGGGAATGTTTCAAATTACATTGAAGGCTGTTTGCATGTGACAGGAGCATCTTTCCAAATGCCAGCCTCAGATCTCCAGCTACATTGATTTACTGCACCTCTGCACTCATCAAAGTGCAGAGAACAAGGTGCACACATCAACCTAAATCTCTAAAATTAGAAAAGGAAAATATGGTTCTTAAAAGCCTTAGTGATAAGCTAAATCACCCTTGTTCAAACTGCAGAGAAAAAGTTTTAACAAAACAATTCTACTTCAGTAGATTGGTTGCACACCATTTTGGTTTAGTAACGTTTCTGATCAATGCTTGATTTCTAAAATATATTTAAGTCTTTGGGAATCCCACATAATAAATTGAAAACAAAAAAAAAATCTGTTGGTAAACAGGGCCATCAACAGCTATCAAGACAAAATGGCAAGTTAATGGTTTTATTCCCTTCATTGCTGTAGGTAGACCAACTTCTGCATTTCTTTACAGAAAGGGAATTTATGCATCTCTGGAATTTTATTTCCAGCATTTTCTCATCACCTTTAAGAAAGTAAACAAATTTGATTCACTCACTGTAAATTCATGGCTGTTACTAAAAGGACTAAGTAATGCCACTTCAAATCCAAGTTAAAAGAAAAATCACTGATTCACTAATGAAGACGAAAGTTGACAATCATAATCTCAATGGCCTCACCTAAAGCTAATGGATACTGAGAAATAAATTGCTACACAGTATATTTTTACCTGGAACCACTTGGCATGACGAAGGGCAGCTAGACCCTCAAGGCATTTTTGCTTGTTCAATACATCTGATGGATCCTGCACTGGGGCAGATGTTGCATCTTAAAAATAAAGAGGGGATAGTCCCAAAGCAACAGTTAGTTTATAGTAAACGAGAGCTAAAATACTGAACAAGCCACCATGTTAGCTAGTTTTCTACAGTTACAAACTGAGAAACTGAGGGCTGGGCTGAGCTGAGCTGAGGGGAACAAAATTAAATGAAAAAAAAACCATGGGAGAAGTTGTTTGCATTCCTTCTTCAGAACTAAATTGTGGTATAATTATGACTCCATGCCATTGGGAAATTTTGTGGCCAAACCCCATCCAGCCCAGTGATTCAGGTAAATGTCAATGACACACAGATTTCCGCCCACCAGAATGCTGTTCAAAACTCTTGCGTGAATCTCACCCTTATCTTTCACAACATCATCTCGCATTACAGGAGAGGTCAGCGAAATTTTGACCTGCATCTTGGGCTCTTTATTTGTAGAGAGGAAAATGCAAGACTCATCTGGGCAGGTTTTCAATTCATACAATTCTTCTGTTAAGGTCTGCAAATCAAAAGTTAAGAGCTTGTATGAAAAGGTCTGAAGGAAGATTATAAACAATTAATTTCATGAAAATTGTTCAGAGATGCTGAGTCTTCTTTTGTTGTGCAATGCAACAATACAAAACCAGTAATAACATAAATAATCCTAGTGTGCAAAGTCAGCTGATTTCAGCTATGGGAAAAAGGAGATGGAGGGGCAGTGAAATCTATAATTAGCCTCAGTGCCCCAAAACTAGGGAAGAGGACAAAATGTTACAATCCCTGACCATTACTCAAGTGTTAAAAGAGTTAGCGGACAGTGGGTGAGTGCTGACAGGGCTTTGCAGCGATGTTTCACCCTCACAGTCAAAACAATTTGCCACCACTCACCTCGACTCGCATGTTAACAATTGGCCGAGGTGCTATAGGGTGCCTGTGGAACAACATCCAAACAAGAGTCAGCACCTTCAGAAGAGGTATAAAAATCATCTTCCTATCAGGTCATTTGGTTGCGTTTCACCAATTTGCACAATTTACAGAATTAAAACAATTCGGTTTGGATTTTAAATCAGTCTAAAAATGGAAAGAACTCTGGCAGAAATTGCTTTCAAATCCTTGTGAAATGCAATGATTTCCATAAAATGAACTGAGCCATAAATACACTATGCCTTGCACACGTTTGAAATTGTAATAAGTATATTTGAAAAATTAAGACAGATTTTCCCCAGTGTTAGTCAGAACACAGAAAATTGCTTCAGAAAGTTCAATTAAATTCAAAAAGATGTTTACCAAAAGCTGTTTAGGCAGGTTGGCTGAGATTTTCTCCAGAAGGGCTTTNNNNGGTTTGTGAGCAGATAGCAGAATAAGATTAACATTCCGATATCCTCGTAGAAGCAATCCTTTTGCCAACACGCCAACACGCATGACTCCTTTCAACACACGTGATCCAAGGTCACCTTTTCTGTGAAAATATGGTAGGAAGACCTTTAAATATGAGTTTAAAGGAGCCCAACTGCAGTAGTCTGACATATTAGACCAGCACAGTGGCATTGGGGAAGTGCAGCTGTCTGTTTCAGTGACCCAGGTTCAATTCTGACCTCCAGTACTGTGTGGAATTTGCACACTCTCCTTGTGACCATGTGGATTTCTCCCAGATGTGCCAGTTTCCTCCCACATCCCAAGGATGTGTGGGCTGTTAGGTTAATTGGCTGCTGTAAACATCATTGTGTCAAAGCCCTGGAGTTCCCTGCCCAACAGAATCAAAGATATACCTTCACCAAACCACCTATTGCAGTTCAGGAAGGTGACTAACTACAACCTTCTCAAAAACAATTGGAATCAAACAATAAATGCTGACAATGTTGGTGATCGCCACATCCCTTGTATGATACAAGAAAAATGAACTGGCATTTTGCAAAATTTCTTATATAATCATTTTATATACAATAGGAGTTGGAGGCCATTTTCCTCTTCATGCTGTAGGTAAGTTTTTGCCGTGCATGTGGATTGTGGACGAAACAGCTAGAGCAACAGTGATGGAAGGAATGAAGGTTTACTGTGGAGAGTTGGGAGCTAATAAAACATGCTAGACAGTACCAAGTTTCTTGAGCGTTGTTGGACCTAAACTCATCCAGGCAAGTGCAGCCTATTCCATAACACTTTTGCCTGATGTAGATGGTGAAAAGGCTCAAGAGAGTCAGGTGGTGAATCACCTAGAATACTCAGTCTGTGACCAGTTCTTACATCAAAACATTTGGTGTGCCTGGTAGAGCTGTACAGATATGAAAGCCGGATTTTTTTTTAAAAGAAGAGGAAATGATCAACACGTTTAAAATAAGATGCTGACTGAAAATCCCATGGATAGCAAGGAGAACGAACAATTGGATGAAATAAAGTCTACTAGTTGTCCTGAAGCCACAATGTTCAAGCAAAAATTGATATTGTGGTAATGTACTGAGTAAGAACAATTGAATTAAAAAATAACTATGTTTTGTAGACTGGATGGAAGAGAAGTACAGCACATTATTAGTACACGTCTACAGCAGTTTCCAGATGTAATTGGTGAAAAATTGTGGTGGAGAGAACTAGTCTACTGTGTCATGAGGAGACACTGCCAAAATGGATAATCCAAACCATACAATATTTTTAGAACAAGCTTTCAACCAAATAATTTCTGTATGGTTACAACCAGTTGAGCACATTGAGCACAGCAGAGGACCTGAGGAGGACATTAAATGGGCAGAAAGTGGTGAATGGAATTCTATCTGGTGAAGAACAAGGTAATGGACCTGGGAACAGCAAACAAGACAAGAGAATACACAACAAATAATAGAATAATAGGAAATGTGAAAGCAAAGGGATCTTTTAGTTCATGTCCAGATCCCAGAAGCTAACAGAACAGCTAAATAAAATGGTTAATGTGGCATAGGGACTACTGTATCAGTTAAAGTACAAAATACAAGAAAAGGGAGCTCATGCTAATTGTACAAGACATTACCGAGTCCACAGCTAGATTACTGCGTGACAGGCGAGGAGCAGTAGCATTGCTAGAAAACTGTCCATATCACAATTTTCCATCATGCAAAGCCATGGTCTGGAATCAGTTGATTCCAGAAGACATTCCCATTTGAAAGCATTCCAGTGTGATGCTACTTCATTGCCAAGAGCTATGATTTTGTTGTGTATGACTCTGTCAGGTTGTTGCTCAACTAGACCATCAGATAGTTCTGCAAATTTAAACACAAGTACTCCAAGGACATTACAGAGTGCTTCCTTGTCAAATCTGGGTGGACACCTAGCTCTAATCTTATTGTAGTTTCTGGTAGCAACTTCATACAACTGGTGATTTGGTTTGCTGTCACCTCAAGAGGGCTGTTAAAAATGACCCATGTTGTTGAGAGTCTGAAGCTATACACACTCCAAAATGAGAAAACACAGGAGACTTCAATTCCTTAAGATACATTAGTGCAATGCCTCACATTTGTGTGGCACTTGCACTTTGCAGCCCAAATTCACCTCTCGAATTTATATCTTTTGTCCTTGCCTGGACTCAAGATTATAATGAGGTCTTGCAGCCAAGTTGCTCTGACAGAACCAGAGATGAGCAAGGCATTAATGTGCAATGTTGATGCAGCTTCTGGTTAGTTGCTAATTATATGTTCACAGGAAAATATCATGAAGTTTGTATATGATATAGTTCAAAAAAATAATGATTTTAAACTGACTTTATAGAATCTGTAGAAGTTGTTTCTCAACTACTACAGCCAATTGTATTCATTATTGTATCATTTCAATATTGCCACCGGAGGGCACGGGTGGACAAAGGTAATGCATGGAGTGAACAAATAGAGTATAGCCTTTCTATTAAAGCCTTCAATTGAAACTTGTACATACTAGCACAATTATAACAAATACTCAAGTGAGCAGTTAACGTTCATCCACTTAATGTGGCCTTGGGTTGAAAAACAGGGATTGTGACATAACATTCGTAGTGAAGCAGCAGCTTACATGATGTGATCAGGTGGAGCTTAAACTATCCTCCTAGTCATCTATTATTCCAAAGCAATAAACTTCATCATTTATCACCAATATTGCTTATCATTCTTCTTTTGGCAATCAGGAACAACTAGCCAGACACCACAGTGCCAAAAGCTTTCAAACAGACAAATCCGGGAAGTATTAAACAGCAGGTCCAAATGCAACAGTGCACAGCACAATCTGTAAAGAGAATAACAAAATACTATGGCTGATGGAAATCTGACATAAAAACAGAAAACACAGGAACTATTTATCAGATCTGGCAGCACTTTATAGAGAAATATATTTTCTGTCATTGACCTTTCAACAAAAGTGAAAAGTGAAGAGAAAATACAAGGCTTGGGAAGCAGGAAAAATGAGCAGGGGAGAAATACATCAAAAGGGAAGGACAATGATGAGATTGACCCCAGGAGAGATTAAATTATAAAAGAGTTGCCAGTGCAAAGGAAAAACAATGTGAATCCTACGTACAGCTATCAGAAGTGGCATTCTGTTGTATCACTCCCTAGAACTTCAATGCATTGAACTACTCATTGTGAACTGAGATCAGTTCCAGCTACCATATTACAAGTAAAATTATACTGTACATGACACAACAGAACAGATTTATAAGGATATTGCAAGAAATGCAGAATTTTGGTTGTAAAGAACGATTGTATAGGTTGGGATTGTTTCCTGAGGAGAGATTTAATTGAGATTATGAAGTAATGAGAGGTTAAAACTGTGCAGGGAAAGCACCTATTTCCTGTAGTAGAAATGTCAACAATAAGAGGACATTAATTAAAGGGGATTTGAGCATGAACTGTTTTCATAGGGAGTAGTGGGGATCTGGAACTCATTCCCCAAGAAGGCTTCAGAGTAGAAAGCTGCATCATATACCCAGATATGCACTTCCCACAGGGCAACAATCCAGATCTGAAAAGTGGGATTAAGTTGGATAGCTGTTTTTATTAAAGACTGGCGCAGATACAATGCACCGAGTAATTGCTTTGAATCCCTTTTCAAGGAGGAGGCCTTCAGTCATGTGGCAATATTGGTCAAGCTGATTTTCTCTTCTTAGAATAGAGAGAGAAATTACATAAAATTAGTTTTCTGGAGGTTTTGATAAAAGGGGAAATGACTTCCTTTGGTGAAGCTGCAACACTGAATTACATGCACACCAAAGAGAATTAAATAGAGTAAGCCTCGGATAATCCAGCACACTTGGGGTTTTTGGTGGTGCCAGACTGGCAGATTACCGGATGTTATTCCTATTAATAATCCATCATACATTATTTAGTTGTGACACAATATTAATAAATTTTCCAGTGAACTCAATAATCATAAAATCATACTAAAGCACAGAAATGGGCCCTTTTGGTCAAACTCGTCTATGCTGACAGTGAGCTAATTTGGCTGCATTAGGACCATTTCCCTCTGTGCCTTTCCTATCCAAGTACCTGCCCAAATGCCTCTTAAACATTGTAATTATATCTGCCTTTACTACCTACTCTGGCAACTCGTTCCTTAAAACCACCACTCTGAGTGAACAACCTACCCCTCAAGTTTTAATAAGTTAAGTGTGTGCAGGAGCCAGGACAACACTAGCATCTACCTGACAAAAGTGGAAAATTGGGCTGGTTTGTTATGTCCAAAATCAGCAGGACAGATCTCATATTGGCAAATAACATTCTATTGTGGTACACTCAACCATCAGCACAATAATCAAAGGGGCTGCCAACAGTATTATCAAGCACAATTTACCCATAATCTTCTCATCATTCAGTGTCAGATTTCATTACAGCCTCTGGTCCAAACACAGACAAAATAGTGAATTCCAGAGGGTTGATCAGAGTGACACCAAGGTAGTATTTGTCTAAGGAGACCTAATAAAACTGAAGTTAATGGAAATCTAGAAGAAAATTTTTAAATGGTTCAAGTCATACTTAGCTGACAGCAAGTAGTTACAGACCCTGAAGACCAATTATCCAAGCCCCAAGGCTTCACTCCTTAAGTTTCTCAGGACAATGTCTCCATCATTTCAATAACCTTCTCTCCATAATGTCAAAAAATAGCAACATTCCCTGATGATTGCAGAGTTCCATTGCATGTGCAACTTTGATAATGACACAATCCATTTCCACACATGACAAAAGCTTGACAACATTCAAGCTTGGGCCAATGGGCCAAGAAATTCCACTACCAACAATAAAATGCAACTTTCATCTATCATTACCAATAGTGAATCCTCTACAATGAACATACCAGTGTCACTACTGAGCTGAAATTCAATCTGTCAATCCACATCAACACTATGGTTACCAGAGGCTGACTACTTTTCAGCATCTGAGTCATCCAAAGGCTCTCTAAAAACCTTTTCATCATCAGCAAGTCACATGTCAGGAGCATGATGCAATATTCTGTGTTAGGATAATATAGCTCCAACAACCCAGGGCATAGTAATGCACTGGATTAGCACCCAAACCTTCACCTAAGTGTTCATTCTACTGCTCATTTACTGCAGCTGCAGGTATGTACCATTTACTACGTGCACTGCAGCAACTGGAAAGACTGTCAAAACATGTAGCTTCTACCACCTAGGACAAGGAAAGCAGGAAAATAAAAACATAGCCACTTACAGGTTTCCCTCTAAATTGCCCATAAATTTGATTTGGAAAGATTCCTTTATCATTTTTCGGTTAAACCACACAACTACGTAGCAACATGGGAGAATCTTTATCCCACACTCTAGTGGCTTAAAGGTAGTGCCCCATGGAAAATTATGAATGGGCTCTAATGCTGGCCTTGCTTGTGACACCCAAAAATATTTTCCTTGGTGCTGTTGCATTTCATTCACTAACAGCTGAAATTACACTTGAGCTGCTTAGGTTGTTAGCTTGGCAAATTGGCAATATACTTCTTGAATCATGTTGCTGGTTTACATCCCATAATCTAGTGCTATGCAGAGCACAGACAATAAGTAATTGAACTGTGGACACATTTGGCCTTTCAGGTGGTCCACCATACAAGAAAGGAGCAGGGTGTTCTGGTGTCCTGCTAAACATGCCTACACAAAACCAACAGATTAGCGATTGATTCATTTAGTTGATGCTGGTGGAATTTTATAATATGCAAAATGGCTGGAAGATTATATATTAATTACTGCATTTTATTATTTATTTTTCTCATACTATGGTGGAGTCAACTTATATAGTTACGCCCTGGTATACAACTTTCATTGCAGTGGTCACAATTAGGAACTGATGTGATTTCCCTTGGTTTGAAAGATATGGCCACATCTTCCTCGTCCAGCTTTTTCTGGTATAGGGCTGTCCATATACCGTGTTTCTTGGAAAGGCTAGTCCAGATAGTGGTTCCGCTGAGTTCGCCTTTTTTTCCAGAATCCTTTTGTTAATCTGCTGTGGTCTCCATACTTCCTTGATATTAAAATAAACTTCTAAGTTCTTTTTAAAATAATAGTTCTATTACCACATGAGTGCC
>JARFYF010000057.1:10055470-10067840 GCA_030265395.1 Rhina ancylostomus | reverse complement strand
TAGGGTTAGGACCATTCTAGTTGGTATCCCCGGTAGCGTAGATCTGTGCCTGCACCGAGTCAAGGGGTGGCAGGTATTGTATTGTTTTTCCTTGATTGTCTGTACCCAGATTGTTGTGTGTGCATTTTACCCTTGCTGCGATTTTCCCACACTCGCTATAACCAGTGCGTGTGTGTGCATTGTTCCTGTTAACTTTTCCCCGCGTTTATCTTTGTAAATAAATCATTTCCTCATTTCCCTAAGACTGTGTTCAGAGTCCTTGTCCTTTGAGAACTCAAATCCGCTTCACAACATCATCTTGACTTGTTCCTGATAAAGCAGACACTATGGGGTAGGGAAACACCCAAGCTACAATACTA
This sequence comes from Rhina ancylostomus, assembly GCA_030265395.1. Lineage (NCBI taxonomy): Eukaryota > Metazoa > Chordata > Chondrichthyes > Rhinopristiformes > Rhinidae > Rhina > Rhina ancylostomus. The sequence continues at coordinate 10,067,481 of JARFYF010000057.1, read as the reverse complement.
AAGACCTGTCCTCCAGAACTAGCTGCAGCTCTAGTCATATTGTTCTAGAACATTTACAATACTGGCGTCCTCCCAGCAAATATGGAAAACTAACCAGGTATGTCCAATATCCAAAAATCAGAACAAATTCAATCTGGCTACTTACTGCTCAGTCTATCAGTCATCAGCATAGTGACAGAAGCTGGCTTTGAAATTTACTCTATTCACTTTGCTAGGACCACTCCAGTCTGGATGTCAATAGTCCCACGGTCCAAACCTGGACCAAAGAGCTGAATTCCCGGGAAGAGTGAATGGCTTTGACATTAAGGCATCTTGGTAAAACTGAACTCAATGGGCAAAGAGGTTACATTCATACCTTGCACAAAGGAAGATGGCTGTGGTTACCAGCGATCAATCATTCTGACCTTAGGACACCACTAAAGGATTTCCTCAAGTGCTTTGACAATCACCTTCTTTCCATCCTAAGGCGGGGATATTAGTGCAATGTTCAAATCCATTTGTATCTCCACAGCAAACGAAACAGACTATGCTTGAATGCAGCAAGACATAGACAACGTTGAAGCATGGCCTGATGAGTGGCACATAACATTCACACCAAAATGCTTAAAAAGAGCGAATCTAACCACCTATTTTTGACATTCAGTGTCATTATCGTCAGTCTCCCAACATTCTGTGGGTTACCATCGACCAGAAACTCAACTGGGCCTGCCAGACAAATACCATAGTTATAAGAACAGATAGCCTGTGATGAAGAACTCATCTTCTTACACCCAAAATCCTTTCCACCATCTACAAGACACAAATCAAGTAAGTAAGTGATGGATTACTCTCCACTTGCCTGTATGAATGGACACCAACGACTCAGAAGCTCTACACCACCCAGGACAAAACAGCCCCCTTGATTGGCACTTCATCAACCAAAGCATTCATTTCCTCCACCACTGGTGCAATGGGTGCACAATGTACCATCTACAATATATACCCAGGCTACTCCGAGAGCACCTCCCAAACCCACCACACCTGTCACCAAGGACAGAATGGCGGATGCATGGGAGCACCATTAACTGCAGGTTTCCACCCATGGACTCTTCTGATGTGGAAATATATCACCAGTCCTTCATTGTCGCTGGGTCTAAATCCTGGAAGTGCCTGCCCAATAACATTATGGGAGTATCTTCACCACAAGGACTAGCTTAAGGAGGCAGTTCACCACCACCTCCTGAAGGGCAATTAGGGATAGGCAATAAATGCTGGCCTTGCTAGCAACATCCAGTTCCCAAAAAATGAAAAAGATAATTACAGAGTACTTGAAAACAATTTGATAACAGTAGCATAAGAAGGACCATCTTAGTTCAATAGACTCACAACTCATGTTTCTTACCCCTTCTCCTTATTCTCTCCCTCTTTTTTAAGACCTTCCTGGTCAGAAATAACATCAGACACCAATTTGAGAGCCCGCTCTGTTTGAGAGACTATCCTTTGCACAGCCTGCAATTCTTCTTCTGTAGGATATATGTTAGCATGTTTTGCCATGATGTAGCGATCATCTGAGGAATCAGGACGACGAGGAGGCTGTAATATTGAAAAGCAAGATTTAATTTTCATTCACTTATGGGTCACAATAATATATGCCTTACCTGTATTTTTTGACAAATGGCAAAACTATGAACCTGAGAAATTAATAGAAACTTCAGTTCTCTAGCAAATTAGAGCTTTACTTTCATTCACTGTATTACTGATTTATGAAGGGTTACAGATATATTTGAAAGAATTTCTCATGTGCACTTGCAGCATGTTCTTTTACTATCATACCTTGGGATGTTGGGAATTGTGAAGTGAAGATGACAATGTTCCAGCAATGTTATTAGTAACATAGTTGGAAGGCAAAGTTCAATTACTTTATGTTTACTGAATTCAATGTGTGAATGCAATAGAAATTGTGCAGAGGTAACCTGTTATATCTTCGGTACTTCTTTGGGAATAGAAGATGATGATTAAACAACTTCTACAGAACATAACATTCTATATTTTGGAATAAGGTGCTCCTTTTGAATAAATGTTAAATACCACAAGTGTAAACATACCATGGGTGCAGGTGCCTGTGGCATACCCAATCTTCCCATAAGCGGTGGTGGGTGCCAGTCTGGTGCTAACCTGCGGCGCTGTTCTTCCCAGTAAATGTGTTCTTCCTCCACCCTCCTCCAATACAGCTCTTCTTCGTAACGTCTGTAATAGAGTACAGAAGACATTTAAAACTGGGACATATGTTTGTTGGACCTCTCTGTCATCCAAAAGTATTTCAAATGTAATGAACTATTCTCAAGCACATGTCATTTATGTGGATGAACTAAACAGTGATGTTATGCACTATACTCCACAAACAACTGAGAGCTGAGTAAACAATGTGTGTTGCTGCCCGAGGAATCTCGATTTCCTTTTCTTAAAAAAATGGTTAATGTCATTTAAGGCAGGAGAGTATTACAATGCTCAATATTTCTTAATGCAGACCTAAGCAACATTTCACTGCACAAGACACATGTTTACCCTCCAAGTCAAAAATGAAAGCCTCAATATTCTGGTTCTGGCCAGATGGAAAGATCACAAAATGTCAGCTCTGAGCAACACAGCACAGTTTTACCAGCTTCATAAGCTACCTTTACCATGGGTCCAATACTTTTCAAAACAGATCACAAAATGATTATGAAACCTTTAATTGTAGCAGCTGTGCAATTCATGTGTCTGACAAGATCCCTCAAAATGAACAGGAATTGTTTTGTAAATCAGTTTTCGGTCAAAATGCAGCATTAACCTCATTTCCATTCGCCAGCGCTCTTCCTCTTCTCTCCTTCTCCAGTATTCCTCCTTCTGCATTTGCTGTCTCATCTTCTCCTCATGGATTTTCCTAGCACGGATACTTGGTTTTATTTCAACCTGAAGGTCCGGGTTTACTTTTTTCTTTAAATCAAAGAGAGAGAATTCATTAGTAAAAGTATTCAAAAACAAAAGCCTTTACGTTCACTGGCTGGACTTGACCAGAAATATATAATATTTTAAAAAGCTGCAGAACATCAGAATCCAGCACAGTCACAGTTCAGTAGGAACAGAATTTTTAAAGTCCACTGATTTTAAGGATCTCTTAGACCAAATTTAACCTAAATTTATTCCTAAACCAGTATTTATTTCATCTACTTTCCCTCTGCTTAAAAATATAAAGTGGCAAAATTACAATAGCAGGTCAGTTGTCTGAAATGGAAAGACAGGGTTAATGTTTCAGGTGAAATTTATAGGAACCCACCTAAAAGCTTAACCTGTTTTTTCTTCAGATGTTGAATGGCCAGCTTGTGTTTCCAGTAGTCTTAGTTTTATTTCCTTAGGCCTACTTATTTTAAAGGACTATGTCTCCTTAAGCCAAAAAATGTTAGATATCTAAATTTTCACTTGAATTTCTTCTCAGTGTAAGAAGCTGCTTTTCCCCCAGAAAAGTGAGCAGTAATACTTTCATCTTTAACTGACGGAAAATGCAAGTGCAAAGGTCGATCATTGTGCAAACATAATTAAAGACACCATTGAACTAAGAAAAAGTGAAGATAAACATGTGATTGGGTACAGTGATTAAGCCCTTTCATTTGTCACCAATAAAGGAGAGGTCTTTTACAGAAGCTGTATGATTAGAGAGGTCAGAGTAGGTCTCAAATGTCTGCCAAAACGTTTAGACAGAAGCAAAGGACTTAAAAATCCGTACAAATAGACCTCAGGCACCGGTGGATGAAGTAGATATGGAATTCCCAGCATGGAGCAGCTCCATGGAATGGAATGGCCTTATAGCTTGGTTTAGTCTGATAAAAAAAGAGAGAGAGAGGTTGCTGGCACTTAACTTAGAACTCTATTTAATCCTGAAGTACCATTTTAAGTACCACTAAGTATTTCACACAGAAGTCTTTTTATATACAGCTAATGCAGATGCCAGTAAGCTTGAGCTTTAGATATGTTATTAAGTAGACTAACTGTATCAATCACAGCGGGGCCGAACTCTGTTTTTATTCAAATGCCATTGATGGCACTTGCTAATATTAAAAAAAAGCAAGATTCTGGCAGCAGAGAAAACCCAGATTGAGATTGGTTATTTGATTCAGTAATTTCAGTCCTGGCCCAGTAAATGTATACAGAGAAGGTGCTGGAAATACTTATCATCTGTGGAGGAAGAAACAGAATCATTGTTTCAGGTCGATGACCTTTTGGATTGCTGGCAACTCAAAATTTCTGGCATTTTTTCCCTACTTCCCTGTGATCTCATTCACCTCATACTATTTACATCCAGAAATAGATCAGCAGCAATTAAAAGCTATCACCACTATCAGTTTACACCACCACATCATCCAGTCTCTTGGTCTCCATCCTATTTCAGATATTCCCCTTGTTCTCTCTATCCTCTTCTTTCTCTTCTATTTAAAATGTGTTTGATTTTGCACTCTTTATAGTTCTGATGAAAGGTCATTGACCCAAAACGTTAACTGTTTCTCTATCTGCAGATGCTGGCTGACCTGAGTATTCCCAACGTTTTCTTTGTAATTCAGATTTATATTTTTGTTTTTTGCTTTTTGAATCTGCACAGTTTTGTAGGTATATGTTCTCATGTTAGAACAAAAGAGCACCTTGGTCTTTGCAAAAACATGCACAGAATGATTCAGCATTGAAAGCAACTGCAAGCCACACTCCAGAGTTGGGATAAGTGGGTGAAATACACCTAATAATTTCCTTGAAGTATCTACGGCCAGCTCTTTTATATGGTCCAGACAGAACGGGTTTACATGTTTACAATGTGGCATTCTACACATGCCACTGCAATCATGTGAACAACTCATCTCAGGTCTGTTTGTGGAACATATGAGCCAATCAGGGGAAAGGAAATTTAAACTAATATTAGAATACAAAAATAGTTACTAACCTAAAGTGGGTTATAATCAAAATTGTGAGCCACTGATTAATCTGACAAGCTTTTATTGTCGCTAGGTAAAAGTGACTGCTATACTAAAAAGTCAAATAAAACATACAAGAATTGAACTTTTCAAGCTTGATTTCTTGTGTAACTTTTGTAGACCAGATACATGGGACCATTAATTCTCAAGAAAACAGGGATTTTTGGAACTAAATATGTAGCATGTCACTGAAGTCACGGATAACATGCAGTATGAAGAGAGATATTCAGAATTTTGTAGCAACAAAGGAAAGTAACTGAACATGACACAAAGAATTTACCCCACCGTAGTTTGCAGTGTCTTCACCCTACGTGAGCTGCAAACAAAACCAATGGTTGATAAGCCTTGCTCCATATACCCAAAACAAGCCTGTTCTTTTGGTTATACGTTTTCTTACCATTGGAACTTTACTTATGACTAATCAATTCTTTAATGCAGAAAGGTATTTCCTTTACTTCGCTAACAACTTCAGTTTGTAAAAACAGTGCAGTACCTGTACTCAACCCACCATTCTCAAAAAAAACAAAAGTGAGGGTTGACCAGTCAACAAAACTCCTGCTTATGGTCAAATGTAGCATAGATTTGACTTACATGCATTTTACCCTGTATAGAATAATAACGATTTGCAAAATTGCAGTATCCACCAAATGAAAAAGTAAGCAGGATAGTTCACTGAAGTTAAACACACAATAACGAGGTTCTTACCTTATACTGCAGTCTATGTCTGCGACCTTTCAAATGCATGTCTTTTGCATTAGGGTCATTGAAGCTACATTCACAAAGCTTGCAATGAAATCTGATCACTTTTCCTTCATCATTACGGACCTATGTAAAATACAATTAAAGAAATAGTGTGAGCAAAGTGCAGGATAAGGATGGATGGAAAAGGGAACAAATATACAATTATACACCAAAATTTCAGAAACCTCAGACAATAAACCAATTGTCTAATTCTTGTCATATTCTAAACACCTTCCCAACCATTAGAGATTGAGACTTGAAAACTGATCAAAATAAATCAGGAAGTGCAGAGACCTGAACAAAGATTTATCTGTCTTCACAAGAGAAAACACTAAATGTATCCCAATAATAACAGAAAATCCAGGATGAAAGGGAGCAAGTCAAAGCAGTCACTTTCATTGGGGAAAAGCTACGAGACAAACTATGGGTTTGTCGCTGGGACCTAATGGCCTACATCCCAGGGTCTTAGAGTCTCTAGATTCTGGATAGGTCTCAGCAGAATGAAAAACCACAAATGTGTAGTCCCTATTCAAGAAAGGAAGGAGTAGGAACAGGAAGCCAATTAGCCTGACAGCTATCATAGGAAAAATGCGTAAATCCATTATTAAGGAAGTAGCTGCAAGGACATATTGAAATTATTATAAAATCAAGCAGCGTCAATGTTGTCTTATGAAAAGGAAAACTGCACTGTAGATATTTGAAGATATAATAAGCAGGGTAGGGAAAAAAAGCCAGTAGATGTACTGGGTTTAGTTTTCTAGGTGTACTACGCAACGTTGTGGACCAAAGGGCCTATTCCTATGTTTCAAGGTAAGAATATATTAGTATATTATGACATGGATTGGCTCTAACTATCAAAGAGCCATTGAAATAATTCTCTGATTGGTAAGTCATAACTAGCAGGATGTCGCAGGGATCAGTGCTGGGGCCTCACCTGTTCACAAGCTACATTAATGACTTGAATAAAGGGATTGAGTGCACTGCAGTCAAATTTGTTGACAATACAAAGAGAGATTAGAAAGTACATTGTAAAGAGGACACAGAGTCTTCAAAACAGGTTAAGTTGGTGTTCAAGAAGGTTGCAGATGAAGCATAATGTAGGGAAATGCCATGTTATCTATTTTGTTAGGGAGAATAGAAAAGAAAAATATTGTTTAAAGGAAAGAAATTACAACATCTGCAGTACAGGGGATTATGATGCCCTCTCACATAAAATGTGAAGTACAGACAGTAGTTAGGAATGCAAATAGAGCACAAAAGTTCTTGTACAACTGTATAGGGCATTGGTGAGACCACACAGAGTACTGTATACAGTTCTGGTCTCCTTGTTTAAGGAGGGAAATACTTACAATGAAGACATTTCAAGGAGGGTCACTAGGTTGACTCTTGGGATGAAGAGGTTACCTTACAAGGAGAAAAGTTCAACAAGTTGGGCCTACGCATAATGGAGCCGTGAAGAATGAGAGGAGATCTTATTGAAACATACAAGATTCCCAAAGGGCTTTACAAGGTAGGTACTAAGACAATGCCTCCCTTGAAGGAGGGACTCTGACTTGGGAGGAGAGTTTCAAGATAAGGGATCACCCAAAGAGATGGAGTGATTTCCTTCTTGACAGTTGCCAATCCTCAGAATTCTGTAACCCAGAGACCGAGGCGGCTGAATTATTGAATATATTGGCGAATGAGAGAGGCAGAGTTTTGGCTAAAGGGGAAGAGGGTTATGGGAAACATGCATGAAAGGAGGAGCTGAGTCCAAGATCATATCAGCTACCACCTAAGCCAAGGTTTGAGGGCTCACCTGGCTTGCTCCTGCTCTATTCCTGACATTTTAATTGTGCAAGTCCTTTTGCCTCCCTGTCCTTAAAATTGATTTTTGGAATAGTTTTTTTAATCTGCTTCTTTGTGCTAAATGAAACATACAATCCTGAATACTCTAATCAAAGTTTTAAAAAAATCTAATTATTCAGGATCTGAAATAGCTAAACACCAAGCTCTCTTTCATTGACTTTACTTTTGTTATTTGAAGGCCACAGTCTGTGTCTCAAGAACATGTTCAATTTCTGAGGCAGTATTAACCATACTTTTTCATTAAACCATGTCTCCATAGTTGAATTACGTGCCTTTAGATTTTAACAGCCTGTCAAAATGTTTTGAAAATTATTTAATTAGATAACTTATTTCAAAATTTATGGAGGTAACATTTAGTGTCTTGTTTTAAAGATTACATATATAGGTTTTCCTGAATTTAAGAAAGCTCAATCTCCAACTTTGCACTATACCCTGAAAAAAAACAGTAGGGTTATGTCTTTTCGATTTACAAATCTATTTTTTTTCTACAATCAACAGCATCCTACTCTCTGCCGATAGAAATACACTACCACAATACACAAAATATTTTGTTTAACCTTTTTAATTAACAAAATTTCACCAAACAAGATGTTTTCAAGGAACGGCTCCCTATTGTAAATCGATGAGTGGCTGCGGCACAGTTCCATAGCCAGCTAGATTAGAGTGGCTGGGTAACTGGGCAAGGTTGATAACTACATTGCCGTAAGATTTATTTTTTCTTATAATTTTTGTGTCACTCATTACATTTTTTCTGGAGTAACTCCCCTGATTTTATTGGTGGAAGTTCTTGTAGTTTCTGATCCCTCTGTTCTTTAAATTGACTTTGCTTCTTAAGTAAGCTAGTTGTTGTTCAAAATTTGTTAATTTCTCACATCCACTTCCATCTCCATTTCTATTGTCACCAATAAATCCTCTATATTAAAATGGACTGAGCAAAGTATTCTAATTTATCACCTTTACGCATAAATGTTCACTATTAATTACTTCAGTTTTCAAAAACATTTGATATCAAAAACAAAGAGAAATTGAATCATCTTTTGTTGTCATTTAAATTATAACAGCACAATTTTCTAACACCTCTGAGGAGGAATAATTCTGTTTATTCTAAATAGAAAGAAAACCTCAAGAAACAAGGCGGCAAAGGAGGAGAGTTCCTAGTTGAGGGCCGAGGTGATTTCTAAGCATGACCTGCATCGAAAGAATGGTCCGTTTAATCTTAAAAAGGCTGATAGTAAAGCAAACGGCAAAAAAGGGAAAAATAAAGTGAACCACACAAACATCAGAGGTAGGCAAGAACATTTCCCCTGACATACCATATATAATGCCACAGGAGATGAATTAATACTACTACAATATCTGCTTCCACTTTGTCAATATAATCAATACATTTGTATACCCATATCAATCAGAAACTGCTATGTTGGCTTGTCATGCAATGACTAGTATTATTAATGGTGGGAGGTTTAAATACTGCAGAAAGTTACATAAATATCCATAATAAATGTGGAAACAAACATTTATAATGGAAATTAAAAGTATAGAATACATGATATTAAGATGAAGTACGAGTTGCATCTGCTCACCCTGGACCAAAAATCCCAGCTTCTAACCCCACTTCACCCAAAGGCGATACTTCATCTCGACTCTGAACGGGATTATGGGTGCCTCTGGCCAGCATTTAATGCCCATTCCTAGTTGCCTTGAACAGGTGCTGGTGAGCCAACTTCTGGAACAACTGAAGTTCGAAGGTACTCCAGCAGTGTTGTTAGACAGGAAGTTCCAGGATTTTGACAAAGCAACAATGAAGGAATGGATTTTTGCATCCAAGTCAGGATGGTGCAGAAATTGAAGTGCAACTTGGGAGGTGGTGGTGTGCACCTGTGTGGCTGTTGCCTTTGCCCTTGTAGGTGGTAGAGGTTGTGTGTTTGGGAGGTTCTGTTGAAGACGACTTGGCAGGTTCCTGCAGTGCATCTTGGAGATGGTACACACTGCAACCACTGTGCGCCTGTGGTAGAGGGAATGAATGTTTAAGATCTATGGATTGAGCATGGCATATCTCTGAAGACTAAGGTAGAAGTCTACAAGGCTGGTGTACTGCCTTTGCTGTTGTATGGCTGTGAGACCTGGATAATCTATCGCTGCCACAATTCAATACTTGAGTTTTCATCTGTGTTGCCTTTGAAAGCGAGCTCCTAGAACATGGCAGCAAAAGGACCCAAACCATTCTGGAGGTGTGTAGCATCACAGGCATCAGAGTGATGCTTATTTCAGCACAGCTATGCTGGACCAGCCATGTTGGATTTATACAAAATTATGCATTCCAATAATTCTACTGTACAGTTAACTACAGCAAGGGCAGTGCTCCAAGGAAGTCCAAAAAAAGAGATACAAAGACACACTCAAGAAAGCTAACCTATAGGTTTTCAGTATTGGCAGGAAGACACAGAAATAGTCACAAACGACAGTAACATGGCACACAGCCAGCAAGACTGCAGCTCATGATTAAGGTTCACCACTTGGAAATCAAGGAAGACTCAGCCAAAGGCCTGCAGTGTCAACACACAACTGAACTACCAACACAATATCCGTGGCTTTACTTGGATGTCATGTATCAACCTTACAACATAAGAGTCTGCAGATAACCAGGATCTTTCACATCAACAGCTATATTTATGACTGCTTAAAGTGATAGAAGTAGTGTCGATCAAACAGATCAGTTTGTCCTAAACCATGCTGGACTTCTAGATTGTTGTTGGAGCTGAACTCATTCAGGCAAGAGGAGACTATAGAATCATACTTCTGACATGATCTGTAAATGGCGCAAAAGGCTTGTCAAGAGAATACCTAGCCTTTGACCTGCTCTTGTATCCTCAGCAGTTATATGGATGGTCCAGTTAAGTTTATGGACAAAGATTCCGATGTTGGGGAATTTCAGCAATTAGAATGCTACAAGAGTCAAGAGTAGGTGTTTGCCTCTTTTGTTAAAGGATACTGCCTTGCATTTGTGTGCAATAAAAATGACTTGCACTTTTCAGCCCAAGTCTGAACATTATCTAGATTTTGCTGCACATGAACCAGTTTGCTCCATTACCCAAATTGCAGATAGAACTAGAAACTGAATTATCAGCAAACATCCCAATGCTGATCTTCTGAAAGAGGGTAGGTCCTGGTGAAACAGCTGAAAAATTTTAGATCTAGGACAGTGCCTCAAAGAAAAAATGCAATAAGGTTCTGAAGCTGAGATGACTGACCTTATCAACCAAAACCATCTCGTGCTAGGTATGACTCCAGCTTGTGAAGAACTTTCCACGGATTCTCACTGACTTCAATTTTAATAGGTTCATTGATAGTGTACTCAGTCAAATGCTGCATTGACATCAAGAGCAGTCACTTACTACACCTACAAATTCAGCTCTTTTGTCCATGTTTAGACTAAGACTGCAATGAGACCATAAGCTGCCAAAACCCAAACTGAGCAGCAGTGTAGAAGTTATTAGCTGATTAAATAGGACTTGAAAGCATTCCCAAAACCTTGTTCATTTTGCCAACGATCATGAATAGACTGTTAAAGTGGTAATTGTTCAGGTGATATTTTTTGTATTTTTGTAGACAGGAATTACCAAGACAATTTTCTATATTCGTAGATAGATGCAGTGTTGTTGCTGTCCTATAAATAGTTTGGCTGGAAACTTGGGTAGTCTTGAAGCACACATTGATTTGGAGAGTGGAGAGGAGTGAATTATATGCAATGCAAGCTGCACAGTATAAATTATTTTGGAGAGTTATTCAGGAAACTTCTGACTCTCACTCAGTTATAGCTCCAGTTACCTCCAATACCTCGCTAAACAACCCTTCAGATGAGGACACTGATTGTGATACTGTTCAATTTGGGCTGGGCAATCACACCCCACCCGTCCCCCCACAACCTTACAACCAGTTGTCAGGTCCAACAACCATTTGCCTGCTGCATAAGTTCTTAAAGATAATCAAAGGGGATACCAAATTTCAGAATAACAACAATGTGAAATCTTATCAGTTTCTTCAAATAAGCAGAACTTTAGTTGCAAAAGACACAATTAGGAAAATGTTAGTCATTAGAATTGAGAATTTTGATAAGAGGAGTGCAACAAAGGAAAGCTTACTTATAAATAAATTCTTCCCAGATTCTCCTTCCCTTTTGCACATTTTAACAGCTTTTATAAAACTTAAAAATATTCTCCATTCATGATTCAACATTGCCAGAGTGTTTAAGAATAGAATAAATGTCCTAGAAATATTTTTGACAAAGATACCTCTTCTACATAATCGTGGCCTACAGGCTGTACGTCGTTCTGGAGCTGTGCCGGTATAGTGGAAGCCGGCACTGGTGCTGCAACCTGGTCAGTCTTGAATTCCTGCATCTGAGACTCTGGCTTAGCATTTGGGACCTTAACATCCTCCACTTTG
>JARFYF010000057.1:10034989-10045126 GCA_030265395.1 Rhina ancylostomus | reverse complement strand
AAGGGAGGTACACTTATTCCTTTCATTACCAGTACACTGTGGCTGTATTACTATCTACAAAATAGGATGGGTTCAACTTGCCAAGGCATCTTTGCACCAGCAACCAAATCCATGACCTCCTCCACATGAAAACCCAGTTTCAGGTACAGGAGAACACCATCACCAACAAGTCAATGATTTGGTTGAGGTGATTAAATGCAATATTCCTGAAGTTTGTTGATGACCAAAAGTAAGAGAGAATGTGAGTAAAAAGGCACAGAGATATTAAGGGGATAGAGACAGGTTCAGTGAGTGGGCAGCAACAAGACAAAAAGAGAACAAAAATGTGAAGTGATCCACTTTGGTAGATAAAACAGAATGCTGAGTACTTCCTAAATGGTAAGAGATTGAAAAATGTTGATGTTCAAATAGACCTGGGCATTCCTGCTCATATGTCAATGAAAGTAATCCTGGAGATACTGCACGCAAGTCTCTCACAAAGGCCAATGTACCATTTAAGTACAAGACTAAAGATGTTGTGCTACAATTATATTGTGCCTTAATGAGACCGCAACTGGAGTATTGTGCATCATGTACCTTTCTGAAGGAAAATACACTTGCTAAAGGAGTACAGGAAAGGTCAATCAGATAGGTCCCTGGGACAGTGCGTCTGTCATACAAGGAGAGGTTCAGTACGCTACGTCTAGGACTCTATTTCCTAGAGTTCAAAAAAGAATGAGAGCTGCCTTTATTGAAAAAATACACAATCTTTAGATGGCTCAACATGTAGATCTGGATCAAGAAATGAAAAGCAAATGAAATTAGTCTCAAGAGATAGACCATTTAGGATTAAGGAGCCAAATTGACTGCTCTGATCCTATTTCTCAGGTCCTTGTATGCTATCCCAACTTCAACGTATTCTGGGATCTGCTTTGTTGCTGAATCAAAGTTCTGCAGTCCTCCACTCAACGGAGTTGTCGGGGCACCTTCCTCACTGACTGCACCTGTTCAAGGCCCACACCACCTTCAAAACCATTAGGATTGTACAGCAAGAATCAATCCTATCAGCAATAATCACATTCTAAAGAATTAAATACAAGGCCTAGTGTGATATTGAGCCAGGTGGCCCAGGACAATAGCAACTTTGTTTTCTGACATATTCTGTGTTATTCTTGGCTGCAAGGCAACAACAGCCCTGGCATGGTGTTGGGAGCTACGTGAAATGGCAGGAGAATAGAAAACCTGGGAGACAAACTAACCCATTATTGGCATCTAACAGTTCCAACTGTGTGTTTATGTATGGGCTTCGAACACTTCACTTTGGATATACAATTAAATAGTTTGCACATGAGGTAACAAAAAAATAAACTAATCTGGGACAGCAACTTTGGAATGGGAAACCTGAACACAGCAAAAGAATGGGAAGGGATTTTCTTTTTATACACATCACACCTAATGTAATATATTCAATGGATATGCCAAAATTAGATAGTGTAATCCTCATAACAAATGTGTGCTTTGTGAAGCTTTTCATTTAGATAAAAAAATACAATTGTGTTCAGCAAGATACAAGAATCATTTAAAAAGTTTAATAAGATAGATGCTCAAATCTTTTGAAGATAGGGAAAGGTTGGTGATTTTCATAGGATCCAAACTAACCATAGAGGGCAAAATCATTATTTCTTAAAATATGTACAGACAGTAGTATGCTTTCTTCAAAACCAATTACCTGTGGACCAGCACAGCTAATTTTACAGACATCACAATAGTGGAGCTGTGGCTGTTTAGGTGGTGGCTTTGGTTTTTGCTGTTTGTTCTGGAAGGCAGGTTTTTTGATGAAAGTGCTTCCTGTATTGGCACTGGTTCCTGTCCCAGTTCCAGTGCTAGTCCAGGTGGTGGCTGGGGGCTTCTGTGGTTGCTGATAGTATGATGTAGCAGCAGGGTATACAGCAGCTTCATAACCGGAGTAACTTGACCCTAATATGGCAAATAACTGTGATTATAAACTACTTCATGGTATAACATTGGCCATTATGGTTTAATTATCAATGTCCACCTTTAATAACCAAGTGATAAAACAACAACTCTTAAATACTGCAACCTTGCCACAATTAATTTTAGTTTTCATTTCCTTGCAAAGGAACATTTCCTAATGCTGCTCTGCTTTGCAGTCTGGATACAAAACAGAAGATAGCAAATCAGAAAATCAATTAAATGCTGACTAAAATCAGTAACAACTGGTGACATGCAACTTTGCATTCATGAAACATTAGCTTGGTCAAGAGAGAAAAGTGTTGAGAAAGAGAATATGTGGAAAACAGAAGCAGGACTGTATCAAAAATAAATTTATATACACTGCATAAAAGCTACACAAAAGGGACATATTGATTTTGCTCAGAAGTCCTCAACAGCAGAGATAAGTGCTAGACCAAAACAATAATGGATAAATCCAAGGAGGATTACTTACCTGAATAACTGACAGGTGTTGTATTGTATGAGGGTGTCTGTGTATAAGATACAGCAGCAGTGGCTACTGCTGCAGTGGGTTGCACAGTTGGTTGCACAGTTGTTACCACAGGATACACTGTATAGCTAGTTGTAACTGGGATTGGAGTGGGTGCTGGCTTTATTGCAGTAACTTGCCTCGACTGTTGCGTTTGTGTGTATGGTGTTGTAGTCTGGCTGAAACTAGTTTTTGGAGCTACTGAAAGACAAAAATAAAAAGGGAAAATGTTATCCGATTTGGTAGAACTTGATTAAAGAGGAATTTTAATTTCAGCTTTGACATTAACGCATTCAAACACATTTGTTCACACTGAGTCTTTGCACAAACCTGAATGTTAAACATGTATAATCATCAAAATATAAACCAGTATGTAAATATTGTTCTTGCCCTTGAGCAAAGAGACTCGTTTTCACTGGAATATCCAAGTGCTCACTATCACTTGTTCTGTTCCTCACATTCCAAGAGTTTAGAACATTGGTCTAAATACATTGATGGTCAGCTGGCATGGCTACAGAAAATTGCCAGCTTGCTGTAGTGCCCATAGTAGTGCGTTCCAGACTTCTGTGCTGAAAGATGATGGTGAGTAAGCATGTTTCCAATAAGTCCATTGGTATTCCTTAAGTTGCTGGTCTGAGGGGTCAGATAGCCTCTGTCTGTTAAAATATTCCTATCTGTACTGACTAGATCCAGGATGATGATCAACTACAAAGGGCATTTGAAATCATGCAAACTTCAGGATACAAGAGATTCTGGTTTTGAAAAGTAGAACTGTTTTGCATCAGTAGTAAATTTCAACATCTGGAGTGTTACAAACTTAGTACATCCAAAATTACATACTTCTTTCACTGCATTTCTTATTTTAAGTCACATGGAACTAGAGGGGGCAATAATACCACATATTAATATTAACACATTGCCTTTAAATAAAATCTTGTGAAATAGACTTGCTATTTGGAACTAAAGTTATTTTTATTTATATTCTTCATTTGGTGTTCCTATGGAGCTTATTGTTTTTTTTGGAATTTTGAGCATGACACTTAAAAATATTATGGACAGGAAATGCAAGATTGGCATGTGATGGCTGCAATTGTCAAAGCAATTCTTGATCATTTAAATAAAAATGTCAGCTATATATTCTAAGGTCACAGCATACAACTTAGTAGAACAGTAAATTTGAGTAATTCAGATATGTATAATTTTATTTACACCAACACAAATATAGCCAAAACACATATTTGCTTGTACTAATGCAAAATTCAAAAAGAAAAATTAAGCCTTATCAAAACTTGCTTTGGCTACATTCCCTATGCTCACAATACTGTTTTCTCCAGTATCAAGGACTGGTATCACAACCACTGACCATACTCAGCAATAGTCGCAATGGATTGTTTTCAGCAGTCTGATCAAGAGCAAGGAATTTGCTTGCCCTCTTACCTTTGGACTACTTAGTTCAGAGTCCCCATCATCATCTTTTGAAATCACTTACTCAGGACTTGCCAAGATACAACACAGAACCTTTCCAGGCTACATGGCTCATGTTTACCTTGCAAGGTCATCAGGAAGCCAAGATCAAAATTTTAATTATTTCTCACTGTTAGGCTCAATTTAGGAAACATGTCACTTACTTGTCTGATAGTACGAATCTGTGGCAGTGTGCTGAGGTTGAGCAGCAGCTGAGACAGGTTGCTGATAATACTGTTTATCGTAAGTTGGTGCTGTTGCTGTGGAACGTGCATAACTGTAACTGTCCTACATTACAGACAAGGAAAATACATTAATGACTGCAACACAAAGCCTGAAGAATACTACAAATAAAACTCTCTTCCACCAAAAGGGATCCTACTTGTCAACAAGAGCTGTTGCCATTTTGAAAATAACATTAACACTCCGCACTAATCTTGATGAACATCCGGCACACACATCACATGTGTGCAGTCACCCACTGAAGGCAGCATTATGCTATGGCCATAACTCAGGAGGATTGACATTTTATAGCACAACTCTCGCCTTTTTTTTATTAACAAGGGAGAGGGTGGGATATTTCCTTACACAATTTTTTTCGCTAAGAACACCAGTTGAGCTGACTGACTGCATATTCAGGTTTGCAGTGCAGGATCTGTATACTACCTATGAACCAGACCAACATGGTTCAAGCATTAAGGTGTAATATTATACAGTGTGTGAAAACTGAATTATTTGTCTCTGTGAATTGTGGGAGATGGATGAGAAGCTGGAGAGTTGGGGAAGTGAAATGAAGTAATCCAGTAAACTTAAACATCTTAGCTTACTAACACAGTGAACAGTAGGGGTTTTGAGCTGAATTACAAAGGTCTGTTATCAATGGCAGTTATGAAAACAAAGTGTTGTTTTGAATCAAGAGTATCACACACCATAAGGGCATTGAAGCATGTGTAATGTTTTCCTACAGAGTGTATGCATTCCATTATAATAACTATGGCTAATGACAATGCTGACCAGCTATTAACATTGTATAGGCGCATTCATGATATAAAAATACAGGATGGTCTACAGCCGCAAAAATAACACTTGAAAGTTTTCAAAAATTTGGACGAGTACAAATGCACACCTATCAGGTGTAATCTTGATACCACTCATGACCTGGACCAGCACTATCAGCTTTATTGCTGATTACTTAGATGGTCAAGGTCACCACTGGTATTATAGATTATACAGAGGCCAACTGTGTACCTTGTATCCATTTTATAATTATATATTTCTCTTACAATAAAAACAAATACTTTTACAAAAGAACAAAACTCAATCCGCTATATTCTTTACACTAATTTTTAAAAACTGCATTAAAAAGGAGATACGCGATGTTCTGAGCTGACAGTTTAGCGGCTATCTACCTTACATACAAAGTTAATTAAGCTTTCTCCACAAGCACCTTAGATGAACCATAGATCAAGTCTGTCATCCAACCCCACTCTGTCTTGTCCGAATTTCCTCCTTGTGCGTAGTACTGCTGCAGAAAGAAACTTTGTGATTCATTGTGGCAAAATCAATGCCAGTATATACTGTATATATAAACACACAAACTAAGATTCAGTAAAGATCTTCATGTGGGTTAAAAGTTTTTTGTTTGGTGCTTTCAATAAAATTCTTTTCTGGCTACACTTGCATCAAACTTTGTAACCAAAAGAATCTAAAATAGCACAATTAACCAAAATTCATATCTGCTCAGACTAATGTTTTCACTTTATAAAGCAAGATTACAATCTTCAAATATTTGATTTCGTTTGGGTGGGTGAGTGAATGGATGCTGGTTGGGAAAGACTGGAATTTAATATCTTATATGTTTTTTTTAAGAAAAGTTTTAATTTAGCAGAGTCTGCAATCCTTTATGTGGTTGAAATATTAAGATAAAGGATTTTCTGTACACAAGCCTATATACCCAGATAGCCCATGTAACATTCACTCATTTACAAGAGAATTATTTCATCCGATAATAACACAACAAAACTAAGGAGACCATACCAACACATGCTGATTCACACATCTCACACAATGTGGCACCATTGTGGTATTCAAATTAAACTTATTAAATTTATTAGCACACAGAAAATGGGTTTAATTTACAACCCACTTTTCACAATAAGAATCCCGATACACAGCCTACTATAACGCTTTATGGATGGATGCTAGTTAAAGCGATTACTACAGTATATATATTCATACTGGAATAATAAATCTGACTTCGTGCAAACACGGTCAGGCTGATGGTGGTAACAGATTGCTCCCTTCCAAGGTGGGTATCCTGATCCACAGGTGAAACATTTTGCTCCATATTCAAATTAATGGCTCAATTTTGTCAGACATATTGAGGTATGTTCATATAGGCATAAAATTCTTCAGAGATTAAGTACTCAGCAACAACAATGAGCACTTCCCATAATGTGTCAGATCCAACTTTTGAAGAGAACCTTACAACGTGATAGATCACCAAATAGTAGTACATTAGAAAGCATTAATGCTACATGAAAACATTTCACATAGAAGCCTGAGCTCTCAAGAAACCAAAGTGTTGAACAACTTTAGTGGTGGTTTACACCCAATTAGCTTGATCCATAACTAAACAGATACAGGAACCAGATACTTATTTTCTGGAGACAACGCTCAATGTTGGTCTAGAAAAATATGCAAGTTAAGAACAGCTATACTAGTTAAATATTCTGAATCTATCCACTGGCATAACTATAAACATACAAAGTAAATCATTTTTATAGAAAGTACAATAAATACCATCCCCAGAAAATGTGTGCGTGGCTCAGGCATAAACACTCACCCTGAGCTCCCCAATAGGTCAAAGTATCATGTAGTGCTGCACAGCATCCGATTCTTGCTTCACCCTTCCCGACTAAAAAAGCTCAACATTCATCATATAGGAACACACAAGAATGGCTGCTTGTGTAAGGTAACAGAAGACAGTGGCCATCTGTGGAAATGTACCCAGGCATAAATCATCACTTCTTTGTGAGGAGGAGGAAAAAGAGGAAGGAAAGACAATTTTTTCTGGAGAAAGAATTTACCACTTCTGTGAATTAATTGTCGGACTGGATGTTAGAACTCGACTTCAAATTTGGAGTTTCTTTAAAACTGCACATTTGAATAGTTTTCTTATAAAATTTCCAAATTAATTCCCACAAATTCACATTCATCAGTATTCTAACTTTAAGGTGTAGTCTGACAGACTGCCACACAAATGACTGCAATCAGTTTTCCAAACAAAGGGAAAAGGCAATCTGAACAACTGTATTTTCCACTCTTCTGAGGCAGAGACCCTTCTGACCAGATGTGATTTCAAACAAGTTTCTTTCCGCAACATATCCACTTGGCATATTGAGTTTTGACCAGTTTGAGTCTCCAATAACTTCTGCATACCATCATAATGCATTCCCCTTAAACATGCATGAAAGTTTCAGGAAAATATATCCTGTGTTGAGATGTTAATTGAATTCCATATATTTTAATAAAAACAAGATAACAATTCAACTTTTGAATACAAACTGCAGCTTTTGTATGGAATGAAATATGAAAAAAAGCACCATTTCCATGCAATTTTAGAAGTCACCAAAAGTTTTTAAGTGAGCTGATAATCAGAAAGATGAACGCCAGCTCTAAGAACATTTAGTTTTTAGTGCTGAGCTTTTAGTTAAGCCTGATAAACCTAACCTGGCATATTGTCATATGACTTTAAGCAATTTTGGATCAGCTGTTCATCTACGTTTTTTTTGGACAAAATAGTTCTTCAAGTTCCTGTACTTCTGGAATCAACAGTGGCTAAGGCGGCAATTAGGGATAGAATTAGTTCAGACGAGGATAAATTAGCAAAACTGGGAACAGTTTAGAACTCAAGGGATATGTTTAGACCAAGGGATAAATTAGGAGAGGAAAAAAGTACAAAACTGCAAGCTTGAAGGGAACATTAACTGATTGCAAAAGCTTCTATAGATAAGTGAAGACAAATGTAGATTCTTCACTATCAAAAGCAGGGGTATTTATAATGGGAAACAAAGAAATGGCAGATTATTGAACAAATACTTTACAAAGGAGAACACAAATAAACTAGGGTCTGGTGAGAAGGAAGAACTGATCGAATCAATATTAGGAAAATAGGGATAGGAAAACTTTTGGGATTGAAGGCCAAAACATTCGAAGGGCCTGATAGTTTGCAGCCTAGGAAGTGGCCTTGAAATAGTGAATGTATTGGTGGTGGTTTTCCAACATTACTTAGACTCTAGATCAGTTCCTATGGATTGGAGAGCAGCTAAATAAATCCCACTATTTAAAAAAGGGAGAGAGAAAAAAAAACAGGGAATTACAGACTAGTTAGCCTGACATTAGTGGGGAAAATACCAGAGTTCATTGTTAGATGTAATAGCAGAGTATTTGGAAATCAGTGACAAAGCTGGTTAAAATCAGCCTTGATTTATGAGACAGAAATCATGCTTTACAAATTTACTGGAATGTTTTGAGATGTTAACTAGTAGAGCAAATGGAGTGAACCAGTGGATATGGTGCCTTTGGACTTTTAGAAAGCTTTCAATGAGGTCACAAATAGGTAATGATTGTGCAAAGTTAAAAGGATGTGGGACTGGGGGTAATGTATTCACATGAACAGAGAACTGAGAGGCAAACAAGAATCAGTAGGAATAAACAGGTCCTTTTCCAAGTAGCAGGCAGTGACTAGTACTATATTGCAGGATTCAGTGCTACGACCCTCAGATGGTCACAATAATAATGATTTAAACAAGAAAATTAAATACAAGAGAAACAAAGGACTGCAGATGCTGGAATCTAGATGAAAAAAACCAACAAGATGCTGGAGGAACTGAGCAGGCCAGGCAGCATCCACGGAGAAATACAGAGGTTCAACATTTTGGGTCAGGACCTTTCTTCAGGACTGAAAATAGGAAAAGGGGAAGCCCAATATACAGGGGGGTGAAAACAGAGCAGTGATAGCTGGACAAAAGAGGGGAGGTGGGATGGGCACAAGGTGGTGATAGGTAGATGGCCTTTTTTCGTCCACCTATCACTGCTCTGTTTCCCCCCACCTCCCCCCATAGGTTGGGCTTCCCCTTTTCCTATCTTCAGTCCTGAAGAAGGATCCTGACCCAAAATGTTGAATGTCTGCTTTCCTCAACAGATGCTGCCTGGCCTACAAAATTAAATGTAACATCTCCACACCTGTGAAAGACAAAGTTGGATGGTAGTGTGAGAAGGATACAGAGGCTCCAGTGTGATTTAAGTAGGTTGAGTCAATGGACAAATGCAAGGCAGATGGAGTATAATACGGAAAAATGAGGCGTTATTCACTTTGGTGGCAAAAACTGGAAGGCCAATTACTATCCGAGTGGTGAGAGATTAGGAAAGGATGAGGTGCAATGAGACCCAGATATCCTTGCACGGTTGTGATGAAAGTAAGCATGCAGTTACAGCAGGCAGTTAAGGCGGAAAATGACAATGGACTCCAGTCTGAAAGGAGCAAGGGAATATAGCAAAGGTTGACCATATTGGTTCATGGGATGATCAGACTGATGAATGGAGATTGGGACAACTGAGCTTATATTTGTTAGCGTTTAGAAGAATGAGAGGGGACCTCACTGAAACTTATAAAATCCCTTAAAATATTTTTATTAAATCCATGAGAAAAAATACAGAGTACATGCATCAAAAATATGACTGAACACATGTTAAATCATACTTAAGATTACAATACTCTAAATTAATAATTACATATAATAGTTAGTAAAGGAAGAAAAAATTGAAATATTATTAAAAAAATCTACTTCAACTACCAAAACCCAAAGCTGTTTCATGGAAAAAAACAAGGAAAAACCGTTAAAAATGTAACAATGTCAGCCAATATCTGCGTTTTAGTCCCAGAATCAGAGATTTTGAAAATAATTCAAAACAGGTCCCCATAAGGTTTGGAAGTCTAAGTTCGATTCAAAAACTGAACAGTGAATCTTCTCTGGATTCAGGTATGACATAACATCCTGTAACCATTGAACATGAGTAGGCGGAGTAACTTCCTTCCATTTAAGCAATTCAGCTCTCCTGGCTATAAGAGAAATAAAAGCCAGAATGTGTAAATCAGAAGCCTTCAAAGTTATATCTTTTTCTCCAAT
>JARFYF010000057.1:10014591-10025784 GCA_030265395.1 Rhina ancylostomus | reverse complement strand
AGCTGTTCCTGAACTTGGTTGTGTGGGGCTTCAGGCTTCTGTACCTCCTGCCTGACTGTAGCAGCAAGTGTGTTTTGGGAAACCTTGTCTGAATAGCCTGTGAGTGTGGTGAATTTTGTAGATGGTACACATTTCAGTCACTATTTGTTGGTGGTGGAGGGGATGAACAATTAGGTTAGTGACTGAGCTATACATCAAGCAGGCTACTTTGCCTTGGATGATGTTGAGCCTTGAGCATTATTGGAGCTGCACTCCTCCAGGCAGGTGAAGAGTTTTCCATCATGCTCCTGCTGTCTTGCAGATGGTGGAAAGGCTTTGCAGTGTATGAGGTGAGTCACTTGCTGCAGAATGCCTAATCTTAGGTATGGTCTCAACTAAGCACATAAACACTGTGGCTACAAGTTTGGGATCAGTGGTAAACCAATGATGGAAGTAAGATCATTGATGAAGCAGCTGAAGATGGTTAGACATAGGACTTAAGAAACACCTGAAATGATGACCTGGGGTTGGGATGACTGATCTCCTGTAACTACAACCAACCTCCCTTTCGTGGGGTAGGACTCCAGCCGTTGAAGTGATTTCCCACTGAGTTTAGTTTTACCAGAACTCCTTGGTACTGCACATGGTCAAAAACTGCCTTGATATTCAAGGGCCATCACTTTCAACTTAATCTTAGATTTCACTCTTTGGTCCATGTTTGTACCAAGCTGTGTTGAGATCTGCACGCAAGTGGTCCTTGTATAACCCAAACTGGGCCATTACCTCATCTCAGTTCCAAATGTTAACCCTTTATCCTGAGAATATGCACCAAATTCCAGACTTGACAGTCTCCCAGCACCTCCTGTAAAACTATTACCAAATTATTCCTCGTTGAATAGCCTCTGGGAGTACAAGGATAGGACGGAAAACAAATTGTGAGAGCACAAAAAGGCAATAAAAGTTAAGAAATTGGGCAAAAGAGATGGGATTTGGAGTATAATGTAGCAAAATGTGAGGTTATCTGCTGTCAGGAAGAACAGGAAAACGGAATATTGGGTAGGATCTTCCATTTAAAAGTTATCAGCTCCTAACAGAATCCAACAATGTGGTGAAAACTTCCAGAGATATCACAGTACTTAAAAGTTAAGAAATCTGCCTGTTGAACTACTGCCCAGTTGACAGAAATGTACTTGTTTTATTAAAAATACATGTAAAATTTAATCATTTTTATTTTTAATTGTTTGTATTTTTGATAGAGATCAAATGCTTACGACACTTAGAATGGCAATTTTCACAAGTGATAAAGCTGGGGGTCGTAGCATTACTGGCCATAATGGGAATGCAAAGATTCCAAGGGCAAGTGACTGGCTCAGCGGGTGGCATAGTGGCACAGCTAGTAGATCTGTTGTCTCACAAGTCCAGCGGCTGAGTTCAGTTCTGACCTCCGAGAATATGGAATTTGCATGTGGATTTCCTCCAGATGCTATAATTTCCTCCCACAATCCAAAAACACGCAGATTGGTAGGTTAAATGACCACTTACCATTTAAATTGCCCTGAGTATGTAGGCAAATGGTAGAATCTCAGCTGAGCTGATGGAAATGGGGGGTATAAAAAAATTGGACTCAGTGTAATTGGGTGCTTGATGATCAGGGAAGATTCAGTGGGCCAAAGTATATTAAAAAAGAGTAGTTAGTGTAAACTTTGGTCACCAAGAGGACAAAACTAGTGAACTAATAAGGAGAAATAAGGAAATGACAGGAATTTTGAACATTTGGTTTTAAAAATCAGTCTTCATGGTATAAGCCATAAAAAGCATCCAACAATCTTAGAAAAACAAGACTCAAGTTAAATTAAAGTAATAATTTTAAAACAATATCATGAGAGAAAAAGTACTTGGCAAATTAATGGAAATAAAGCCAACACATCTGATGACCTAAAATCTCAAGTGGCCATAGAGATTGTGAAGGCATATTTCAAAACTGCCTAGATAGACTGTGTAAAGATGCTGGCATATTGGGGACAAAAAAGACAATGTTTATTCAAGGAGGGCTGAAGACAAAGCAGGAAACTACAGTACAAGCTATTTAGCCTTCTAGCATCAGGAAAATGTCAGTATTTATTATTCAGTGGTTGTGAGAGCTTTAAAAAAAAATAACATGAGTCAACAGTTTTATAAAGGGAAATTTATTAAAGTTCCTAAAGGATGCAACAAGCAAAAAAAAGTAGAGTTATGACACAATTCAGCACATCATGGAAACCAGCTCCCCTTCATGAACTCTGTCTATACTTCTAGCTGCCTCGGTAAAGCAGCCATCATAATCAAAGACTCCTCTCACACTGGATGTTCT
Source organism: Rhina ancylostomus (assembly GCA_030265395.1). Taxonomy (NCBI): domain Eukaryota; kingdom Metazoa; phylum Chordata; class Chondrichthyes; order Rhinopristiformes; family Rhinidae; genus Rhina; species Rhina ancylostomus. Next base: position 10,023,455 of record JARFYF010000057.1, on the reverse strand, counting down.
CTCTTCTCTCCTCTCCCATCAGGCAGAAGATACAAAAGCTGAAAGTGCATACCACCAAGTTCAAGGACAGCTTCTATTCAGCTGTTATAAGACTATTAAACAGTTCCCTAGTGTGATAAGATGGACTCTTGACCTCATAATCTACCTCGTTACGACCTTGCACCTTATCGTCTACTGTACTTTCTCTGTTGCTGTTACACTTTATTCTGCATTGTTATTGTTTCTACCTTGTACTACCTCGATACACTGTGTAATGAATTGATCTGTATGAACAGTATGCAAGACAGGTTTTTCCACTGTACCTCGGTACAAGTGACAATAACTCCAATTCCAAGCAGAGTGAATGAAGGGGAACCAGCAGATATCATGTATGTGGATTTCTACTAGGCACTCAATAACACAAAAGGTTACTAAACAAGTTAACAGTTCACAGCATTGGGAGTACAATAAAAGCATGGATAGAGATTTGGCTAACCAACAGAAAAGAGTCAAGATAAATATCTTGTAATAATAGATATGCTATAAGTAATTACTAGGAGGCCAGAAGGACAAACAATTCACAAATCTTTATTAATGACCAGTGAAGAGAACAGGTGCACTGTGGCCAAATATCTGGGCAGTACAAAGAAATGGTAAAATAAGTTGTGAAGAAAACAGTCTGCAGAAGGATATAAATAGGTGGGCAAAATTTAGTAGATGGAAAACAATGTGGGTAAATGCAAGGCTACACATTTTGAAAAGAATAGCAGAAAATACTGTTTAATGGAGAGAGAATGGATGGTGGGATGACACTCTTTCACTTGAAGCACAGGTACAGCAAGAAATTTGAAAGGCAACTTGGAATGCCAGCCTTCATTAAAAGTGGGACAAAGTTTTGTTACAATTTTACAACATATTTGTGAGACTACAGCTGGAATATTGCATACAGTTTTGGTTTCCTTATTTAAAGGAGTAATATACTTGCATGGAGGCAGTACAAAAAAGATCACAAAATTGATTCCTGAAATCAAAGAGTAGGTACAACCTATATTCCTCAGTTCAGAAGGAAACCTGACCTTATTGAAATATTAGATTGAGCTTGGCAAGGTAAATGGTGAAATAATACTTTCCCTCATGAGTGGGCATCCATTTATGGTGGAAACTAGGTAAAATTACTCATTAGACTTGAGAATCTCGAGTTCAGTTCTGCCCTTCGATACTACATGGAATTTGCTGAGTCTTTAAGCATATTTAAGTCTGAGAAAAATTTCTGCGACTATAACAAAATCAATGATTATGGGCGTCAAGCACAAGAGTGCAGCTGAGGCTAGCAATCAGATCAATCATCTTATTGAATGAAGAGAATGCTCAAAGGGCCACATTGCCTACTATTGCTCAAGTCCTAAGGAATAAATCTGGTGAACCTTTACTGCAATGCGTTTAATGAAGTACATCATTATGCAAGGAAAACAAATCTACACAGTATTTGGACTGTTTATTTTTAAATTAATTTATGGGAAGAGGACATGGTTGGCAAGTCCAAAATTTACATCCGTCTCTAATTGTGCTCAAGCTACTGGTGACTTGCCTTCAAGAAGTGCCTGCAGCACATCAAGCAGTCCCCCTGTTGAAGGTACACCCAAATGTTGTTGGGCAAGGAGTTCCAGGATTTGTTCCTTCATTTAAATACAACACTGCACCAATGATGAAGTCAGGAGGGAGCATGAATTGAAGGAAACCTTCAGGTAACAATACACCCATATGTGTTTCCCTTTTGGTGGTTGAGCTCACATGTGGGAGTTACTTTTTGTGCAGTCTTGAGCATGGCATGAAATGCCAATGGGAGCACAGTCAATATGCGCTGGTGGTATGGAAAGAATATTTTTAGGAGGTTGGATGAGCTGCCATCAATAGGACTGCTTTGTCCTAGGTGATACTGAGCTTCCCATTAATTGTTGGAGTTGCACTCAACCAAGCAAATGGAAAACATTCCATTATACTCCTGCCTTTTACCGAGTAAGCACAATAGCATTTGGTCTGATAGAAAAGTGGCAGGCTACTGGATACCCAGCCTCTGACCTGCTCATCTTGTACTCACACACTATTAATGTGGATTTGCCAGTTAGCTTTTTAGTTACTGGCAATTTCCAAGTTCTCGATGATGGGGAACTAAGTGAATGTCAAGTGAAGACGACTGAACTGTCAATAGGTCTCCAGATCATTAGTTTACGCTGTTTGTCCACACCCCCAATATCTTCTTAACTACTGCAGCATAATTTATACATGGACTCATCATATCTTTAAGACAAGTGCTTACTGCAATTGTACAGTTAGAAACTCCTGGCAAAGGTCAACACATCATTTGCTTCATGTTTAGTCTATCTGCATTTTAATTTTATGGTTTGTGTACATGTGCATATAACTTCCTTTGAATGTCAATGTTTAACAAGTTTCCCACTACATTAAAACTGGATTTTATTTCCCCCCCCCCCAAAAAAACTCAAATTTTCCCTAAATATACCTCCATGCTTGCTTACTCACTTCTCCAAATTTCTTTGAAAAAACAGCATCTTCCTCACAGCTACTTTACCACTTAATATTTTTTGACAAAGCTATTATAATACAAGTTGCAAATTAGCTGAAGCTTCAGCACTAACACAGACTCAGAAAAGACTGACAATCTGAAAATGATTCATTAATTCTAACTCAATTCCTGTCCTTAAATAATCCTTTTTTATGATAATACATTACGAACCTTATAAGCCATTATGTAACAGCTTCACAGATGGCACCTTCTGTACCATTTGAAGATATAGACAATCTTTGCTTATTTGTTTCTTTTATGTATGCTGATATCACAGATTTTCCCCAAAATATGACAGCACCAACTGCTCTGTAGTTCACCAGTTTGAACAGTAGTGGTACATTTTCCTCCTAATCCACTGCAGCAATTTTAAGATGAAAGGAATTTTGGAAAATAACAAAATGACAACTGCTATCTTTGAACTCTGGCATGTAGGCAACCAGTTGCAGTAAATCTGTTGGCTTTTGACCCCCATTTTCTTTCATTTCTAGGTTTTGATTTTCTGCTTCTACTTCCTCACCCATCACATTACACCTTGTAGGCTGTCACATCCAAAAGTCTGTCATTTGATATGTTCTAGTTCTCATTCAATCCAGTTCTCAATTTCAGAGAAAGAGCCCAGTATTAATCATCTCTTTTCCTACATTTTTAATGCCATTTTATGACTATAACCCACACATGCTCAAAATGAAATTAGTGCCAACTGTCCACAACTGCTTCACATTTTGCACACACCACTCTTGATGTTTGATGCATTGAATTTAAGATAATCCAACCAGAAAAATGCTCTAATTTGAAACACAAATAAATTACGAACTTGGCAACAGCCTGAAAAAGTCCCTCACTCAACTCCATCTGATAGTCTAGGGCACAATGGGAAATTGAAGCAGAAACCCAGGCCTACTCGCCAAAAATCAATGGATGTGTAATGTTATTCAAAAATACTATACTGTAAATTTCACCAATTTTCTTTAGAGGCACACGAAATGTTTCTATGGGTGCTGTACAAACCAGTCTCTGGAAAAAAAACTGTCTTTACATTTCCCTTTAGTAATTCACAACAGTACAATTAATCTAGCATATCTCCTTTGTCCTGGCAGAGATGCTACCTTAATTAATAAGCATAAAAGCTTTGATTAATTTCCACTTTGATCTGTAATGAAAATGTGACAAAGGGAAAAGTATTGTGTAAACAGGTGGAGCTAAATGGTCCAAGGAAATCAAATAACTGGGAAAATAATCAGAAGACTTTCTATATCATGCAAGGCAAAGTACAAAATTATGGAATTGTAGCATTAGCCAAAGAAGACAAAAGCACACTCAATATAACCAAGTTTTCCCCAAAAGCTCTTGGGTTTACAATTGTTAGACCAAGTACAAAATAAAGAAAAAAAGACCACATGAGAAAGATAGATTTCCTCTAGCTTTTATGTGAACAATACAAAAGGTTTCTGAGAATAACAGGTTTACAATTAGGCCTGATATTAATGAGAATTTTTTTTCCCCCTGTAAGATCCCTTCACACAAAATGCAGACTATTCTCTACAATTACATCTCATGACATTTTATTTTCAGTCAGGATCTGTTACCTAACTGAAGATAAAGTTTAAAACTTTGGGGATTTACACTTGGGTAATTAAATCAAGCAAGAATAGATTCTGCCAAGCATGATATGCAATATAATGGTTAATGCATGGTCTATGATCAAATTAAAATATTCCCAAACATAAAAAAAATCCAAGATTTAAGATTATGAGCAGTCCTTTTCATTCTGCAGGTATTAGTATTTGAATGTATCATTCAGAAAACCAGAGGTCATTCATAGTTACAGAAAATGAATGCAGAGTACAGTTTTGGAACAAGACATTTTGCTTTGATCTAAAGTACTTTCCAGATGTCAAGAAACACCAAACATAATGCTTAAAATTATAGTTTGCTGCCAAACTTTACCTTCAGCTTCTTTATTGAGGTAATACTGAACTTGAAGCCCAGCATTCTCTCAAGTGGATTTATAAGCTCCATGGCATTACAATTTTTGAAGATCAGGGAATTATCCTCATGTCCTCGTCAAAATGTACCTTTCAGATCACTAATAAAATAGCCATTTTTAATTTAGGGAATGTGTGTCATTCAAGTTAGCAACTATGATTCCCTTAGAATATTGACTGCAAAAGGTACTATATTGCCTGAACTACTGGAGATTTTCAATGATGGTGAAAAGTGCTGCACAAATGGAATCCATTAATTTCCCTTCCACATCCTTAGCAATTCACCTGTATATTGGCAATGCAGTGGCTGGTCTTATTGGTGAGCATGAAACTCCGCTATTCTGCAAGTGTTCTAGTATCAATATTGCCTGATCGGTGTTAGAAACCCCCAGCCAGACTGACCTCAAACTCTAATTCAATGAAAGGAACTGTTCCAGGTTACCCAGAAGATGGCCATGTGTCCCACATTATACTTATGAGTAGATAAGCACTAAGAGGCTTTTAGGGTGACTAGTGACAGTCTTTCCTACATCTTTGAAATGGCCTCTCAAAACAAAATTTAAAACTAAGAAGTATGCTTTGCCCTTTAAGAGAGAATATTTGCTCACAAATATATAAAAAAAGTTTTCATTATACAGAAAGATGGGCCATTTGGCCAAAATGGCCCCTGCCTGAATGGTCTCTTCAGAAAATATCCAGCCCCAAATGAAGTGCAGTTAGTACTGCAAGGATTATGACTCATTGAAAACTGGATTAAGACCAGCCACTGCATTGCCAAAAGTCCATATCCTGGATTAATCAACTCTAACAAAGCAATATTCTGACTAGGATCACAAAATTGCTTAAGCAACAAGTTTTGTTATAAAGTTTGCACTGCTAAAGATTAGATGAACTTAATCATCACACTCTTATAATGAAATGTTAGCTGCAGCTCAGCTGGTATCATTCCAATCCAAGTTAGTGGTTGTGAATGCAAGTCCACAAATACAAAAATCCACGGAGACTCAAAGAGCTAAAGGAGTGCTGAAGCTTCAGAGTGACTCTCTTTTGCATAGAACCAAAGACCGTTCTACCTGCTCAGGCAGATGCAAAAGATCACATGACAAGGAAAGCTGAATATTCCCCTTAGCATCATGGAAATTAATTATTCCTAAACAGAGATCACTAAAGCACTATCTGGTCATTAGCACATTGCTGTTTAAGCAAATTTTATATGGAAGATTGCACATGACAGGGATCCTACAGTCACAGATGGTACTCTTTACATGCAAGTATTTTTAATTAGTAAGATACAATAAAGTATTGGGGTTCAATGGAGTAGATTTAACTATCTGTAAATATTGTGTGCCATTTTAACTTTATTCCTTCATCCTCTCCATCAAGAACCTCACAATGGATACTTCCACAAATTTTACTAAGATACTGACTGATCATAAAAATATCTAAATCTTCTGTACTAAAAGTGTAATTTACCATGTTGAATCACCGCTAACCCAACAGCCTTGGTTATGATTGGGCAGATCACTGAATAGGAAAGGGGAGTTAATGGTGAAGGTACAATTGTGGGTAATCCATGCACAACATTGAATGCACAATTCTGATCTCTGGACTTCAAAAAGATATTGAAGTGTTGGAGTAAAGGCTAGAAAGATTTGCAAAGATGTAGTTACATTCTTTCAATTTTGCTAACAAAGATAAAACAAGCTGATATTTTTCCTCTAGAAAAAAGAAATGAAATCTGATGACTTATTAAAACGTTGAGGTAAAAAAATTCAGAATAACAAAAAAAAATGCAGATGCTGGAAATGAAAGTAAAAACAAAATGTCAAAAACACTTGTCCAATCAGACAGCAACTGTGGAGAAAGAAAAAGTTATCAATTTGGGAAACCCATGTGGTTATTCAGGACAATGGAGTAAGAGCATTAGATAGCCATTCTAAAGGAGAAAATTCAATTAAGTGATAAGAATATGGAACATAATCCTTAAGCAAATACCTACCTTGGGATGAATACATTTAAGGGAATGCTTAACACAAGAAAGAAAAAATCTGGATAATTTGGGGAGTGGGGGCAGAAAGAAAGATAACTGAAATCTGAGGAGGCTCATATGGAGTATGAAAACCCAAATACTAGTTGCTTACTTCTGAGCTGTAGATTTTACTGTAACACTGAATGTGAGCTTAAGCCATTATCAAAAATTCAAGAACCCAAATGGACTCAAAATTTAAATTCGCTGTCTTATTCTCATTTGCTGCCAAAAAGACAGGAGTGTCTTAGCATTTTTGCCTTTTTTACACAAACGGCAGGCTTTTAAAACCCAAACTTTGCATTAAATAATAACATCTATGATGTAGTTTGCCTATACTCCTATTGTCAGGGTCTGCACTGAGAGACATTCCCCTTCGGATTTTTTTCCACTAGTTCAAGCCTCTCAGCTCTGCCAACATACAAGCCATTATTTCATTTCAATTACGTATTGGTTGCTGGATTGTTGTTACACATACAGAAGCAGAAAGTAAAACAATTACCTACTTACAGTTCAGAATTATCAACATTTTAGTGTGGTGCCATGGTACACTTATGAAATATTCATATTCTGTCCATTCAGATCTGAGAGTAGAATTTTTGGATTTGCTGGTATTGGGGATGAACAATGAACCAAGTAACCTATAACATTTGTGTGAAATATAGGTGGCTTTGAACTTTTACTGAAACTGGCATGCCAAAGTGAATACAGTGAAGGTAGATTTACTCTGCAACTTTAGTGGAGCTGTAATACAGTTTTCATTTCACATTCAAGGTGCAATATACAAGTCTGGGTGTTAAATATAACTAGGATCAAGCAAGAAACTTTACAAAGCAAATTATCTTGAATTTAATATCACCGAATACAACTCAGTGCAAGGTGGATGGTGATGAATACAAACTATTCTGATGCTGCATATTGTAGATTAGAGTAACAGCAAAAACATAGAAATGATTTACACATGATAACTGCACCAAGATCCCATTATCGCTGAAGGATCGCTATTATAGAAAGCACTAAATCTTTGTATCTGTATCCAAAGTTTCAAAACCATAGCCATTTCCCACATTTTTAAGTTAGTACTTTTTGTATTCCACTTGCTAGTCCTGCAAATCCAAAGAAAGATCCGTTGAAGTGAAAAAGTATAGGAGATGTAACAACAATAAAATTGGGGAAAACAATTTTAATTCTGAATAGCAAAATTAAGCTTAAGACATGAGATTTCATGCTTAGGAACCCAATTTGAATTGGACAGGGCAAAAGCAGTTGAGATATGTAGATTAATGGAAATGAATTGCAACCTTTTGCATCTGAATTTCATTTAGAAAAGCACCAGATAGTCACTGAAATCCTTCATATCCCACTCAAAGAAAATATCTTGTTTTCTTCAACAATGACATTCTAAGAATATTAAATGCTGTAACAAAGATCACAATTGAATCAGGCACTAACCAATTCTCTAACAAGGTAAAATTTCATGCACAAATCTATAAAATAGTGCAAAGGTAGTCTCCCAGAAATGGAGACAAAGAAACTGAGAATTACAAGAATCACACTTGCAAAAGTGTGCCAGCTCATAAATTTCTCCCAGCATCTTAAAATCTCCTTCTGCCCAACATAATACTCAAAAACAAAGTGTAGCCCACCCTAGCAAAAGACAGCATTAGCACTAAATTCTGGCACAGACCTTCACACCTGGAGATTAAGTTGTACTTTCAAGGTTTAAGGTGCAACCTGAACAATCGAATTCCTCTAACACCTCGGCCTCTTTAACTCAAAATTACACTGTATAAGGGATGCCTCTCATGAGCAAACGAAATTGCTAATCCCCGAATAACAAAAACAAGAGAAACCAATTTACAATGTGCAAGAGAAATCGGTTTTATTCAAAAACAATCTCAAACAAATGCCATGCCCCTCCCTTAAAGCAATAACGGTGCAGCCTTAGGGCAACGTGTTCAATAAATCGGGTGCAACTCTATGCTGGGATCAACAACTGGACATGTCTCTCTTTACCACAACCCTCCTCACAACTGCCCACAAGGGCGGCTGTAGGACCCTCCTATGTGGCCAGGATCTTTCCCCATAGAGGGATGGGTTGTGCGCAATGATTTTGCACACCTCAGGGGGAGTGCATTGCCCGGGGCCAGTGCCGTCACTTAGCTCCCACACAGGGTCCCCACCGTTTGCCCCGAGGGTGGTGGAGGGGGGAGGGGTTGGCAGTGGTGGTCGCCACTTATGAAAGGAGGATGCTTCCTGTCAGGGGAGAGGGGGAGGGGGGAGAGGG
>JARFYF010000057.1:9969901-9979939 GCA_030265395.1 Rhina ancylostomus | reverse complement strand
ATAAACTGTCAAAACAAAACAATGGTGAGGGGAAGTAGAAGGCTGATCGAATATGGAGAGTATCCAGCCTGTCAATGTGAGCTGATAAACGGGGTGACAGGGATGCTTGGAGGATTAATTAAGGTAAAGGTGAGTAAGTGTGGAGGTGGAGGGAATGGGAGCAAAGGGGAGTAGATAAATTTAACAGCTTAGAGCAAAGTGATAGAAACTTCAGGAGTTAGTCGGTGGGAGGATGTAATAGGAATGTTGGAAAGGTTAAGAAGAGGGAGAGAATAAAACCAGATTGAGGCTAAGGGAGGAAGGAGATAGGAAGGGAGTTGGGAGGACATATATTTCAGACTTCTGCACCCAACTGGTCTGAATTGGCATTGAGCTCCTCTCATTGGCATTTGACTATCCCGAAGCTCTCAGCTGAATAGAAAGGAGGAGGGACAGGATGGAACAGAAAGGAAAGGATATGAATGAGTTAAGGGAAGACAAACAAGAGAACAGAAAGCCAAAAAATGAGGAAGGACAGTGGGAAATCATTAATTTCAGTTAGAGAGACCATTCTTCGTTACACCTTGAGATTGAATTATAGTATTTTAATATCTCTTCCTAGATGCAAGTGTAAGGTGATAGGTTTAGCTATGGCTCACAGTCCCTACTATCTGTTCGGTTAAGGTACCTGACTTAACCCGCTGCCTGTGGAGCACTGTCAGGAAAAGAGATGAGAGGAGAAAAACTGAAGGGAATGAAACCTTGATCAAATGAAGATGATCGTGTAGTATTTAAAGGAGGCCAATGAAGGCCATTCACAATGTGCCCACTGCCTCTCTTCCAGATGATACTCCAGTTGCAAGTGCTAAAAATTCTCCCAGTGGAAAAGGGGGCTCTTTTGAAGATGGTGCAGGAGAGGATGGGGAAGCCACCAATGGGAGATTGTGGAGGACAATCATCATCGGAGAGCAGGAGCACAGGATTGACATGAAAATCATCAGGCCATATATGAGAGTGGTGACTCATGGAGGTAGGAATGATCAACCAGACTGATGGAGAGTCAAGAGAGTTTTAATCTATTGAATTAATAATCTTATAAGAGACTGAAGATAAATAGCTGGTATCTTATGTATGTTCTTGCCAAAACAGGACTTACAGTTTTCAAGCCCCCATATTTCCCAAGATATATCTGATGGAGAGGTTTGCAAAGTAGTTACATAAAATGCACTTACCTCATAATAATCTGGCACATTGTTTTGCACAATGGCATGCTGGGGACATTACTGAAAGGGCAAACTCCCACTCTGATGGCAGAGCCTCGGCTGGGAGAGGCAAACCACTAAAGAGTAGGGAGGGGAAATGAGAGCACGAGTAGATGAAGAGGCACCACATTCACAGGCGGAGAGAAAAGTTCACACTGAGTTGAGGAATCTGATAAGAAACAGCTATTCAGAACATCACTCATTACAAAGACAGCCCACAGACAGTTTACAATATTATGCTCTCTGCAACATCAATTTAATTTCCTTCCACACCCCATTTACAATTTACATTCTTACTCACTCTTCTGTGTATCAAGGAAATAATTTGTTCCAATACTTGGTGATCCCTAAATATATTCAAATGAATATTCATTCACTCTCACTTGTTCAGCATTCACCTGTGGGCCATGTCCTTCAAAGACTCTACCACCTATCTCTGCCCACCTTACTTATCATTGTCATACCTGGAATATTAATTGTATCAGTTTTTGATAGTCCCTACAAACATTGGTCCCATTCCCAACCAGGTATTTAGCCAGTTCATTCATTTGCTCAGCACGACTCTCTACCACATATTCTAATATTGATAAGATTTCTTTATTAGTCACACGTACATTGAAGCACACAGTGAAATGCATCTTTTGCATAGAGTGTTCTGGGGGCAGCCCGCAAGTGTCGCCACATTTCCGGTGCCAACATAGCACGCCCACAACTTCCTAATCTGTACGTCTTTGGAATGTGGGAGGAAACTGGAGCGCCTGGAGGAAACCCGCACGGACACGGACAGGGAAGAACGGGGTGGTAGGTGGCTAGTGGTTTTCAGTTGGCTGTCACATTAAAGTTCCAGCAGATTTTTCTTCCTATTTTTTTTTCTCATTCTAAAATCTGTCTTTCCACTGGCATAATCGGGACTAGTTCTGTAAACCTGATTATGCTGGAGGAGCCTGTTGTGCCTCTTCCAGATCCAGTATCCACATACCTTTAACACCCACTTTTTGGAGTGTGTATACTACAGTTAATACTTTCCTTTTTATCTGTAGGCTATTATGGCGAAGGATTGAATGCAATCATTGTATTTGCTGCTTGTTACCTGCCCGACAGCGGATGTGCAGACTATACCTACATCATGGAAAACCTCTTCCTGTAAGTGTGCAATCCAATTCCTTTGTCCTGCTTTACTAGAGCCATTAGCTTTCAACTTATCCTCCAGTTGTCCACACTGAGGGAGAGATAACTAGTTCACCTTTGTATCATCTTAACATTGATAAAGACAGGTTCAAGGTCGGGGACTGAGGCCCTCAGTGCAGAATCACACCAAGAAGAAAAGATGAAGTAAATCCAAGATTTACAAAATTCAAGTTTCAGAAACCAGTGGATGGGATGGGATCAAAGTTTCAAACTTGCCAGTGGGAAAAGGACAAGGTTTGTAGCAGGAGTTGAAAGCTTCCTGGAAGTGCTTCCAATATCCTTAAGAAAATATCAAGGGTAGAATCAAGCGAGGACCGATGATTGCAAAAGAATCATGTGGTGGACTGTGATGAACGTAGGATGATGATGACAGCAAATCCATAATGAACACAGTGAACATCATCTTCACATTTGGTTAGTGCTTTCTTGATACTGCTGCAGAGTTAGAAATATGTTTGGAGAAATTCACACAGTATTGTGGAAAAGATGAAAAAACTGGGAGGCAACATTACTTGCAAGGGAGGTCATTGATGGGTGGTAGTTTGCAAAAAATGGGTGGGGTATTAATGGCAGTTGTGAAGCAAGATGGACAACACTGAAGAGAAGAAATTATATAAATATTGGCTCTATGGAGCTTGGAAGGGAAGGCAGCTGGTCAGTCATTTAATGGAAATAGAGTTAAGGGAGTAACAGATGGGTGTCAGTAACAAGTTGGGGTTGGACAAGGTATAAGGGAGATGGAAAAGACCCAGAGAAAACCATTTGTTCAGGACTAGGATGGAGGAAGCCTGACTGAAGGTTTGGCTTAGTAGTGAAGAAGATTTGCAGAGGCAGCAGCTGGCACTGTCCTGAAGAACTTTATTCCTCACCAGGAGCATAATTCACTTTGCTTAACACAGAGTTAAAAAGAAGACGATGGCAAGAACAAGTCAGGGTGCTCCTTATTTTGTGTGTGTGTGTGTGTGTGTGTGTGTGTATACTTATGCTTCAATGTGTGCATGTCTGTGCTCCTACCTGTGAGCATAGGCACCCTTGTGTGTGAGTGTGTGCATGCATGTGCATGTGTGGCTGTGTGTAAGTGTGTGTGCATGCATATATGTGACTCTGCTACATGCAGTCAAATGGTCTGCAGCTAAAGAACTGATGCTTTAGCATGCAACCTGAAGACCGTTGATACGTGTAAAGTCAGGGCCCAGCTAGTAAACATTGAAAAGAAAATTAACTACTTGGATTTTGTCCATGTCACTGTGGCTGAATGCAACTGTTTCCTTTCCTGTCTCTCAGGTATGTGATCAGCATCTTGGAGCTACTGGTTGCTGAAGACTACATGATTGTGTACCTGAATGGGGCCACACCTCGCAGGAGGATGCCAGGCCTGGGATGGCTGAAGAAGTGTTACCAGATGATAGATAGGAGGTAGGTGCAGAGTGGACCAATGCAGCAGGAGAGTCAAAGTCCATCAGATCCATAAGTTTATCACTAAACTCTTCTAAAACAAGTTAAGGCTAGTAATGGCATTGAACTATATCTGCAGCTTCCTCCCCCATCTCTAATCGCTCCTTTGCTTCTACCTTGGCAATACACACTTGTGTATCTTTTGTCGTTTTCAATTAATTTTTGGTCAGTCTTCCAAAGTGACTAAATGATTTGTATTAGATAGTATTCATCATTGACCTCAACAAAATCTATGCACAAAATTTTGACAACTTCCATGGCATGAATTTTGCTTTTCCCAATGTAGATTATTGTCAGGTAGCAGATCCGGGGCATATCTGGGGTCCACCAACAGATATCATCATCAAATTAGCAGAGCCAACCACATCAAAGAACTCTCAGCAATGGCAAAGCGGAAACTAAAGAAGCACATTTTTAACAAACTTTTTAAGCATATTACAAAGCACAAAAACTGGAACATACATATGGGATTAAGGTAGAGCTGAAATACCTCAAAATTTTTTTAAATAGTTATTTATTATTTCAAAAGGCAAATATTTTGAAATAATTGATGGAATGTCAATGCACACATATATAGATTTTAGTGAATCGGAGAGATTATTAAGTAGTAATTATAACATTGTACTCAATCAAAAACACCGCTGCCTCATGCAGCAAAAAACTTCTTTTACAGTCAGGAAACCATAAATATTTGGACTGACAAACTTATCAGCAGCTGTAAAGCTGCATTAATCAGTTTGCCACGGTTTCGCAATACAGGCCATCCTGAGGTTACGAACGCCCAATTTATGGACCCCTTGTGACTCACATAATATCATTAAATTCAGAAGTCCGACATACATGGTTCCTAAGCATGGCAGAACTAGCTTCCTCTCTCACTCCACTTTTAGTAATTGATCTTTCTTATCAATCGTATGTGTTTTTGATGCCATTCATTACAATACTGTGGCGGTATGGTTACCGTATCGAGTGATTTTTCTTTATTTTCTGACTTTTGGACAAAACTGATTTAAGGACATCTGTAAATACAGAGCCCCTTTGTTACCCAGAGCTGGCTGTACTTTGCTGTGAACTTTAGCAGTGCATGAACCCTGGTGTCATGCACAGCTGAACAGGCCTTCCACGCTAGGGGACTACATGCTTCATCAGTACAAGGATGAAATTGATAGTCAGGAGTGTGATTGATGATCAGGGGTCAGATGGTGAAGTATGGAGGAGAATAATCAACCAGACAGACCATTGGTGGTAGAGTAATATCGTTGGTCTGGATGGAGTTGTCAGCAGATCTGGTGGGTGTGGGGCACTGCTCAGGGAAAGATTGCAAGTTTGGAATTCCTCAGTTTCCCCCATATGAAAGCTGGTAATTACCTACCTGAATGTTGACCTAACACAGTCAGGTTCCCAAGGCCAGAGAAACAAAAGCCTGATGCTGGGATATTGAGATGAAAAACACTATGCTGCTAGAGGAACTCAGCAGGCCAGGCAGCGTCCATGGAGAAAAGCAGGTGGTCAATGTTTCGGGTCAAGACCCTTCCTCAGGACTCCAGACTGTGCATAGTCCATGGACAGTGTGGGCCATGATGTGAATTAGATGTGCAGAACCTTTGCACATGTCCAGGGCCCATCGCATGTGAGCACAACAGCTACACACAGACCCAGAATCAAAATCATAAATTTCCTGCAATTTACTGGAAATTATTGATTCCAATTACATTTAATTTTTCATTGAATTGTCTAGTATGCATAAACATATCACTGTGCAATCCAGTTCTGAGGTCAAAGCTTCTGTTAGTTCACTAATTTATTGATTATGCTGAATCTTGTAAAAAGTGCTCCTTTTGGAGAGCTGGGGTTAGGGGATGACTGGCAGCAGCTTCTACTCATCCACGTTTCAATACGCATGGGACTATTTATGGACAGCACAGTGGTGCAGCTGGTAGAGCCGCTGCTTCAGAGCTCCAGTGATTTGGGTTCAATCCTGACCTCTGGTGCAATCTGTGTGGAGGTTGCACATTCTCCCTGTGACCATATGGAATTCCACTGGGTGCTCTTGTTTCCTCCCACATCCCAACTATGTGCAGGATGGTAGGTTAATTGGCCACTGCAAATTGCTCCTGATGTATATGTGAGTGGTAAAATCTGAAGGAATTGAGGGGAATGTGGGGAAGATAAAATAGTATTAGTGTAACTGGATGCTTGGTGGTCAGCATGGACTCAGTGGGCTGAAAGGCCTATTTCCATGCTAAATAATCCATGACCATTTGAGTGCTTATGTGAAGTTTCAGAGCATAACAACTGTAAAATCAAGGCCAATTAAATTATGGAATTTATGCATGGAAATTGGATTTGGTGCATTGATTTTACTTCAGTGCTAGATGAAAATTGATTTTCCCCAGCGAGGATGTGATTACACATCCCTCACAACTTACCAGATCCATCCCAGGCCCCAGATTCACTCAGTTTCCTTGGCATGCTCTGCAGTGGTGCAGGTCATGAAGGATAAGAAATAACCCTTTGTGAGGTTGATTCAGTCGTGGTCATGGGTACTACTGAAATCTCAGGCACCAGATCCAAGAACACCAGGATGCAACCAATTAAAGCAGCTCTGTGGACATTGAACAGTTTCTAGGCCTATGATTGAATACTGCAATTAAATTCATTTTATAGAAAAGCCACAAATCAGACCCATGCTCTCTGTTAAATTTCTAATTTTAATACTTGTGGTAAGATTATTCATGTGCACAATTATTTGGTTTTGCAATAATGTTTTCTTAATAATTTAAGTGTTCTTAGGTGATTTTATTCATTGCTTATTTTTTAATTAATTTACACTCTTAATTGTTTATTTCATTATTTTACATCTTTTAAACATTTCTGAACATCAGGAGCATTCAGATTAATTGAAAACTTGCAACTTTGACAGATGGTAAAGCTGGCAGCTTGATTTTGCCATCTGTCAAAAGGTTTTCTCAGCAGTCTCATCAGTTAGGTTTGTTTTGCCTCACCCATGTGACTTGATTACATCCACAAGGCCCTTCCACCATGCATGACCTTGTCAATAATGTCCAGAGGCTTTCATCCAGCAAGCGGCTCTGGATACACAGAGAATTATTCCAGGACCATTGGGTATCCAAATGGAAAGTGCTGGCAGTGGGCTCCACTCAGCTAAATCCAGCCCAACAAGTTGCACCAGTTGCCATTAATGAACAGCATTGATTGCTTACTATTAGTGAAGTTCAGCAAATACTGTTAATGATCCAAAAAAATCACCTAATGAAGCATTATGTCTACTTTTAAAGAACAGTACCAATCAATATTAATGAATTGCACCAATCTCATTAAATGAAATGTTTCACTTTTAGTGAATTCTTCAGAGCACCACTAATGATCTGAACCAGTCAAAATCAATGAATTGCAGTAATCATTGTGAAGAACATGCAGTTATCAGTTGTGAAATATTGCACCAATAATAATAATCAATTGTACCAATCATCATCAATTAATAATAGCAATTAATATTAATGAATTGTATCAATTGCCATTGAAAATTTCCATCTCTGGAAATAACTTGGACTAAACCCAGACATCAGATATACCAACTATTATCTATAAAGTGCAAGGGTAAGTTGCATTGATGACTAATAACAAACTGCACCAATCATTTTCAATGTATTTGCACTGATCTCCATAAATTAGTTCAAACTGCGCAAATCACAAACCAAGAAACGAACAGTGCGATCACCAATAACAGGCTGCATCAAATAGGTTTGGCTGAAAAGTGCATTATCAAAGGGATAAATGGGTGAACATTATTAACAGTGATTAGTATAAAAGGTTCACTCTGTTAAATTTTGAGAGCACAACCAAAAGTAAGTAACCTCTTCACATAAACAGTAATTTGTCTACAATGGTCTAGCAAGCCAGGAAATGAAGAAGAGTATGCAAAATAGAGGTTGATAAGAGGTAGTGTAACTAATGATAGATAAATTTTGATGGACTAAAGGTTCTCCTTGTCTTGATATTTCTCTTGTTCCCTTAATCTGCTTTATACCTTTCAAATAGTCTGATTTTTTACTTTATTTTTCATGTTCAGCGTGACAGAACATTACGTGAGCAGCAAGTATTTTCAGTCTCTGCAGAGGCTACCATTTATGGGTAGACCTGATCCAATTTAGACTGACAAGAGCACAACATTACCTCCATTATTTGTTTTAAAAAGACCATTCCTGAGTTACTTCCATCCCACATTACTACCATCAGCCATTGATCCAGTGATGTAATCAATCGTGCCCAATTGTGGATGTTGTTCGACATGTTTTGGGGAGTTTGTTTCCATACTGGGTTATTTAGCAAAAGCAAATAATTGGACTCACAAAGCAGTAGTTCTCTGTGGAATGTACTAAACAGAGCCCCCTTTTCATCCATGCTCCTCAGCAGACTTGCTACTGCATGAACCTTTGAGCCGCCATTCATGACCTGCTCAGAATGGGAAGTGGGTTGGGCTGCTCTTGTCATAGAGTCATAGGTATACAGCATGGAAACAGGCCCTTCAGCCCCACTTGTCTATGTCAGCCAAGATGTCTATCTATAGGGTCACCCCTCAGCCTCCTAAGCTCCATGGACATCATTCACAGCCTATCTGGCCTCTCAAAGCCCAAGCTCTCCAGAACTGGTGACATTTTCGTGACTCTTTTCTTCATCCATTACCGCTTAATGACATCTTTTCTATATCTGGCCAACAAGAACTGTGCACAATATTGCCAGTGTTATCGCACCAACAACTTGTACAGCTGTAACAGGATGTCCCAACTCCTGTACTCAGTGTCATGACTGATGAATGCAAGCATGCCAAATGCCTTTTTCACCCCCTGTCTACCTGTGTTGCCACTTTTCTGTTTCTCTAGAAGAGGTATCCTTGTAACCTAACCTCCCCACATTCTCATCAAATACTCCAGGTTCTATCACTCCCCCACATGCTAGGATCAATTTACAGTGGTCAATTAACCTCCCACTGGGATGAAGGTAACTTAAGAATAGTCTTTTTAAAACCAGTAGTAGAAGTAATATTGTGCTCTTATTAGTCTAAGTTGGGGTGCGGGAGGAAACCAGAGCACCCAGAGGAAATCCAAGTGGTCACAGGGAGAAGGTGCAAACTCCACACACAGAGCACCAGAGGTCAGGATCGAACCTGCATCACTGGAACTGTGAGGCACAGCTCTACTAGCTGTGCCACCCACATAGTTCAACACAGCTGGTTGTTTCTAGCTCAGAATGGGGGCTTAATCTTATTCCTTGTCTAGAGTCATCTTTCAAGGCAGAGTTAAAATCAAGGCCCTTTCTATTCAAATGACATTTGTGCTTCTGATAACATTTATGGTGGGCGTCCAATATTCTCTATGTCCTGGGAAAAAATTCATCAATATTACTGTACAATAGAAAAACTAACTGTTGATATCAGTATGTTTGTGCTGTGAAACTTGTTTGTGCAGCACGTTTGTGGACCTTTCTGTGAAAGTTAGCTGCCATGCTTGCCTGCTGATACTATGGAGTCAGGTAAAAGGCAGTTAAATTTTTTTGAAGCTTTCTTTGAAAAATTGAGCTGATGGGGCCAACATACCTCCCAAATTTCTGTTTGTTTGGGGACGTCTGTGAAATCCAACAGTGACCACAGATTTTCTGTTTCTTACTTACAGGCTAAGGAAGAACCTGAAGTCATTAATAATCGTTCATCCATCCTGGTTTATTAGGACTGTGCTGGCAATATCCAGGCCATTTATTAGGTAACTAGCTACAACTGTCACATACCTATCTGACTGTGATCATGCTATGCTGACAATAAAATCCCCATACATGAATGTATTGGTTGTTGCCAGTAGCTGTATATTATAATGAGATACCAAGTTAAAGAGAACAGATTCAATCCCTGATCTGGTTTGGCTGAATTAAGCCCTAGTTGTAATCATGGGTCCATAATAACTCAAAGTACTTTGGGACAAAGAAAGCCCAACTCATCCAGGTCTCCTGCTCCTCATCACTATCCAGTGACTCCTCTTAAAGGAAAGGGCACTAGCTTCCTCAATTTCATTACTAGCTTACAGTAATTCTGGGTTTTTTTTGGTCCAAAAATAGTACATGTAAAGATTGCAGCAGTTAA
>JARFYF010000057.1:9947796-9965209 GCA_030265395.1 Rhina ancylostomus | reverse complement strand
TTCACTTTTCTTTGACATGTTATACAGTGGTATAATAAACTTGCTAGTGAATCCAGTGAATGTAAATGGAGCAGGCGGTAGAACTGGCAAGTTTCAGATTGTAAATTGCAGCTTTTATGTTTCAGCTGATCAAAACAAGCTGAAACATGCAATACTTCCGGACCCCAGCTCCAACTGCTAAGTTACCCACATTCCCTGATATTCCCAATCCTGACTCTGGCTCAAGCTGCGCACTTGGCCCACACTCTGGGCTAATGTGCCGAACCATTTTGACTTCCAAATAATTGGATCGCAGATTGTCAGAGCTTTACTGTACTTCACTGATGATGCATTGTCCATCGCATTTTAAAAAGTTTTGGGAGCAGTATGCTAATGTTAGACCAATCCAGCGTGTCCTTTAATGAATCAGAATCCCTCCTAATTTACTTTCCTTCTTCCCATATCTCTCACTAAATTCTCTCTCCAGGAGTTAAATTATTAGTTCACAAATGCTTTCACTGTTTTTATGATCTGGTTTGGAGTTTTTAAGCCTTTGTAGATTTGTTAACCAGTTCAGGGTAGAAACATAAGTTTCTGTTCCAGTTCTCTTCCCTCATGCCCTGACTTCAGCTTGGAGACAAATTCCACAGACATTTGTGCTTTTCCAAGTATCTTACCTGTGGCCACATTGTGATAGGCCAAGTAGGCAGATTATTACCATGTTGAGAGGAAGTATCAGTGACTGGACACAACCAGATCCTGCCTCTCATCTAAAGTCCACACCATAACATTGGTCACTGGGTAACAAGCAAGTCAGGCAAAGGGTTTAAGATCCTGTTGAATATCAGCCTTCTACCCACGAGATCAGTGGAATGAATGAATTTTAGTAATTGTATTTTCCAGAGCAGAACATGGCTGGGAGTTGGGGTGAAAATATTGTAAAGGTTGCTGATGTAACAGATTAAGTGGCAGCATGCTGTGCATCAAGGCAACATTTCCTTTCATTAATGAAATCTTATTTGTGTATTTTATATTTTAAAGGACAGAGGACGATGAAAATGCAACTGAGAAAAACAGGTGATGTGGTCATTTTTAAAGTACATTTTCTGTAGATTTTTTACACTTTGTGAGGAAACAATAAACCACTTTAAGATTAATTTGGGAGGAGCTGGGTGTGGTGCTAATTTAGGACCGGAGAATGTTTCAAGTACTCAGTAAGCAAGTTGTATCTGAAGGAGAAATAGGTTAGATTTTATATGGCATTTCTGTTGCTTGATATCAGAATCAGGTTTATTATCACTGACTTATATGTTGTGAAATTTGTTGTGGCAGCAGTACAGTGCAAAGACATAAAATTATTATAAATTACAAAATAAATAAATAGTACAAAAAAGGAATAACAAAGTAGTGTTCATGGACCATTCAGAAATCTGATGAAGGAGGGGAAGAAGCTGCTCCTAAATCATTGATTTAAAGTGGATCTTCAGGCTCCTGTACCTGCTCCCCGATGGAAGTAATGAGAAGCAGCATGTCCCGGATGGTGAGGGTCCTTAGTGATGGACGCCACCTTCTTGAGGCACTGCCTCTTGAAGATGTCCTTGATGGTGGGGAGGGTTGGGTGTGTGTAGGGGGGGTTATGTTGGAACTAATAAGATTTTCCTTTCTCTAACTCAGATCTGGAACTGCAGCTGAAGAGCAGGAGTAAAGGTCTGTACCTCGTAGTATTAAGAGTGGACCACAGGTCAAATGACTTCCTTCTATTCTATCATAAAACTGCATGAGGGGAAATTCAACTTGCTGCAGCTTGTTTATGTCTGCTATAATTCTGTTCTTGATTTCACCATTGTCATCATTATTGACTTCCCATTCAGTACCCTCCATAAGCCTAAGTCTAAAGTTATTCTCCACTTAATCTGTCCTACAACATCCTGCTTACCCTTATGCTCATTGTCACTGATTTAGATTGATTGTCTAGCCACTGGCATGTTGAATTAAACAAAAACTTCTGAATCCCTCTGCAGTCTTGCTGCATCTCATCTCTGCAATTGCCTGCACCCTTGAGTTCTCAAGTCCTTTCATGAATCCCACTCATCACCACCACTAACACCACCATCACCACAACACCACCACCACTGCCACCACTGCCACCACCACCACCACCACATTAGCAGATCATTCAGGCACCTTGATCCCTTCCTCTGAAGTTCCTCGCTAACTCCCTCTGCCTCACTTCTTCTTGACTAAACCTTTAATAATCTTTGCAAAGACCATCTACTCACTAAAGCTTAATGTCACCTCTCCTAACTCTCTCCAAGGCTTGGCTCCCATTCCTTCATGTATTTCTGCCTCTACTTTCTCAGTGCCCATTCAAGTATGTTGTATAAATTGTTTTTAAGTCAGCTTGTTACTTTAGCAGGCTTTAGATTTTGCCTGAATTTAAGTAAATTTAATGTCTTAATGATTTTATTCTCATAAGGTATTCTTTCATTAGTCACTTTAATTCTCAATTATTTTAAACTGTGAGTATGGTAGCATCATGGTGATATAACCAAAGGCCTGAGCTAATGAATCAGTGACATCTACAAATTCCAAACCAGCAGCCAGGGAATTGATATCATGTCAACTAAACATGGTATAAAATGCAGTTATTAGTAGGAGACCTTGAGAATACCAGATTATTATAAAATTCCATCTATTTTCCTAATACCCTTTCATGAAGGAAACTGGTGCTTTTAGTGGGGTCAGACTCTACCCCTTCAGCAATATGCTTGACTCTTAACATCCCCTGAAATGGGCTAGCAAGCCACTTGGTTGTATCAGACCAACCATTCTCAAATCCAGTGACTTCAGGACCAAATTCCACTGCCACCATCAAGAGGATGATTCACCACCACCTTTTCGATTAGGAACGAGCAATAAATGCTGGCCTCACCAGGGGTGCCCACATCCCTGGCCTCACCAGGGGTGCCCACATCCCTGAATGGATTTTAAACAAATGGAAATTCTCAGCAAGTCAGGCAGCATTTGTTAAGAGATAAACAGTGTGCCTTTGACACAGGTTTTAAAGAAAGGGCTTTGACCTAAAAATTTGATCTAAATTTACCAATTTACCAAAAGTTAACACTGTTTCTCTCTCCTCTCTCCACAGATGCTGCCTGACTTGCTGAGTATTTCCAGCACTTCACTTTCTTTCTGCAGTACTCTGCTTTTGTTAATGAAAAAAATAATTCTTGACAGTATTAAAGGATTTTGACAGTGTAGTGAGATGATTCCAGCAGTGGACAGTTAATCACATATCGGTGTTCACTCACAAATATTTAAAACTGCATTGCTCTTGGCTTTGGAAAATGGATACTGTTATCGAGTCATAGAGAGATACAGTGCAGAAACAGGCCCTTTGGCTGACCAAGTCTACACCAACCACTAAGCACCCATTTACATTGATCCTATCTTCACCCATGCTCCCCACCAACACCACTCCCCCCACCCCCTCCGCCAATCAAGCTGGATTCTACCACTCATACAGTGCATACACTAGGGCAACTTACAGTGGCCAACCTACCTACCAGCCTGCACGTCTTTGGAATGTGGGAGGAAACTGGAAAAGATCTACTGTTGTGGATCTGTACTTTCTTCATGCCCCTCCACCCAGATGTTGCATTGTTTCCCTGAATATCTGTCTGTGTCTGACAGGCATCTAAGGGCTAAAAAGGAGAGGACAATTCCCCACTAATCTTCTCAAACAAACCAGACAGCTGTCTCCATTCCTCATGCCTCCTGTAATCTCTGTCTGAGAGTGGGAGCAAGTTTTAACGTTATATCCTCCAACCACAGCTCAGCTGTATTCCCCTAATCAGAATTACTTCACATATACATTCTATGTATATCCAAAAATCAGACCTTCCTCAGCCAGATACATATAAGGATTATTGGCCATCCCTGGGTTACAAATACCCAACTTACAGACACCCATATGTTCAAGCGAGCTCCCATATTATTAAGTTCAAAAGTCTGATGTATATACACACGTTCGTTCCTACAAACAGCGGAACTAGCTTCCTCTCTCTCTCTCTCCACTCTTCATAACCGTTCCTCGTGTTTTGATGCCATTCATTACAATACTGTGGAGGTAGGGTTACCTTATCAAGTGATTTTTATGTCTTTTCTGACTTACGGACAAAATCGATGTCAGTAAAATCCAAACTCATTCATTCCCTGGTGAGAGCCGGTAGAAGGGAATACTGATAATGTGAGATGGAGTAAGGCTCATGTGGAGCATAAACATCATCAAAGACCTTTGGGCTGAATGTCCTACTTCTGTGTTGTAAATTTCAAGTAACCAGGTCTACACAATGTCCAATTATTTTCCAAAAGAATCTCTTGAAGAAAAAATCATTTGAGATTAAAAATGTTTAAAATTCTGAGCTAAATGTAAATGAGAAGAAATTAAAGCCCCAAAGGCCAGATCTGCATGGCAGAAGGAAGGGTACATACTGGAGAATCTTACCTCCTCTCCTGTTTGTCTCATTCTGCCACTCTTGCTATTGACCTCAGCAGTTCTGATGACTTGTAGTATCTCACTGAAGTAGTTATACATTATGTGTGAGCTGAGACAGAGTGTGCAACCAGAATATTGCAGAAGAACTTTTTACAATTGGTGCAAAGTGCACCATTTGGACAAAGTGCACCATTGACATCCACTTCCTAACAGAATCGTTGCAAAATGATAATGAGTAGAAATAATGAGTTTCCTCACTAGCTCTGGGAATAGCATAGCAAGATAATTGTGAGGTTGAGTGGATGGGTGGTAAGGTAGTAGGTAATTCAAAACTACTCAGTTGGTTCCTTTTATTGGTATTATTTTGTCTATGGTGCTGGTGCTGAAAAATCTGGAATTCAGTATTGAGGTACAGGAATTCAGTAAGGATTATTGAAATAAGTATTTTGACCATAAAAAATCTAATTATCTTTCTGTTCCAGGAAGTTAAGAGGCTTCACATCATAGACTGGAATTCAGAGAAAACTGGATGAAGTTCTTGACAAGAAAGTTGCTTTGAAATTTGTGATATGGTTGAAGGTTATAAATATTGATTTTCACTCTCTGTCACTGACTCCAGGATTCAGGCAGCAGATATTGGGCCAGAATCGTTTGAAATCTGCAGTCATTAATCAGGCGATTCAAAAACAACATGGGGCTTTGTGGCTCAAAATGTCAAATGAAAAATGTGTAGGTTAAGGTCATAATTCTTTTTCCACAAGATTCCCTTTTGTATAAATCATTTGGTACCTTGATTTTGCCAACCCTGTTCCTCCCCATTGATCTCCTGAAACACTGTCTATTGTTGTGCAGTTAAGTTCAAAGTCACCAGCCTCGCCCCCAGAACTGCAGACGTTCTTCACCATCAACTTAAATGTCAGCAAGACATCCCCTGAAGGTATCGCAGCAGATTTGTTTCTCTCCAACCTGATGCTCATACTTTATGACAGCAGCTTCCGGATAAAATCCACCACCGATTGAAGGCTCTGTGTCTTCTTAACGCACTTCCCTTTTATTAAAAGGATGTGCGGGAGATTCCCCCATCAGTAAGCCTCAAGGATAGCTGCTGTGGAAAAGTTATTGGTGCATTTTGGGTTGGAATTTAACCAGATAAGTAATGTTTCAAAACAACTGACCCATGACTATTCGAGAATGGCTTTAGTACATTCATCAGTATCACCCTGATTAGTACTAGATATAAAAATGGTCAGGTTATTATTTAATAGTACACTAACCTAAGGAATTTTACGATTCTGATGATGGACGAAGAGATAAAATGGCCATAAAATGACCCCTTATGACCAGGTCGGTGCTGCTTTGATGTAACCAAGAAGTTCTCAGATTCAACCAGGAAAGTCTCATTTGGAGTGTTTGCTTCTTTGGGATGAAGAGGAAGGCCATGGATTCACTCCCTGGTTTGATGAGTTAGCTGATCTCAGCCAGGGTGGCTGTCCTGGTGTGCTCCAGTCACCAAATGTGCTGCTCAGTAGGAGTGTGGTACAAGGGAGAATATCTGTCCAAAGAGCCAAATACAGTTGCAATGCCCTCAATGATTGGGTTGCCTGCCATGACTCGATGTCAGGGCTCACACAGAAAGGGGCGAGGTGCTGCAGCAAGAATCAGCAAGGGAGAGTACAGAGATGACAACAGAACTGCTGTTTTAGTGGGTCACTTATGGCGAGAGTGGAAGGCAGATTGAGTGGATCCTAACTCACTGTGGAGGCACAGAATGAGGTCTGGCTGACAATCAAAAGTTTAAAAATTCCTGGTGGATGAGTCAGTTATTGCAAGTATGTTTTGATGAATCTTGTTGTAATTGTCCCTCATGGTTAACACAAGTACAGTTTTAAGCTGCTTTTGTTATGTTCCTTCATTATTAATATTTTCAGTCACGTTAAATTCCAGCTCTCGAATAAATGCTTGGTCCCTAACAGCAGTGTGAACATCTTCCTGTGCAATCACCAGCAGCAGACTTTTGCTGGATGTCTTTGTTCTGTATTATATAATCTCAAAGGTGGCACTTTGATGATCTTTTGCCTATTGTTTATTTCAGGACTTTTAGTAGAAAACTTTAATGAAATGTCTTGGTATTCTTATTGGGTATCCAGATTCTTCATGTGAGTGTTTTTCAGTCATGGGCTTTTCAACTTGCAATACCGGGGAATGGAATGATCTCCCCCAAATAGTAAGGTTCTGATCGTGGGAAATGGATAGCTCCATTGACTCACTGGGTTCTTCAATTCCAGGAAGGCTTTCAGCCCCACCTATCAATAGCATCTGGGACATTTTCCTGAATAACAGGAATGCCGAACACAACTGAATCCCAGTTCTGATGCTACTTCCCAGTCTTTGAATGGAGATCCAATGGTAGAAGAAACAGTGGGTCTGCCCAGAATCAAAACCATGACTGTCCCCTCAGCAGATTTAAAACTCCCCCATCTAAGACTGACTTCACAGAATGCTAGAAATAGTTTAAGAAACCACTGAATGACATTAGTATTAGGTAGCACAGTTACAATTCTGGAAAGATCAGAAGTAAATGAGCTTTCTTCATACAAATCCACCTCACAGCCTTCAAGTAACTCTAATTTGATTTGAAATTTGGGCTAAAACTCTGCTAATTGGGCAAAGCAATGTCAAATTCATATAAAACTTTGATTGAAAATTTAAATGGTTCCAAATGGATGGCCATGGTTTAGAACTACTCCCACTGAATAGGTTTAGCTGTCACTTTCCGCTCTGCACCTTTAGTCCATTTGCTCTGTGGATTAGGTATGGTCAAGCTCACAGGATCTGGTAAACTTGCTCTTTGGCCACATGACATGAGATTGTATAAAATTTCTTGCAACATCAATGTCCCATTTGACTCTATATGCACAGCATCACCAACTGCCCACTTCCAGCTTTTTAATATCACTTCATCTCAATTCGTCCATTGCTGAATCTTTATGTTTTTGTAACCTTGACACCTGCTATTCCAGTATTCCCTTGGCCAGCCTCCCAACTTCTATCCACCATAAACTTCGATCCATATAAACCTCTGCTACCTATATCTCACTTTTTACCACCCTTTTAACCTATCTTCATTGTTTCTGCTGACCTATGTTGGTTCATCATCCGGCAACACATCAACGTTGAAGTCATCGTACTTATTCCAAATCCGTTTGCAGCCCCCTGTCTAACCTTACAGACCTCTGAGTTCTGTATGCTCCTCTGATTCTGACTGCTTGCACATTCCTACTTTTAATTTTTGTACCCGGGGCAACCGTGCTTTCAGCTGCCTCACCCCCTAATTTCTGGAATTCCTTTTTATTTCCTAAAGATACCTTTATTAGTCACATGTGCATCAAAACACACAGTGAAATGCATCTTCTGGCGTAGAGTGTTCTGGGGGCAGCCCGCAGGTGTCGCTATGCTTCCGGCGCCAACATAGCATGCCCACAACTAAGCCACAGCTAAGCATAGTCAGTAGGTATAGTTCAAGACCATATCATCAAAACCATTGTTTTTTCAGTCAAAATTTAAAGTAAAAATGAATTTGATGTTGCCTTGGCCAATTAGCAGAGTTTCAGCAGAAGTTTCAAACCTGTTTCCTACAAGATACTCCATGCTTTGGAGATCTTATGTGGATCATTATCAAATTTTCACAAAACACTTGTGGAGAATTTTGGGATGCTTTGCTTCATTAAAAGTGCAATGTAATGCAAGTTGTTTATGTTGTCATTGTGACCCCACACTGTGCTTATTCAGTCTGTTAAGAAGTGGCCGAGTTGACTGTTAATTGCAGTTGGCTGACATTGAGTCTATTCAGCCTGATCTAAAGAGCACAAGTAAAGGGCCATTGTTCTGATAACAGCGACACAGCTAGTAGAGCGGTTGTCTCACAGCTCCAGTGATCTGGGTTCAATCCCGATTTCAGGTGCTGTCTATGTAGAGTTTGCACGTTCTCTCTATGACTGCATCTGTTTCCTCCAGGAGCTCTGGTTTCCTCCTACATGCCAAAGTCACACAGGTTGGTAGGAATGTGAATTATCGCTGAGTACAAGGTGGGTGGCAGGAAAATCAGAGGAGAGTTGGTGGAGTGAGAGACAATAACATGACACAAAATGAACTGCATTTCAGTCCAACTTTATCACAGGCTTGTACAGATAGAGTACTTGAAAATTGAGGTAGGTGGGTTTGGGTGAAGCCTTTCATGAAACTAGTATTGAGAATAATACATTTTCTCCCTCCTCCCATTCATTTTATGCTCCAACATATTTGCTGCTTTATGATGTTTATTCAGAGACTATCTACCTTATAGAATTGTAACTGAGTTTGGAATCAGTGTTCCTTCCCTATCCAAAGACAGGTTAGAGGGAAGAGCAAGCTATCCCAGCATCCCCACGGAGAGCAGAAGGGTACTATTACAATGGAACCATTGGGTCTGTTGCGTTCTCTTCAATTTATCGACGAACACCCACACGGCATGACAGAATCCAGGACGTGAGGGAATTGTGGAGATGGGCTCATCACTTCACAGAACCAGGAGTTGCAGCATTTTCCTGGGCTCCTGGGGTGAATTACTGGCTGGGATGGGGGCCCTGATTACAAGGTTAGTGACACTGTCATGGACTGGACATTTAACCAGTTTATGCCTCGTGTAATGACTACACATTGTTCTCTATTGTTATAAAAATAAAGAGTTGGCACAACTCCTGTGTGATCAATGCTAAGATGATGCTTTGCTTCTGGCAAAAAATCACTGCATCCATGTTCATTTGTGGTTCAACTCCAGTTAACACCCAACAGATACTGATGGGTAAATTTAACACACGAAACTCTTGCATCAACTAGTTTGGATTATATTCGCAGTTACATCACCAGCATTCATCAGTATCTGCAGAAACTATTGAATGAATGCATTAACGATTTCTTTCCCAGTCATACAAAGGCAAGAAATACTATTTATTTTTTAATGTTCAAACCATAGTTGGAAGTACTAATAATTTATAGATAACATTAATTGACAATGTAACATTGATTACAAGGCAGTTCTGATAACATTTCCTCCAAATTAAAATGCCAATCAATTTATTCTTTCTGCATAAAGACATCATACTCTATCTGCATTTGCAATGATTTTGTGCTATTCCTCATGGTTTCTTCTGCATGATATTTTCAGATATTAATACAGTTATATGAAATACCTTTATTCCCTTTAGAATTCATTTAGGATTCGCATGCTGAAGCAATCTTGTGCAGAAGTACCCAGGACGGCACCTCCATCAAATCCCTGGTCAACAGATTCATAGGAAGCAGTGAGAAATGGAGTGAATATTTAAAAATCATAATTCATCCTAATTTATTCATCCAGAGAGAATCTAAAACACACACTGATTCATCCATTTCAGACCACTATAGTATTGAATTCACTATTGAATAATTCCCGGGCTTTTTCCTCTTAATTGTATCTCACATATCAATAACTTTGTGAAGAATGAGTTTGAACCTATCATAAAAACATAATGCTGGAAATACTCAGGAGGTCAGGCAGCATCTGTAGAGAGAGAAAAACAGCTAACGTTCAGGTTGATGACCTTTCATTACAACTGGGAGAAGTTAGTTTTAAATTGCAGAGCATGCTGGGGGCAGGGGCTGGAAGAGGGGAGACAGGATTTGTATTCAGTTGTATGAAGTTATTGTGGCTGCTAACACTTCTGATTATGTAATAGTACTGAGGAGCAAAGGACATGTGCATCTGGACATTTTACAGATCCACTTTAAACTACACTGGTTCAGTATCCTGTAGTAACTACTTGCCTACATAACAATCCCATTTTACAACAACTACAACCGTTTATTTTGTAAGGAATTTTGTAGATCAGATTCATAGATACTCACAGTGGCTTAAATGTAATAAAAACTCCAAGTGGTGGCCACACAAGTGGCACAGTGGAGCAGCTGGTGGAGCTGCTACCTCACAGCTCCAGTGACCTGGGTACAATCCTGACTTCTGGGACTGTTTGTATGGAATTTGTATGTTCTCCCTGTAACTTTCTGGGTTTCCTCCAAGTGCTCCAGCTGCCTATTACACCCAAAAATGTGCAGTTCAGTGGGTTAACTGGCCACTGTAAGTTGTATTTAGTATATAGTTGAGTGGTAGAATCTGGGGGGAGTTGATGGGAATTGGGGACAATAAAACTAGTGCTGCAATAGCATAAATGGGTGCTCGATGGTTGGTATGACGTGGTGGGCCAAAGGCCCTGTTTCCCTGCTCTGTGACAAGTTTTTATGGGGTGCAGCCCACCAGAGTTTGCTGTCGAATGTACTGCTCCAGGCACTGGAGTGCAATGGGATCCACATTGATATCAAATTTATTTGCAAACAGGTGATGTTGTTGAAGTATCCAGTTGAGATCACCTGCTCCATAAATACAGACTGACCTTCGATGGGAACCAGTGCACCATGGGTAGGGCTTTCCTCTCATCACGTCACCTTCAAAATATTTCCACTTCACCAACCGGGCCATGGATCTCATATCACTTACATCATATTTGGGATGGGAAGGTTCAGAGCCAGGAACACCGGGCATCCTCTGCAGAGTGGCCCAGATGAACTCATCAGGGCTATATGTATCTTTTGACCATTCAATTAATTGCTTTACCTTTGGGTCTTTGAAGATGTGTTCAACAAATGGTCTACTAACTACCATGTAGGCACTGCCTGAGAATATGGAGGTGAATGATGGTTTCTTGACCCGTTTTGTCTTTACCATTTTCCCGTTGATTACCTCAAAATGATATTTCCAGCGCACCTGCTTCTGCTCTGAAGCTACTTCAGACTCCAAACTATTCCTCCCTTTCAACTCCTGTAGTTTGCGGACAATCTCCGAATTGGTTTTGGTGGGGAAATCCATGCCACACAGGTTGATGAAGTACTTCCAGGTTAGATGTCTTGCCAGCAGTTCCTCCATGCAGTTCAGGTCTGCCTGAACCCTGGACCAAGAGCCATAAACGAGATTCTCCAATTGTCCCGCGATAAAAACATTTGGGAAACAAGATGCAATGCTGCGAATTGCAGTTTTGAAACTCGTGGATGATTTGTCATCAACATGTACACAGTAAATATTCTGTGGTGCAAAGATTGTTCTCAATAGTCTTTCAAACTGGTCAGCTCTCTCATGAATGACTATGGAGTAGGCAATTGGAAATTGCTTCTCATTTTCACTGAGAGGAAGGGTGATGTACTTTCTGTTTCTTATGAAATTCTCACAATTGTATGTGACATTAGTAAAGTAAGAGTCCATGTACCTTGTTGCTTTATACTGCTCCTTTAATAATTGACTTCTCTTGATTGCATTGACTTCCCCTTGCAAAACAGCTGTACAGTTCACATCATAAAATGATTCTGTGGTGACCTCCAACTCTGAACACTTTTTGTTACAAGGACCGGTAGTAGGAAGGCAGTCATTCCCTAAAGAACGTTGGAATTTCTCAAGAAAGCAGTTTCGAGCATTAGATATCAGGCCCTCTCTCGCAAAGATCTTAAGTAATAGACAGATGACACAACTCAAGGCAAGGGTTAAGCAGGACTGTCGTAGATATCGTTTACATTTCCATATCATGATAAAATGGACAACAAGCTTCAAACATCCGAGTCGTAAATGGATGACTCTGATTGATGATTCAATGTCCTTCTCAACGCAAATTGAGTTAAATGAAATATGTCATAGTAAAGCTGAAAGGAAAATATTTGACAATTTTATTAATGCTGATGATTCCTCTATGAAAAATGTGGATACTACAGATTAAAGAGAAGCAACTTTCCTGTAATTTTGGACAGTACAACAGTGCAGTGGTTAGCATTACCGCCTCACAGTTCCTGGGTTCAGTCCTGACCTTGGGTGCTGTCTGTATGGAGTCTGCATGCTCTCCCTGTAATCAAATGGGTTCCCCCAGGTGCTGTGGTTTCTGCTCACATGTCAAAGACATGCTGGTTTGTACATTCACAAAGTGCTGGAGAAACTCAGCAGGTCAGGCAGTATCTATGGAGAGAAATAAACAGTCGACATTTTGGGTCAAGACCCTTCATCAGTCCTGCATTTTGTGTGTGTTGCTCCAGATTCCAGCATCTTCAGAATCTCTTGTGTCTCTGGTTGGTACATTAATTGGCTACTGTAAATTACCCTTGGAGTAGATGGGTGGCAGTCGAATGAGGTTGGGGGGTGGGAGGGAGCTGATGGGGATTTGAGAGAAAAAAAGTTGAGAGACTGTTGTAGATAATTGCTTGACACCCAGTACATACATGGTGGGCTGAGGAGCTGTTTCTGTGCTACACAACTTTAGAATCTTAGATTCAAATATGTTGCTTAATACTAAGGTGGTATGGATAACTTGGGCAACTTACAAACTGAAAGGGCAAGGATGGTGAGAAAGTTTTGTTGAGAAGGCCCATAAATAGTAATGTTAGTTTGTCAGGTTGATAATATCTGGTGCTGATTTTAGGATAACTGTATGGGTTTTCTAGGGTAAACGGTCAAAGGAAATGGTTAGGAAATAACCAACTTGCAAAAAGCAAGTAGTATTGGGGAAGTGTAAATTTTAAACTGCTCCAAAAATGAGGCACAGGAATTAAGTGAAAGGACCACACATGCAGTGCCATCAGGAAACCATAAGCTAATCATTTGCAGTCAAGGCAATCCATGACCACATACGGTGAGGCACTAACTTCCTTACCAGAAGAATAGGGGGAAGCTATTGTCAGCATACCCAAAGGAGGAAGACAGACAACAGTCAACACAGCACAGCAAGAACAGAAGGCCGTGCTCCAGGAAAAGTGGAAAGCAGGAGCTATTGAAGTCACATCTCACTGTGAAATAAGTACATAAAATGTCTTTGTTGAGGGTTGACTTGGTATATCTCTATAAAATTCAATAAACTCACTGCCTTAAAGAATGAATCCATACATTGCCAGTCAAAATTGGTCAAGTAACCAAACTGAGATGGGTTGGGTCTTACTAAAGACAGTACATTGGAAGAGGAAAAATTCTTCCCTCAGTGTTAATGTTAATTTCCTTGCGACTTTGATCAACACATCAAAAGCTGCCTTACTGTTTATGTGGGATCTTGTTATGTCTAAAATAGCTCCATAAGAACAGTAATTGGAACTCAGATGTTATTTATTGGATATGAAGCACATCTAAGACATGATTGGCATTCCAGGTTCTTTGCAAGACAGTTAGAATTAGTTCATCTGTACTAAACCCCTACCTAAATTGCAGGATGAATTTACCGAAACTGCAGATGAGGTGTGGCAAGACTGACAAAATTCAGAAAAAGTAACGTTCACTTTCTATTGAGTGCAGGACTGTCTAAAAGGGTGACCGAAACTATGGAGGTAGAAGTGGTGACCTTCCGAAACACCGGGTCAGTGGGGTGGGTGCTCCAGACCATTATGGTAGAAGCCTGATATCGCGGGATCCGCAATTTGCAAATTAAATCCCACCCTACCTGTGATGATTTTGGTGGACTCTGAACATTGTCGAGGAGATGACAGACTGGTTTGTGTTGTTAGAGCCCTCATTTCTAAATGCTTTTCCTGTCTAGGATCTCTTTGGACTTTAAAATATACCACTTACTATTACACAATTGATGTGAAAGCCATGGGCTGTGTGTGATTGTGTACTGCAAAGAAGCTCCCAAGAGATGAGAGATTCATCTCATCTCCCAAGATATTCTATATCACACCCTGAGTAGCAAAATGATGCAAAAACCAAACTACATTGACAGAGAAACCAAAAATGTTTAAAAAAGCAATAGATTAGGAGCAAGATATTATCACAGTAGAGTGATAAGTGCCTTTACTTAAGTAAGGATGTAGAAGCCACATGCTGTCAGCAAGTCTCTCTGAAGTCTCCCGGCATGTCCTCCCCCTCCCAGATGTGGAAGAAGACATTGTGTATTTCTGACTGAAGTTCCACTCCACTAAGCTTTAGAACGTCAGCAGGGAGACTGCCTGCACCCAAGGCCTTACTGTTTTCAACTGGCCTGTGGCATTTGCCTTCTTGTTGATCTGGCTGGTGGTAAGGCTGGACCAGATAGATGGCTGTGGGACAGTCATTCAGCACCCTAAACATTCATTCCCTTCACTATCATCACACTTGAAATGTCCACAGACCAAAAAATGATTAAATATAAAATGCCAAAGGCCTTCACTTAATGTGAAAAACATCACTGTAGACTTTTGCATTCAGCTCTCTGCAACAGGATTTTCAATTCCACATCTGAGTACTCCTGTACACTAAGTCACTAACACTTGCTTTCCACAGCAGCTGATATTTGCCTCACTTAAGCCAAGGGCTACTAAGTCAAACCATTGAGTCCAAATTTACAGGTCTGTCCATTTCCTTTCAGAGATGCTGGCTGACCCGCTGAGTTCTTCCAGCATCTTGTTCAGGAATTTACATCCTGGTTCAGATTAATTAAATAAATGTCCCTATCAGGTTGAAGCTGGATAAACCATACACTGCATGTGGCCATTAGATCATAACACAATCTACCTCTTTCCAAAATAATTTTTGCTTCAGTGTACACTTTTTTTCAGGTCAAGCATTGAAACATAACCACATCTGCAAAAAAAAGGGCCAATCCCACCCATTCTTCCTTTTTTTTCTATTTTCTTTTTTATTTTCTATTTATTATAAGAGCATAATTTCTCACCCATTATGCTCTTAGCTTTTCTATTTTGCAATCATATTTTTCTATGATTTAGAGGTCATCAAACACAGTTTCTGTTAATTTATCCTCCTCTTGCAGGACACCCTACAAAGTACTTGTTCTCTAAGCTTCCAGTTCCTCTGTATTTTCAGTACTTCTGCAGGTGTTTCTTACTGCCATGAAAAACTTTAAATACGAGCGATCTAAATTTAAGTAAACTTGCATGATGTCAGAACTACCCCATATGCTTATTACATAGAAACAGAAGTTAGCTATTAACAAGCTGCAATTTTCAAAGTGCTCATTTAACGATATTGGAAACCCAACCCAAAAACTAAGAAATCTTAAAAAAAACTATCCTCACATTTTTAAGAAATGACGAATTTTGATATGAGCCCACCTCTTTGTCCTCCAGTGTAGCGATTCATGCTTAATGTGAGTAATTTTAATGTGAAAGAGTACTTACTAAAAAACTAAACCAGTAAGACAACTCCGAGCTTCCCCTTGGAGAAGGCAGCGGAAAGCAGTTGGTGCTCTGGAGCAGACCCCGCCCCACTAACTAACTGATTGGACGAACAAAAACCACATTGTGAATTATGAATAGTCTGTTGCAGTGTCAATCATTTAGGGGTCTGTTGAAGCCTTTAACAGCAACTGTTGAAGATGTGCAGCATCCCTGGACACCTCTGCCCCATGACATAAAACCACAAGAGTATTCGGGATGGGTATTGAGAATCTCTTGGCCATTTTCTTTTAAAAAAAGGTTTATTAATATATTTACAATATTTACATAGTTCTCAAT
This sequence comes from Rhina ancylostomus, assembly GCA_030265395.1. Classification (NCBI taxonomy): domain Eukaryota; kingdom Metazoa; phylum Chordata; class Chondrichthyes; order Rhinopristiformes; family Rhinidae; genus Rhina; species Rhina ancylostomus. The sequence continues at coordinate 9,949,194 of JARFYF010000057.1, read as the reverse complement.
TCAGGATTTAGAATTGCCATCCTGGTCCAGGAGGTACTTCAGCCATTGTGCTGCCCATCAGTCCTGGAAGGCCTCCAGGGAGCCAGTGGACACCACTTACTCTCTCTCCAGGGACACCCAGGCACAGATGTATCCCTGGAACATGGTAGGCAGTCGGCTCGGCCTCAAGGCCCCACATCAGGGGCACCCAGAAGTCCTGTGTAAGTGCAGACGGAACTCACAAACCTTCCACCTGCCCCAATAGCCATATCCTGCCCCATCTGTGGAAGAGTCTGTGGGTCCCACAACGGCCTCATCAGCTACCTCAAAACACACAAAACCGGAGTGGGAGCAGGTCATCCTTGATCCCCAGGATAACCTAATAAATTAATAAAGAAACATTTTTGTGAGAAATCAGATGTATTTCTGAAACTGATGCTGATCTCACTTGCAGTTTGCTCCTTATATTATGGGATGTCTATATTTCAAAGTGAGTATTGGAATTTTGCATTTGCCATGATTTAAAACAGATTAACCATTGAAATAAAGAGACTGTTACAGGGAGGAAGTGCCACCTTCTTCAGTTATAGAAGTTCTGAAGTTACATGAATGAAATTAGAAATACCTTTTTGAAGCCTGGCATAAGGAGGATGTACAATAGCAAAGTCATTAGGTTATAGTATTCACAATTCAGCTGCTTGGATTAACGATCACAGAATGAGAAAATCTTGGATATTTACAGAATAGGAGGTCACTTTCCCTGCTGTGTTCATGCTGGATGAAGGAGAGCTTAAATGAAAAGCAGATGCTGTAAATCCAAATTAAAAACAGAGATCGCCAGCAGGTCAGGTCAGGTAGCACCTGTGAAGAGAGAAAGACAATACTAATGTCTCATGTTGCTGAGCTATTGTCATAATTTTATACACTTTAAACCTTTCCATCTAATGAAGGATCATTGACTTGAAATGTTAATTTGTTTCTCTCTCCACTGACACTGTCGAGTCTGCTGAGTATTTTCAATAGCAACACACAAAGTGCTGGAGGAACTCAGTGGGTCAGGCAGCATCTATGGAGGGAAATGGACAGTCGATGTTTCTAGTCTGGACTGAAAGGAAGAGGGGAGATAGCCAGTATAAAAAGGTGGGGGTGGGGGAAGGGGTGGGGCAGGAGCTGAGTATTTCCAGTATTTTCTATTTCTATCCAGCCTAGTCCTATTTCCAAATTTTGGCCTGTAGCTTGTATGTTTTAGTACTTCCAGTACATATCCAAATATTCTTTTAAATGTGACACGGATTTCTAACTCCTATCATTTAAGAGAGTGAGTTTTAGAACCACACACCCCTCCACTCCACAACACACACCCACCGGGTGGAAATGTAAACTAAGGAAAACATAAGCATGAGTCGGCCAATCAGCCCT
>JARFYF010000057.1:9937077-9947696 GCA_030265395.1 Rhina ancylostomus | reverse complement strand
ATCAGCCCTTCTAGTCTGCTCTGCTTTTCAGTAAGATCACAGCTAATCCAAGCTTGGTCTCAACACCATTTTTCCATTCTTTCCCCACATCCCTTGAATCCCGTGTGGTTCAAATATCTGCCAATCTCTGTCTTGAATATAATAAGAACGTAGTAAGAAAATAAAAAAAAACAGGAGCAGGAGTGCCCATCGATCCTGCTCCAAAATTCATCAAGATCATGGTGACTCTCCCACCACAATGGCAGGTTCCTGCACTATACCCATGTCTTTTGACTCCCTTAATGTCCAGAAATTCAGCAATCTCCGTTCTGAATGAACTCAATGATTGAGCCTGCACACTCATCTAGAGTGGAGAATTTTGAAGATTCAGCACTCTCTGTGTGAAGAAGTTCCTCTGCATCTCATGGCCTCGCCCTTATTCTGTGACCCCTGGTTCTAGGTGCTTTGCCAGGGCTGACCTTCTCCTTGCACCCAGCCCGTCAAGCCCTGTAAGAACGTTGCAAGTTTCAATGAGATCCCCTCTCACTCTAGAGCTCTAGAGAATACAGGGCTCCTTGTATGGTAAACTCATCTTTCCTGGAGTCAGTCCAGTAAATATTTGGTGCACTCCCTCACTGGTAAATATATCCCTTTTTAAAGTAAGGTGACCATACAATACACAGTACTCCAAGTGTAGTCTTACCAAGGCCCTTACCAAAGTGTTCATCCTTTCTTCATACGTCACTTCCTCCATCCAGGAATCACCAGTGCAGGTGGATCGTTCCTTAAGTATGGACAACACAGTAGCACAGCTAGTATAGCTGCTACCTCACAGCTCCAGCAACAAGGGTTCGATCCTGACCTCAGGTGTTGTCCTTGGGGAGGTGGCGCACTCTTCCTGTGGCTGCGTGTGTTCCCTATAGAAGCTCTAGTTTCTTCACACAGCCCAAACACATATGGGTTGGGAGGTTAATTAACTACAGTAAATTGTCCCCAGAGTGTAGGTGAGTGGTAGAATCTGGGACTGTGGAAATAAAATAGGATTAGTGTATGTGGGTGCTTGATGGTAAGTATGGAATTAAAGGGACAAACAGCCTGTTTCTGCACTGTTTAACTCTGTTACTTTATGGCTAACGTGGTCCCATCAGCACCCTGTAAAGTTGCATCGAAACATTCCTGCTTTTAAGCCCCACAAATTCTAAATCATTATCATGTACCAAAGCACTAAACCCTGCAGATGTTCACCAGAAACATCCTTCCAAGCACTAAAGCACTCATCAACAATTACTCTGCTCTTCCTGCTGTGAGCCAATTTTGAATCCAAATTGAAACATTCCAATGAATTCCATAGCATTTTATTTGCCTGCCATGCGGGACCTTGTCAAATCCTTGGAAACATACCTTGCAAACTATATCAAAATTACAATTTCCTTTGTTCCTCAATGTTACCTCTGCAAGTATTTCAATTGCTAGCTAGACACGGTCTTTTCCTGGATTTCATGGATTTCTAAATATCCCATAGAAATATTTCCAATGATTTTTCCATAACAATGTTAGGCTGATAGCACTGAAATTGCACAGTGAATCATTTCCTCCCCTTTTACACAGTGGTTCACCTTTAGTTATGGAGTCATGGAGAGATGTGGCATGGAAAAAGATCCTTCAACCCACTGAGTCCACGCCAACCATCAACCACCCACTTACACTGAGCTTACATGTGGGCCATAGATAAAGTGAATGGTCACAGTCGTTTTTCCAGGGTAGAGGAGTTTAAAACTAGAGGGATATGTTTAAGATGAGAGGGGAAAGACTTAAAAGGGATTGAAGGGTAACTTTTTCGCACAGAGGATGGTGAGTATATGGACGTGCCAGAGGAAGTGGTAGAGGTGGTTACATTTACATCAAAAAGGTATTTAGACAGGCACATGGATAGGAAAGGTTTAGAGGGGTATGGGCCAAATGCAGGGAAATAGGACTAGCTCAAGTAGACAACTTGGAGGAGTTGGGCTGAAGGGCCTGTTTCCATGGTGGATAACTCTATGACTCTACATTAATTCCCTTTTTTTATTCTCTCCACGTTCTCATCGACTCCCGCCCCTAGATTTTACCACTCACCTACACATTAGGACAGAGGTGGCCAATTAACCTACACATCTTTGGGATGTGGGAGGAAACTGGAGCAGCTGGAGGAAACCAACATGGTCACAGGAAGAACACGCAAACTCTACACGGACAGCACCTGAGGTCAGGATTGAACCCAAGGCAATAGTGCTGTGAGGAAGCAGCTCTACAAGTTCAGCATTGTGTTGTCCTTGTTCTGTAGTTTTCTGTTACCCTGTTTATACCCCTGGAGGATTGGAAAATAATGGCCAGAAAGTTCAACTATTTCCCTCCTTGCTTCTCTTAATAACCCTGAGTATACCTTATCCAGGCCTGGACTTGGTACATTGCCCTTGCCCATTCAATCATTAGGAAGTTCTCCCTTCCAATGTAATTTTGTGGTTCAATGTCCCTTTTATCAGGACTTATTTTAAAGATGCTCAACAACTTTTTCCATGCTCTGTGAGTATCTTCATCTGAACTGTTTCTATGCAATCCAATATATTACATACTTTAGGGTGAGGGTTGGTAGGGAGAGATAGTGTGCCAGGATCTATTGGTGTCAGTAGTGTGATTAGTCAGGCTTGAGGATGGCAGGAGGGTTGGGGTGAGGATTGGTAGTGAGTTCAGGAAAGAGTTGGCTGCCCAGGAGTTGAAGAGGGGTTGCATCTGTAGGTCAGTGTCTCTGTCAGGAAAGGGTAGGATTTCAAAGTGTTGGGGTGGCGAGAGTGGCAGGACAGTAAATACCTGGGGTTTTGGTTGGGCCATTAGACAGATGGTCAGGAAGAAGGCTTTAACAAGGATTGCAAGTCATGGAGGGAGTTGACATTGGGGATCCAAGGGTGTCCATTGCTTAAAGGAACTTAGCTGAAATGGGTTCCCAGGGCTTCTCAGCCAGATCACCTTTAAGTAACATGAGCCTGGGCTCACAAGCAGTGTGAGTGGCCCACAGGCTGATGGCCCATGTGTGAATGGAAACTCCAGGTGAACAGGCAGCCTGAAATGCATTGTCTGTCAATGGACTCCACTGCCCATATCTAGGCTCCACTGCACAAGTCTATGTCAGACACAATGAGGGCCTGGAAGAAAATGGTGCAACTCACTGCAAATCCCTGAGCTTCCACAACAATTTGCATTGCATTGAGATTGAATCGTGCAGCAACGAAAGTGACGCCACATCAACCTGTCTCTACCACACCCACTGGTTCTGTCCCCATTGATATCAGGATAGTTGAAGTCCCATACCTATTCAATGTATGTCAATGTTACTCAAACAGACCTTTGGCTATTCTGCAACTATTCAGTTTGACACTGGCACCAGAAAGGCAACACACGGTCCTGGAATCATGTTAGTGTCTGCAGGAATGTCCGTCTAAGTACTAAATCCCATTGTAGCATTCCTGAGCTTCCTACTTCCCTTCTGTACAGTGGAACCACACATGGTCCATGGGCTTAGCTCTGGTTGTATTCCCCAGGCAACGTCATCTTCGAGCATTCAGAACAGAGTGCTGGTTAAAGAGCGAGATGCAGACAGGGGATTGCTGCACCACCTGCCTCGTCATCTGGAGGTCACCCATTCCCTCCCTGCCTGAGGACAAGCATATCATTCATGTTGCCTCCTGCCATGCCCTGAAAAATGCACCCTGACTCTCTGCCAGCCAGTTACCTTTCCTGTACATACACTTGCTAAGGACATGGGAATTGCTCTGGAGTTCCCATATGGCAGTGTGCATTTGATACGACTGAGGTGCTCTGTCATTCTTCAAGTTATTAATCAAGTTAAATTTACCAGATCATAAGGCTTCTCTGTTGTGAAATAAAAATACTCACCAATCAGCTCCTTTCCTTGAAGTCATTTGAGTTTTGTAATCTCTTCCTCCTGCACTGTGCTCTCTTCCCTTGGGACCCTCCGATTGATCCATATTACAGATTAATCTGTAGTTCTCCACTCCTGGTGTTCTGACGTCAGTCATGAAGCTTGCTCTTGACTTCGCCCATTTCCAGACTTCTGCTCTGCTCTCTACCTCACTGGTCCAGGGAATGCATAGCAGCTGGGAATTTAAAGTTGTTACATAAATCTGGAATAGAAAACAGATAGCAGTAGGATTGCCCTTGACTGCATCTCATCTATTTCCTACACATCTGCTCTCACTCCCTTTCCTCCTGGATAGAGCAAGAACAGGGTTCCCCTGGTCCTCACATTCCACACCACCAGCCTCCGTTTTCAATGCATCCTTTGCGTTTTCTACCAGCTCCAACAAGACTCCATTACTGGACACATATTCCTGCTCCTCCCCATCAGTATTTCCAAGGTATCACTCCCTTTGCAACTCCCTGTTCCACTCTTCTATCCCCACCTACCACTCCCCATCGTTCGGCAGCCACAAGAGGTACAATACCTGTTCTTTCAACTCGTCCCCTCCCACCATCCAGAGACCCAGACAGTCGTTCCAAGTGCAGAAGTGAGTCACTTGCATTTCTTCCAATCTAACACACTGGAAACCATGTTCACAATGTGGCCTCCTCTACATTTGAGAAACCAAACACGGATTGGGTGATTGCTTTGTGGAGCAGCTGCATTTAGTCTTCAGGTGTGACCCTGAGCTCTGGTTACCTGCCACATTATTTCACCATCCCACTCTGACCTGTCTGTCACCTCCTGCACTGTTATAATGAGGCCCAATGTAAGCTCAAGGAACAACACATTATCTTCCATCTGGGCATGTTACAGCCTGCAGGATGGAATATTGAGTGCTCCAACTTCAGATAACTTGCTCTTTCTTTCTATTTGTGTCAGGACTAGTCATTTGTGCTTGCTATTTGTGCTTCTTTCCTACATTTGTATGTTCTGGTATGCTCAACACATCCCAGTGGACCAGACTGTACAACATCACCCAGACCTCACAACATCAGCAACACATTACACAGACAAAGGAGCTTCTCTCTCCATTCAGTGGTTGTCCATCCTTTCACCCTATTACAGACATTCTCTTTGTTCCCCCCATTGCTCTCCTCACCTTCTCTACCACTTGCGTCTCTCTCCCAATCTCAGTTCTGATGATGGGTCTTTGATCTGGAACGTTCACTCTTTCTCCTTCCACTGATGCTGTCTGAACTTCTGAGTCTTTCCAGCATTCCCTATTTGTTTCAAATTCCCAGCATCTTCCATCTTTTGATTTTTCATGGAACTACTGGACTGTGTAAAAACCCATCTAATTTCATTAATATAAAGATGAGAATAGTGGTGCAACTGAGAGTTTCAGGTGAGAAACCCTTCAGCAGAACTAAAAAAGTGAGTAGAAGTTAGTTTCTACTCCCTGGACTAGGTGTCACGGGCACACTTACAAAATGTTCAGGTAATACAAAACTTGGAAACTGAGTAAACAGAGAGAATAGTAAACAGGGTGTGGACCGCGAGTGGAATGGATAGTCACGTGGTTGATGAAGTTCAATGCAGGAAAGCTTGAGGTGGTGCATTTTGATAGGAAGAATTAGGAAAGACAGGAGAAGTTAAATGATACAGTTTAATAATGGCTGTAGGAACGAAGACAGCTGGCGGTGTTAGCACAAAATTCTTTGAATGTGGCAGCTCAATTAGCATATTGGATTCTAGGCTTTATAATTAAAGATGTAGACTATAAAAGCCAGGAAGCTCTGCTCAATCTGCATGAAATTAAGTCCCAGCTGGGATTTGAATAGAATTCTGAATATCTCACTCTGAGATAGACATAAAGGTTTAGGAGAGGATGCTGAAAAAATTTACTATTATGGTTCCGGGGGTAAGTGATTAGATTTATATGGGTAGAATTGAGAAACACTATTTTTTTTCTCCTCAGAACAGAGAAAGCTGAGGAGATTTGAAGGAGGTGTTTAAAGTGATGAAATGTCTATGAATATTAAACCTTCCAATGCTTGAAGGGTTATTGTCTATGGGCACTGATTTAAGGCGACTGGCAAAATTACCTGAGGCAAGAGAAGGAAAAATACATTTCTAAGCAATAAGTAGTTTGAACGTGGAATACACAGCCCACTAATGTGTTGGCAATACACTCTATTCGTTTCCAGAAGGGATTTGGGTTCTTGAAGGCGAACAATATTGCAGAGATGTGGGGAAGGGATTTGGGTTGGGTCTAACTGGATTGCTCTTCAAAAGGACCAGCAGAATGCCTCCTTCTAGATGTGCCACACGATTCTATAAATGTAACATTGAAGCACCATCATATTAGTTAAAAGACAGAGCAATAGCTGAGACAGAGTGCATAAGGAATGGAAGAGCAGGAGCAGGTGACTCAGCCCTTCTGTCCTGTTCCACCATTCAGTGTGAGCAGGGTTCATCCATACATGCGCTCCATTTTATCTTTGATTAACTGAGACACAGGAGACTGCATATGCTGGAATCTGGAGCAAAAAAACAAGATACTGGAGAATTCATCAGGTCAGGCAGCCTCTGTGGAGGGAAATGGACAGCGACATTTTGGGTCTGGCTACCTCCCCTCTATCTTACAGTCCAGATGAAGGGTCTCCACCCAAAATGTCGATGGTCTATTTCCCTCTGCGGATGCTGCCTGACCCGCTGAGTTCCTTCAGCATTTTGGTTTTTGGCTTTGATTAATGTCTACTGATACCCAAACAAAGCTAACAAACATATCAATCTCAGTTTTGAAGATTTCAGTTGATACGATGGGAGGAAGAGACCTTGATTTCCAGTCATCTCTGCGAGGGGGCATTCCTGATTTTGCAATGATTCACTTTGGGATGTTGAGGAGCAAGGTTTCATAACAAAGTTGAGTGTCAGAGCAGTCATGTACTGGTCTGTCTGACAAGAGATAAATGGATCATGCTTACCGGCCTAGTCTAGAAGGTTGAGAGTAATTGGTATATTTTTCAAAGCAATCTCCTTCACTTTGAAGGAAGGTGGGAAGGGATTGGAAGGGTATATCAGAGAAAGAGTCCTCGGTTTTGTAATTCATTGACCTCAACCTTATGCTTCAGATAGTGAGGTGAAGTTTCCTCAATAAACTCACTTCAACATGTTTGTGAAGCTACTCAAAAAACACGGTCATCTTTATGTTGCAGAACTAAGTAGTGTGTAAGTGAAACAGCCTTACATCTAATTTGCTTCTGTGGTAATCATTTCCAGTAATGAATCAATTGGTATTCTTAGACTGAACTATGCACAATTAAAATGTGATGTTTTCCCACATCAACAAGGTCATGTGAGAACAATAGGCAGCCCATGTAGAAATAATGTTGTTACAAATTGTTATTAACACCAGAACACATGAAATTCACCCACTTCACTCAATTCCTTAAGTTTTTAATCACAGTTTGCCTGTAGGAATTTATTTTGCTGTGACTATATGTGCTGGAAATAAACTCGGATTATAACAGGGATCAGCCTGTCACCAGCTAGTTTTGGGGAGAACCATGAAATTAGTGTCAAAACAACAACTCACTGAGTCAGTGAATCACAGCAGTCTGTATGCTGTGTACACTTTGATAGTCATACATTACCAAAGGACATCTAGAATTAATTAAAAGATAAGGCACTTCAATTTCAGTAAAAAACATTTTACTTACACTCTGGGAGTATCAGAATCTCCTGTTTAGTTTGAATTGCATCTTATTTCCCACGCTCTTCTTTTACAGTACACAGTCCTTAATAGCGGTTTTGTCATAGTGACTCATAATCTGCTGGGAATTAAACCAAGAAAACAAATTCTTTTGAGTCCTGAATGGAGATTAGAGAGGGAAGACTTTCATCTCACCTCTCTTGGCTGATCTTGAACAGGAGTGCCCTTTAAAATTTGGAATAAATTGTTTTAGATTTCTTGGAAATGATAATAAGAGCATCCATCTCGAGTTTACTACTTCTCTTGGAATTTCAAATGCCAGGTAGACTACAAGCTGATCAAGTTTCAGTGGACCATTGAAATTTTGGACAGTGGACCACTGATTGGAAGCGAACCCCAGGGACGTGAAGCCAATTAAAACCTGACACTTTTACCAGCCTTCTTTGTTTTCACAAGTATGTAAAAAAAAAATCACCAGTGTATCTATCTGACTAGATGTCACAGTGAAATCAGTAATTGAGTTACTGTGTGCGTGGTCTGATGCTCTCTCAATCTCTGTAAATAGACCTTTAATTAGTGGTATCTAGTGCTGTAACCTCAGTGACAGCTATAGGGATGTCAGTTTATAGAACTGGGTCTTTATATAGTATTTCTGCCTTCTCCTTTTCTGATTGATTGTACCTATCTCTACATTCAGTTTGAACTCTTACCTTCACCCCAGTATTCACCCAGTCATATACCTCTCTCTTCACCCTCATCTCAGTACTTCAGCCAGCCAGCTTCCCTTGCCTCTCACAGCCTGGTAATTCACTCAGTCGTCTCTGAATTTCTCACCCCAGTACTTTACCCAGCTGTGGCTAGTCCAGATAAGTTTCTGGCAAAGATGGCCCAAAAGTTTGTGGTGGGATATTCATCACTGACAGCACAATGGAACATTAAGGGAAGGCAGATAAACTCTCTTATCAGACATGATTAATTGGTACTTGTGTGGGATTGGTGAACCTTGATATTTATTAGTCTGCATCTTGTTTCCTGTGGGCTTGGACTATTTTATCACCTGAGGAGTTGTGAATAGAACAGAGCACCATCCAATCACCAGCAAATGACCCTAGGGGACTCCAGCAATCACAACTATGTTCCCCTCCCAACAACCAGAACTATCTTCATTTATGCTAGGGATGGCTCCAGCCAAGGCAGCAGATTCCCCTTGAATCCCATTAACATCAATCTTACCAGGGCTCCTTGCTGCCACATCATCAGAAACCATCAAGGAGCATCTCTTTCATTTTATCTCTGAAGTTCTGCTCTGTGATCCAATTTGGGCCAAAGCCATGTGGAGATCTGGAGCCAAGTGTTACTTGGAGAATTCAAATACAGCAACAGTGAGAACACTATTGGTAAATACAGCGTGAAAGCACTCCACACAACATCTGTCATCATTTTGCAGATGGTTGAGAGGAGACTAGGTGGTAGTTGCTCTGACTGGATTTGCCTCCCTTCTTGTGAGCAAGAGATATCTGGCCAACCTTACACATTCTCAGGTGGATTCTGGTCTTGTAGCTGAACTGGAACAGATGCCTGCCAGTTCCACTGCTCAAGTCTTCAATTCTATAATCCAATGCGATCAGGTGCCAGAGCCTTTTCTGTATCCAGTTAACTCACCTGTTTCTTCATATCATCTGAAGTAAATCACGTTGGTTTGAGAGATGACATGGACCCCAGAAGGCGGCTAGAAGAATCATCTGCTTGATACTTCAGGTTGACCTTGGTTGTAAGTGGTTCAACCACACTTTTACACAACATCACAGAAATTAGGGATGCTAGTGGTGCTTTTCCCTTCTGTTGATCTTGAAGCTTCCCAGTTTTATGATTCAGTACTGCACTGGATACCCACCAAGCCTGCTAATCTCATCATTTCAACAAGAAAAATCAAAGCCCATTTCAGTGCAATGTGACCAAAGTTAGGGTTATGTTAGTTGGTTCAAGAACTGAATGGTTGAAGAGAGGTAGCTGTTCCTGAACCTGGTGGTGTGGGACTTCAGGCTTCTGTACCTCTTGCCTGATGGTAGTTATGAGAAGATGGCATGGCTCAGCTGGTGGGGATCTTTGATGATGTATGTTGCCTTCTTGAGGCAGCATCTCCTGCAGATACTATGATGGTGGGGAGGTATGTGCCTATGATGTATTGGGCAGAATCCACTACTCTCTGCAGCTTCTTACATTCCTGCACATTTGAATTGCCATACCAGACTGATGCAACCAGTCAGGATACCTTCAACAGTACACCTGCAGAAGTTTGTTAGAGTGTTCAGTGACAGGCTGAACCTCCTAAGAAAGTAAAGACACTGCCGTGCCTTCTTTGTGATTGCATCTGTGTGCTGGACCCAGGACTGGGTCATCCAATTTGTTAAGAGCATCTAAGCCAGCCCCACTGTCACAACAGTCTCAGGACTGACTTAAAATCCAACATATATGTCAGCTATTCATTTAACTGCTAATTGGAAAATACTGCAAACTCTCAGCTGGGCCACTAGATGGAGGAATTTGTGATGTTGGAGTACTTAATAGAGAAGATCCATTGGGCAGACAGTATAACAATTTGGAGCCATCGTTGTTGGTCATCTGTGCCCTGTATGATTTCCAGTGCATGACCTAATAACAGGGCAGTACAATTAATATTTCAGCAATCTGTTGTTGATTTTAATGCTTTTAATGATTTTAATGGAAAATCTGCAGCTCAGTGGGGGAGGAACTGATCTATGAAGTAAGAAGTGAAAATGGAACCAAGAGGAGGAAATTAAACTGACTGTGTCACAATGTTGATCCAGAGGAAACTCAGAGAACCCAAATTCGGCACACTGATACAAGACTGGAGTCAGGATACTTCCTAAGGACAAACACAGGCAGTAACTGGAAGGAATCTTGCCTTGGAGATCAGAAGAGGAATCCCAACACGAACTGGATCTT
>JARFYF010000057.1:9801966-9813524 GCA_030265395.1 Rhina ancylostomus | reverse complement strand
TGACCTTGGATGCTCTCTTTATCCCCCCCCCCCCATTCCCCATTTTACGTTGGCATTAAAACTCAGCATGCTGCCTGGATCTCTTTAACTTCAAGTCCTTCTCTCATCCATGCTAACCATGTCAAGTTAACATGGGCCTAATGAGTCCAAAGTTGACTGACCAAGTTTTGTGAGGCCTCAGCTGCTGTCCTGCTGAGGCCTTGCCTTAGAAAGCCTTTACAATTGTTGACAGGAAAGTTGGAGTGAACCCTTGTCCCCTCTCAGTCTGTGAGACTTTAATAATTTTTAAATGTCTCTGAAATATTTCCTTAATTAAAAATTATATTGTTTAAAATGTAAAATGGGTTAAAGTATATTGAAATAGTAAAGTCAAAATATTAAAATAAGAAAATATAAACTTAGCTTCTGTTTTCCAGGTTGGGAACCCCCATTTAAATGAATGGGGATTTCAATCCTATGTCAGGTCTTTTCTACACAGTCAAGTGGTAGAATGGGATGGCAGATATAGTGTCTTCTGTCACTCAGCTTGTCCTGAACTTGTGGCAGGGTTGTGTAAATCTGAGTCATATTTACTTGTGAGTGGCTTAAGTGTTGCTCATTCTGTTCAGAATTACCAGCCACAGTCAGCTTGATTCGGCCCTTCTTCAATATTTGAGGATTACAGAACTCTTAGTAATTTTTCTCTTCCACGGATAAGAAATTAAGTTGAGAATATGCCATTTTGTACTGTGGTCCACTTTGCACCTGTGGCTCTTCAACTTCAGTTTCTCAATTTATTAAAATTCTGTTTGTACTTCCTGTCTGCAGTTTTGCTTGTATTTTTGTCAATCATTTGCATAAGCAGTTTTCATTATAAATCCACCTGTGCCTATTTTTACAATGGAAATTGTTTATAAGTAAAATGCTTTTCTTGTAGCTGTCGTACCAGAATTTTGCATCCCTTGATCCCTCAGTCTATAATGCAAAAAAAAACTCGCACTCCAGTCAACATGTACATGATTTTTAATTTTCAGGATTTACTATTTAGCAGTAAATGAAAAGTACATCTGCATAACATTTTGCCTTAATTGTTCTAACTGTTGATTCCATTTCAACTGAAATCTAGTTGATATTGCTGCCCCATATGTCAAGCTGCTCAGCAAGTCAACTAATAGCAATTAAATAAACATAATGTTTAATGAATTGTAAAAAGATCATTGACACAGAACATTAACTCTTTCTCTCTCCACAGATGCTGCCTGATTGCTTGCATATCTCCAGCAATTTCTGTTTTTATTTCAGATTTCTAGTGCTTGCATCACTTTTTCGTTATTTTTGGGATCTAGGTGTCTCTCGCATGGCTAGCATTTATTGCCCATTCCTAATCACCCTTCAGAAATGGTGGTGAGCTGCCTTTTTGAACTGCTGCAGTCCTTCCAGCGAAGGACTTGCATTGTGCCTTTAGGTGAGAAATTATAGGATTTAGAGCCAGCATCAAAGATGCAGTGTTGTGTTTCCAAGTCAGCATAGCAACTCAAAGGGGAACCTGCAGATGCTCCCATGCACCTATGCCCTTTCCAGATAGAGATCACCGGATTGGGAAATGATGCTGTCAGAATATTCTGAGTAACTTCAATGCATTTAGTAGATTGTACCTTCTGCAGTCACTGTTCAGGGAGTTTGATGGGTTGCCTGAGCTGGATTGTGTCGATCTTGTGGGACTGTGTAAGAGCCTCAAGGTGGCAGGAGATGAGGCACTTACTGCAGAATGCTCAGCCTCTGACCTGCTCTTGTAGCTATGGTATTTTTATGGTTAGTCCATTTGAGTTTCTGGTCAATGGTGGCCCCTGAGTATGTTGATAGTGGGTGACTGGCAATGGTAATACCAAACACCTGTCACATTTAATGGTTAGGCTTGTCTGGTCTTTTTGTGACCACATGGGCTTGTTCTGGTTTCCTTGCATATGTCAGAGAAGCACTGGAAGGTTAATTGTCTGCTGTAAATTACTTAGTTTAGGTCAATTGCAAAAGGACTCAAAGGGGAATTGATGGGCAGTGGTAGAGGAGAATATGAGATGGAATGCAACCAATAGGATTTCTCCACTGTGTGCCAGCATGGATCTGATGGGCTAAATGACCTTCTGTGTCATTAAGTCTGATATAAGATTGCTGTGCAGGACAAGAATGTATGATTTTAAAACATGTCTGTTCCACATGATAAATTCAATACTTCCATAAAAATTAATTTGTCTTACTGATTAGGAAAAATGAATGAAAGACCTCTACCATGAACAGTTGATTAATCCTTTCAGCTGGTTGTTGAAAAGCAATTTTTCAATTTATATTTCTGATTGCAGAAATAATGTAAATTGTCCATGTAAACACTTTCCGGCATGGGTTCAAATTAATTGCATCTATTTAGTACATATTAAAAAATCCAAATCTGATAAATATTTTAAGTTTTGTCATTGGACCCAATTTATTAGCTAAGTTTAATATATTAAGAAGGGGCTGGGATATCAAACTATCTTGTATATTATCATCACTTCACTTCAAACTCTTCCTTTGACCAGCGCTAGAACATTAAACACTCTAATACTGTACATCTTAAAATAGTTTGAGTAATAAGATTTGCATGTGTAACAGCATTGTAAATGGTAATGTGATGTCATTTAGCTTCCAATTGCCTATGATTTCCTTCCATTTATTCCTTCCCTTTAGTGTATGGTGTACATGTATTAATGAGCAACCAATTCTACACTTGATGCGTTCCTACATGAATGTTAAATGCCATTGAAATACTTAACAATGTGGCCCATCATTATCAATCCATACTCTTTTCCTAGGTTCACACTCTTTTCCTATGGTGGATTATTTTTTCAATTGTATTAAGCACCAGGCACATTATATGCAAATTTTTTGTGCATTTGTAAACACGTGCAGGTTATTTCAGAAATATTTTCACAGTGCTTTCTAATGCCATCAGTGGCAAATGCCAAAATATTTTCAAATATTATTTAATGGAAATAGTTTGACAGTCATGTATAAGTATTTGTGCATTTATTTTATGGGTCTGAAATTGTAATTTACCAAACTGTTCTAGGATAGTGGATTAACTGTTTACAGAATGGCCAAAGGTAGTGAGTTGTCAAAGAATCTCAGGTGTGAAAACATGTCTCTGGCATCTTGCCACTTACAGAGGGAGAGAAAAGTATGGGGAAGAGAAATATGTAAGAAATAATAAATTGCCAGTGTTAAAATAACATGTTTTTCTGGCTCACTGGTCTCCAGACACAGCTGCCGATGACGGATATTGGAGCTTTTCCCTGGATTTGATATCAAGAGACGCAGGGAGTAATAACGCTGGAATTTTCATAGAGTCTAAGATGGCGTAGATTTTTTTATTCCATTTCCTTTAAAACAATAATGTCATCAAGAAAGATTAGAAAATGTTAATTTTTAAAATTGAGGTTTCTTTAGATAGATATGGATGTATGCATATTAAATACACTTAAATTAATTGATGTATTGAGGGATGTTTGTATGAAATTTTCTTGCTTTTCTACCAATGATGAAAATACCATATCTTTGATGTTTAATGGAGAAGTTATTTGATTTTATCAGTGCTTATTTCCCTTGGGTGGACCGACTTTTGATTTGCTAATATTCCACTTTTCTTTCTCCTTTTTAGTCTCAAGGAGCAATAGACGGCCACAATG
This sequence comes from Rhina ancylostomus, assembly GCA_030265395.1. Lineage (NCBI taxonomy): Eukaryota > Metazoa > Chordata > Chondrichthyes > Rhinopristiformes > Rhinidae > Rhina > Rhina ancylostomus. The sequence continues at coordinate 9,809,826 of JARFYF010000057.1, read as the reverse complement.
ACGTTCCCCTGAAAGAACATGAATATGTAATTAGTGAGAATNNNNGTTAGTATAACTTACAAAGCAAGATAAGCTTTTTCTTTTTTACCTTACTGGTAGATTGTATGTAATTCACTAGCATGCATTCTCCTAATTTGATTATATTTGAGAATTGGACAGGGAGAAGAAACTATCTGAAATATCTCGAGTTTCTGAAGCAGATTAACAAACATTTTAGCAAATCTGTATAACGAGTGAGCAGTGCTCAGTTACACTTCACTAATAATCCTTGATTAAAAGGATGGAGATCTTCCAGTATAATTCCTGAGGCTCGTATTTTGAAATCTCTGACTAAACTTTTGCCTACATGATTTATTAAGTTCAAATGTGTTATGTTACTGCTTTCCTCTGTAGCTGTGTGCAGTTTGCAGCCCAGATCAGCATCCATAATGTGATTCAGAACATTTTGATCCTAGTCCCTGGCCTTTCCTCAGCTTGGTGTTTTTACTTGAATGTGTCCTTGAATAACATCTCATCAATGGCTTTTAAAGTTGTTGAAAGATCAATTTAGGCTCCATAGCTGCAGAATTTCCTTTGCAACTTCACTGTTTCTGGTTAAATAACTTGTATGTTACCCTACTCCGTGACTAATTTATGTACAAATGACTTGCACTTAATATTTAGATAACATATAACATTATTGATAAAGCTCTGAACTGGGTAGTAATGATCAGTTATTGCTTTACTGGTAAAATTTACTTTTCTTCTTGCAGTGACTCACAAGGATGGATTGTTCAAATCAGAGCTGTCCAAGCTTATTATAGTTGCCCGCTCAGGACATGATGAATTGTGATTGGAAGAATTTTGTTATAAGTAACCATCTAAAACAAAATATCTTCAACTATAGATTCATTATCTTAATTCAATTATTGGGAACATTTTTATCCCCATCCCTGTCTCTTTCATTTTGACAGAGCAGAAATAGTGTATACTGCTGATTTGCTACTTGACCAACCGTCTTAAAGGGAACACATTTGGAATTAAAAGTGACCTTTTGTAAAATACAAATATTCTTCTGGTTAATCTTTTAAATCTTAAGATCAAGATTGTGGTCCTATTTAACAGCCTGATTGGAAAGAGGTAACAGAGCAACTGGAAGATCAACTGTGGCCAGACTTCTCTCAATCTTGCACTGTAAAAAGGGACCTTTGTTACATCCCATAAATCTGATTAAATGTCAGAATTATAAACTGAGCATTAAAGTGTGCCCATCTTTACAATACTGATTTTTTTTGTGTTAATGAAGGTATATTTGACTAGTTAATATACACTGGGTGCTCTTTGTAAACCAAAAATATGAAACTTGTGTCTACAACTGTCAGAATGAACTTTGACCTGTATAAAACATCTTTATAAAAATTTGTGTGCAAAGGTCTTTAATTGTTTAACAAAGGTGTTAATTTATAGAGCTTAACTGTTCAGTGCTGTAGTTGAAATGCAGATTGAATTTTATGGATGTCTTCCTTACTTTTATAATAGACAACAGTTGTTTATTGGGACCATATGCCTTTATATTTTGCCATCAACTGCAAATAATGTGATACAAACTATCATCTACAGTTATCCTTATGTTTGTTTTTACTTTGCTTTTGTTATAGATCTTTGCAACCTGGGGAAATAAATTATTAATTTTGGTTCATTTGTATTCTGTGACTACTTCTATTGCTTTGTCAAACATCTTGACAGAAGTGTTTGCAACACAGTATATAAACACAAAGTATTAAATTGGAAAGATTCCTGACAAAAAAATAAAATGGCAGAAGAAACATTTAAAATAGTGATTAACAGAGTTCAAAAATGAGAACAAACTAAAGAGTAGTGACATACAGAATGAACAGAGTAATAATTGAAAGCGAAGATAAAGGCAGCACTGACTGCAGCAAGGGAAAAGATGACAACATGGAAATAACAGCTTAGGAAAAAATGAGGAAATGGGAGGCTCAGTACAAAACTAGAGGTTCAAATAAATATCAGGATTGAGATTAGGTGACAAAGGAATTCTCATAATAAACTCAGGTGAATAAGACCTAAAAGGGGCAGAGAGATTTAATAATTTCTTAGCCTTTTTTCTTCCTAGGGAGACTAGCAGGGTGGATTATGAAAACTGCATCAAAAATACATTTAAGAGACAGGTGTTTATGATGGTGGCTGTGGGAATGAAATAAGAAATACCATGAAACACATTTGGGATTAAAAGTGACCTTTTGTTAAAAGACAAATATTCTTATGGTTAATCTTTTAAATCTTGAGATTGAGATCGTGGTCCTATTTAACAGGAAGAAAAGTAAATTTAGGACAAAAATATAATAATGAATAGTAACTGCTCATTAAAAGTTAGGGATGAAAATGCAAGAGCAGGAGCATATGTATAAAAATAATTTGAAATAGAGAATTGGTCCTGAACTTTAAAATAGCTATAGTAAAATTTATTTGTAGAGGGAAATCAAGTCATTGAATGAGTAGAGTTAAGGATAAGTAACAACATAGATGGCACAAATCTGTTGTATTCTAAAGGTAGTATTCCACAAACTTCAATGCTGGGACTAATTTGTTATTTACATAAAGGATCTGAGCTCTGGGGTTAGAAGTGCAATTTCAGATTTATGGATGGCATCAAATTGGAGGATGTAATTCATATGGAAAAGAACTGAGATGCAACATAGATGGCATTAGTGATGTTGTAAATAGGGATGCAATTGATTACTGAACTTGAATACATATCTTTCAGAGAAAGGATAAGGAATCCTTGATAATTAAGTGGGATAGGAGAGCAGAGCATGGTGGGGGTACAAATATTTTTAAGCTGTGAAAAGTTGAACTTAAATGAAGCATGTTCATTTCTAGAGAGATTGAATTGAAAAGTAGATAATTCATAATTAAATATTGTAGAGCAACTGGAGCACTAACACTTCTGATCACCATGTTATTAGAAAGGAAATAAGGCTACAAGCTTCAAAATAAATTTTACTAGGAAACCAGAACTGAAAGGTTATGATAAATCTTTCCTGAACCATCTGTGGCACATTATCTCTGGACAAAAGGTTGGGACCCATGAGTACTAAGTGATAGAAGGTGGTGATTATTTAGCATCCAGTGCAAGTGATCATTTTCTTAATCCTGGATTCTTGTGTTTTTGATTTCATTTACTTGTGGTTGTAAATAAAAAAAATTGATGGCAGAGTGCACATTTTTCCTGTTGGCCAAGGATGACAATTTGTTGAAGGAGCTAATAATATAAAATAGATTTGAATTTATTTGGTGTCATTCATGACATTGCAAAGTGATTTCTAACTAGTTAAATTTAAGTAAGGCCACTATTGTAGGAAACGTGGCAGCTGATTTATACAAAGCAAACTCCCACAGGCACCAGTGCGGTAATGATTAGATAATCTGGTGCTAGTTTAGGGATAAATTTTGCCCAGAACATCAAAAAAAAAATCTCTGCTGGAGGGTGTTTTATGCTCATCTCTGTGTGCAGACAGATTAAAATACAACAATTTGATAGATTTATTTGTGAAATTAAGATAGTAGATGAAGGACACCTGCTAGACATTATGTGCTTCAACATTATAAGGTATCTCTTCTGATCTTACAGCCAATGAGTTGTAATTAATGAATCAGTTCAGCTTGGATGTCCTTGGGGTCTGATCCTATGCCTGTCACTCTTAACTCTCTTTAATGAAGACTTGAGCTAAATAAATTGACAGCCGACACAGTTTCTGCAAGGGTTAAGGTAGAAGAGAAGTATAATCAAATAAAAAAATAATTTAGTGGTCTAGGCAAGTGGAACACACAATGGCAAAAGCATTTTAATCGAGAATGCAGTATTACGCATGTTAGTGGAGCAACAACTAATTCAACTCTCAATTGTGGGAATAATATGGGGGAATAAAACCTGAAAAATATGGAGTTTCACTTTGGATTACATATCAAAAGATTATGACCATAAGGGAAAAACTGTAGTTAATATTTGCAAGAAATTGTGCTGTTTTAATAGAACCACTCACCACAGACACCATAAGTCAATTGTCAGAAAATCTTGTATAGTTTGGGTCTTGGAATAAACTCCCTCAGCCATGTAGGTTCAGGACTTTGATTTATTTACTTTAGAGCATTATGAATTTAGCTTGATAGAAATCTGTAAGGTGATTAAGTGGTTGGATGGTGTATCTATTACTTATTTATGTCTGGTTAGAGGGGCTTGGGGATGTCCCAATTAAACATTAGAATGGCAAGAACATTTCCGGTTGGTACAAGGGATGCAAACTTACTTTCATCTTCAAGAGGGAATTGGAAGATTTCTTACCTAGGACAGAAATGGCATCATAGAAGATTGTACCTTTGTTAACACTTGATTTGGATTGGTTAATTCCAAAAGGAAGTTAAAGGATTTTTTTCAGAATATTCTTTACCCTGGGACTTGTGCCTTTGTGTCTCAGAAGGTTACCAGGCTACATTGGTTGGGAGGTGATGGGGAGGAAGCATTTAGGTATGAAGGTCTAGCTAGATGTTGGACAGACTTGATGCATGAATTGGTCTTTCCCCTGCCCATAAAATTTATATGTTCATAAAGTGGAAGTGGAAGTGATACATCAGTGGACAGAAATGTAGTCAGATCTCAAGTTAGATTTGGGCACTGAAACACAGGAAAATATAGAGAGGCCTTGGTGGAGTAGTGGATTGCTTAAAATGACAAATATTTAACTCAGTTTGGTAGTTGCAAAGAACCTATTTTGTCTGCTAGAGAGTCCGTCATAAGGGCCAAAACCTTCCAAATAGATCATTTAGCAATTAAATTTGAAGCCACCTTACCACACAGAAGGTAGGGGAATCCAGAGCTGTCTTTTCCCAGCAGGCTGTGAATGGTGAGACAATGTAAACTTTGAGACTCTGGTTGATCTTTCTTTAGCAGGGTATCAGGAGGTATGGAACAAATAGTAGTGGGTGGAATTGAAGTGCAGTTCACTTTTGATCTTATTGAAAAGCAGATCTGGCTGTTGGATTTGACTGATCTCTGGAGGTTTTATACTTAGTTTGGAACTCTGTTGGTTAATGTGGGGAATTTAATTATATTTATCTCAATTTATTTTCAGTATATGCTGAGAAGCTTACAATGATTTCTGCTACTTGATTAAGCTTGGCCAGAAGTATATGTATGGTATGTTGAGTGATTTGATATGAAGTGGATTTACACAGAAGAATGAATATCATTTATTTCTGATTAAGGGCTTACTGAACTTCTTAAAACATTAAATCTGAGCAGCTAAAGAGTTCTTAAATGATACTGTAGCAAATTTAGGTCACATTCTTAGTGGATAAGATTATGAAATTATGGAATAGTTCAACACAGAAGGTAGTGCCTAATCAGCCTGTTGGGCCTGCACCAGTTTTGTCGAAGGTCTATCCCCCTAATCTCACTTTCCTTCTGTTTCCGCACAATCACCATAGATAATCTTTGGTCTTGCTTCTGTTTTCCCATCAAAATCTATCACACTTTTTTGAACCAAATTTAATCTGCTCTATGTCCACTTGTTTCAGCAGATTGTCAATGCCTCCTTATCCATCTGCCTTGTAGACAATTACTATTTCCTCATTGTTTGGTACATTGACAAGCTTTGTCTCATCTGCAAATTTCAAAAATGTACCTTGCACTCCCAATCCATTAACATATTATTAAGAACATTAGTGACCCCTGTATGCAACTTAGGGAGAAGTCCACTGCATATCCCCCTTCAGTCCAAGAAACAGCTATTCACCAAAATTCTTTTTTATAACAGCCAATTCTGAAGCTGTGGCACCTTTGTTCCTTTTATATAATGGGTTTCAACTTTGATAAGGCTGCTGCTTTGGTTTATTATGTATTGTAATAATTGTTGGGACAGGTGCTTATATGGTTAGGAATGTGTTAGTCTGTGATGTGGTTCACAATCAAGCAGCTGGTAAGTATTTAACTTTAATTCCTCCTGTTGTTGCTTTCAAGGTGCATCCATTAAGAGCAAATGCTGGGGTAGGACAACTGAGGGCACTGGAGGCAGCAGCAAAAGCCAATTCTTCCCCTCCCCTCTATTTCAGTTTTGCTTTCAGTCTAATCAGAAATAGTTTAGCTGTATTAACACCAATTTCTGAACTGAAATTGGATGAAGCTACTGGTTTGTCATGAGATAACAGATTAACATGTTACCTTTGCATTGGGGATTTTAAAAGATATTTGAGTCACTTACCTTCTTGAGGTTTCCACTGTCTTGCTCTATTGAATGCTCTGAGATGTCAGATAATTTAATCCCACTTGACTGATGTTTGGGATAAATTGTTTCCAAATATACAATTCAAACTGTTGTAGAGGTAGGCTTCCTGACTGTTGATTGGGGATGTTTTGAATGTGATGCTGTGGTTACATTTGTAGTGGAAGTGCTGCTGTTACAGATTGTTGGTGGTCTTTGGTGAAGACAGGGATTGAGTTGTGATCTGGTACAGCAACAATATACATTAGCATTACAAGCTTTTCGCTGTTGAATGGGAAGCTCAAGTTTGGTTGTGGAGCTGGTATAACGACCACACTTTGAGGATTGCTGGCCAAAAAGACTGTTTGATAATGGTTTGGTTTCATCATCATCTTCCACTTGACTTTGTGGCACCCATGCGGGAGTATCAGGACTTGCACCACACTCTCCACAATTGCCCTCCAGATTGTCAGTAGTTGAATGTGTTCCATTATGCACAAGAATACCATTTATGTTGTAATTGTTATTTGTACAAGATGGCTTTGCTGGACTTGTCACCCTGACTGGTGTCCTCCTTGGGGGTGGGGGTGGGGGTTTGGATTTGCGAAGCACTGTTAGTATAGCGGTTGAGGTTGGTATAGGTCTGGTAATCAGTTTTGGCCTGTCTTTAGATTTCTCCAGAGTAGACACCGTCACTCCGCTGGAACTACTGTCAAGGGTATCACTTTTGTAACTTTCGTTTATATCCTCACACAGGTTCAGATTAGAAGTCAGTTGGTCTATTTGTCCCACCACCTGTCAAAGGAAGGGAACATATTGTCAATTTTCTCATTGTGTTGCAACATAAAAAGCAGCCATCCAGTCTACTGGGTTTATGCCAGCTCTCAAGAGCATTTCCATCAATACCATTATCCCACATATTTTCCCTGTAGCCTGTTGTGATTCTCTTGTCCATCAACTTCCTCCTGATTCCCAGCCACCTACTCGTACTGGGACTATTTATAGGTCTCTCCTTTTCCACTCCCACTTTTGGAAGTCCTCTGAGTGTTCTGTTCCACCTATGTTAATGACCATTTCTAGATATCCTTAATTTGCTTCTCATCATGTTGGAAATTTTTCTGATCTGATGACTCATCATGACTCAGCCATTTCACTCTTAGTCTCACTGTGTATGTTCACTATCCCCTAAAACCATTGGTTCTAGATCAGGAGGAGGAATACTAAAAAAGTGTGCCCAGTGCCATCCAAACAGAGATCAAAGCAAGCACAAGTTGTTAATGAACTTGCGCCATGCTGTTCTGCATGAGTATGCACAGGTATTCAACAAAATCGTAACTCTGCAGTAAATTAGATGGATATTCAGGACACATACCTAAACTGGATATAACTTAATGTCACAACTACTTGCTGCAGTTTCGGTGCCTTAACTTGGGCAAGGGAAAATAGAAAACCTACAGCACATACAGGCCCTTTGACCCACAAAGTTGTGCTGAACATGTCCCTACCTTTGAAATTACTAGGCTTAGCCATAGCCCTCTATTTTTCTAAGCTCCATGTACCTATCCAAAAGTCTCTTAAAAGACCCTATTGTATCCTCCTC
>JARFYF010000057.1:9464575-9476952 GCA_030265395.1 Rhina ancylostomus | reverse complement strand
TCAGAGGAAACATTAACTCTGCATCTGCCCTGTCAAGTCCTTCAAGAATTTTGTGTGTTTCAATGAGACCACTTCTCATTCTTCTAAATTCAAGAATGCACAAGCATAGTCTGCTTAATCTCTCCAAACATGAAAAGCTCGCCAGATCAGGAATTAGCTTGGTGAACATTCAGCATTCCCTCAGTTGCATGTGTATTCTTCCTTGGATAGGGAGATGTATAAAATTATGAAGGGCAGAGATAGGGTGGACAAGCAATATCTTTTTCCCATTATTGAGTGATCCAATACTAGAGGGCATGCATTTAAGGTGAGGGGGTAGGATCAGAACAGATGTCAGGGGCACTTTTTTACTCAGAGAGTTATCACTGCCTGATAGGGTGGTGGAGGCAAGTTCATTGGGGGCTTTTAAGAGGGTCTTGGATGGGCACATGAATGAGAGGAAAATGGAGGGAGATGGACATTCTGTAGGTAGGAGGGATTAGTTTTGTTGGCACACCATTGTGGGCCGAAGGGCTTGTTCTGTGCTGTACTGTTCTATGTTGTACAGAGGAAACAACTGCGCAGGAGAGGGCGCAGAGGCGATTCACCTGGATGTTGCCTGCTAGGATTGTTTCAGTTAAGGGGAGAGACTGGGTTTGTTTTCCTTGGACTGGAGAAGGTTGAAAGGGGATCTAAGGGAGGTAGACAGAAGTATGAGGGTCATAGATAAGGTAGATAGTAGGAAACCTGTCCCCATCGCAGGGGGGTTTAAAATGAGAAGATATTGGTTTAGGGTAAAGGAAAGGAGGTTTAAAGGGAAATCTGAGGAAGAAATCTTCACCCAGCGAATACTTGGAATCTAGCTCACATTGCCTGATGGGGTGGTAGAGGCAGAAACTCTCACAACATTTAAGAAATATATTGAATCACCAAGGCTTGGAAAGCTATGGACCAAGTGCTGGTAAATGAGATTCAGACAGATCAGTGCTTGATGGTTATCATGAACATGATGGGCCAAAGGGCCTGATTCTATATTGTGTGACTCTATGTATTCCACCTGCTATGCCCTTTTCCATTCACTTTTCCAGTCAATATTCCGCTAAAGCCTTTGCATTTCCTCCTCACAGCCCATACTGCCACATCTCAGGGCATCATCCACGAATTTGGAGAGATTAGAGTTAATCTCTTCATCCAAGTCATTGATAGAGATTGTGAACAGCTCGGGCTCCTGCAACAATTCTTCGGTGTCCCACTGCTCACTTTTATTTGCTGCAAGATTTTCCATGAATACTCTCAAGGTTGTAAGCCGCGCAGATAGAGGCAGAGGCACCAAGCTTGGGTTGTCAGCGAGACATTTAACATTTAATCACAGCAGAATATCTGTGTGGGGAGAGTTTGTGCTTTTTATCACCTCTCTCACAAATTTCAATTTTAAAAATAAATCTTCAGAGATCATCTAGAGGCTCAAATTTGTTATGGAGATTAATTTCCTCATTAGCAAAAGAACTGATAATTTGAAGGCCTCGTCAATAATGCGCTGATGGGTTTTGACAGCGAATCCACAAATCTGTGAAAATTAAGATTTTACTGTGGTTTCTATTGTGATTTTGGAAACACGCATTCAGTTCATGTGCAGCTAGGTTCCAGAAATAGTAATGTGCTGATGACAGATTTTGTGATGTTAACTTGAATATATCATCTACTGACTATGGGACACTGGTGCGAACAAGGGACAAGGCTCAAACCCTCCCCCCCATCCCAGTAGTGAGTTTAAGCATTAATACAAGATGATGTTTGCAATTCCCAAATATATGTGCAATTATCAGCAAAAGGGAAAAGAAAACCTATATGAAGGTATCTCTTGCAAAAATAGCATGACTCAGGGCAGTGCAGGTTCGAATTATTGACTGTATTTGGGTACAGCATACTAGTGCAGGGAGTTTTACTGCACCTGTCCACTACATTTCAGCTGGAGCATTAGAACATAAGAAAATAAGAGCAGCATTGGGCCACCTGGCCCCAGAAGCCTGCCCGACCATTCAATGGCCGATCTGCCCCAGGCCTCAACCCATTTTCTGCACCAGAATCACTTAAGGGCTAATATTAGGAACCAAGAGCTAATCTTTGCTGCACATGTTCCTTGGATGCTGTTCATTGAAGAGCATCAACCTTCTAATCTTCAGTAGAGGTAGATTTCCATAAAGAAGTGAGAGCAGGATACAATTTAATCCTTATTTTCATGAAATGGCGAGTCAGTAATTGTCACTGGTTGGCTTTATTTCCAGAAGAAAACGGGCCAAATATCCTTTTCATGAAAGGCATTTATACTTGTGGCAGATGTCAGTTCAGGGGGTGATATGGAACTTGAATTCATTGCAGGAAAGAAAGAAGTTCAGTCTATTACTTCGCACACCTGTGGTAATGTTCCCTTCGAGCATCTCAGGTTACAGTGTTACGGTGAAATATTGCTGTGTTCAATACTCATACCGCATCGCTGCATGAAACTGAATAAATTGCCAATTTACCTGCAAATGTCAGTCTTCATGTAAAGCAAGTTCCAGGTCTTAATGAGATCCTGTTTTCTCAGATGAAGAATGTACTGTTTTCTTTGCATTCTTCTGCCTGAACAAGAGAGAGAGAGAGAGAGAGAGATGCTTGATAAATATAAGAGATATAAATAAAGTAGTGTTAGTAGTACTGTCCTACCACCAGCTCTTCTATGGGTTGACAGCATGTCACCTGTCATAATGTGACCTTCCATTGTTGCTAAGGTCTGTGTTGTCCATATTCTGTGCCTCTCTTCTCCTCCACTGAACACTGTGGGAAGAAGAGGGAGGTCTCCTGCTTCAGTGACCTGCACATATAGCCAGGAAGATTCAACAGGGTCTTGAGGGCAGCTGTTTATTATTTAATAAGCTTCCTCTGGGCATCTACTGCAGCTCTCTCAAAATGGTAGAATCGTTAATATTTCAGAGCAGTTGGCCAGGGACAGCTGTATGACATTCATCAAAAGACGCACACAGAAGTCTTAGAGTCACCAGAGAGCTCGGCAGACTGCAGCCCATGAATCATCCGATAATGTCCAGTCACTTTGCCATCTATTGTACAGCACAGCCATTTCCGAGCTGTGCTGGTACTGTAGCACGAAAGTAAAGTTGAATCTCTCACTCACTCTTTAAATAAAATTCTAGTCAAGATGTCAAAGATACAAGCAAAGGGAGATGGATAGTCCTATCACACTGTGGGAAGATAAATGACCTTCCAGGTTTTTAAGGTGATTTCAAAGAGCCTGGTGGTATCAAAGATATTGTCTTGCAGGGAGATCTGCAAAGAGGCACCCTCACCTGCTCGTGAATCTCTGTTATGGATGATTAAAAATTGTACTCTAGAATTTACCAGAGAATGGTTGTTATGTTCTCTCCTTTCTCTGCCTTGTGTTCCAGCTTAACCCCTTCTGACTTTGTCCCATTTGGTCAAAGTAAAAATAATGATAATGAGGCTGCAAATCTGCAGCCTGTACTGTGCACTCCTGCCCCAGCGCTATCACAAGTCCAAAGAAGAGCCTCCAATTAGTCCCACATTTGGATTCTGCTCCTGCCCACTGGTTTCCATTGGGCTTTATGCAGAGCTGAGCCACTGTCTGCTCTGAGCAATGTCATTGTCATAAGAGGGGCATGGCCAAGCGTTCCTACCTCTTCAAGGGTAGTATTTCAAATGGAATCAAACATATTTGCTCAATGCCAGGTCACTGGAGCACCAACCATTGCCAGATGTGACCAGAAACTGCTCCGGTTTGTGCTCTCTGAGGCAGGCAAGCGTTTCGGTGGTGTCCAAAAATATCTATATTTAAATAAGAGGACTTACCACTGACTTATAGAACAGAGGAGCCCAGGAGTACAAGGACATAATTCCTTGATGTCACAGGTAGACAGGGTGGTGAAGAAGGCTTTTGGCCGGCTGGTCTTCATCAGTCAGGTCACAGTACAGCAGCTGGGACATTATGTTTACAAGATCACAAGATAAGGGAGCAGAAGTAGGCCATTCAGCCCATCGAATCTGCTCCAGGGAAAAGGGGAAAAAGAAATGAGAAAGGAGAAGTGGGGGGAGGGAAGAGGAGAGAGTCAAGAGGAGAGAAAGAAAAAAAATTTAACCCCAATTTCCAGCCTTATCCCCATATCCCTGTGGAATTGGTTTATTATTGCCACATGTACCAAGGTACAGTGAAAAACTTGTCTTGCATACTGTTCATACAGATCAATTCATTACACAGTGCATCGAGGTAGTACAAGGTAAAACAATAACAGAATGCAGAATAAAGTGTAACAGCTGCAGAGAAAGTGCAGTGCTGGTAGACAATAAGGTGCAAGGTCATGACAAGGTAGACTGTGAGGTCAAGAGTCCATCTTGTTCCAGGGAACCGTTCAATAGTCTTATAACAGCAGGACAGAAGCTGTCCTTGAGCCTGATGGTATGTGCCTACAGGTTGAATGCATTTTTCCCCCAAGGTTGGGGGAACTAGAGGGCACAAGCTTAAGGTGAGAGGGGAGAGATTTAATGAGAACCCTAGGGGCAACTTTGTCACCCAGAGAGTGGTCCGTATATGGAATGAACTGCTGGAGGAAATGGTTGAGGCAGATACATTAACAACATTTAAAAGGCACTTGGACAAGTACATGGATAGAAAAGGTTTAGAGGGATGTGGGCCAAATGCAGGCAAATGGAACTAACTTAGATGGGCATCTTGGTCGGCATGGACCAATTGGGCTGAAGGGCCTGTTTCAGTGCTGAATGAGTCTATGACCACTGAAACCTCAATAGGAAATACACTTCAGCCGGGGCAGGTTCCTGTGTTACACCAGGACCAAAGGCCTGGCCGGTGAATAAGTGAATACAGTGGCTGGTTTGGCCTTATTCCTCATGTACAGGGAAGGTGCCAGGTTGAAATGTAGGCTGAGAGTGGGTTAGCCTCATTGTCCAGGTGATAATTCAGCCACAGTTCCCAATCCTTATTATATAGTTGTTCCTCAGTGGGAAATAGACATGTCAAATTCTGAAGTGAGGACTTGGATTGGTTTCCAATTCACCTGCCGACCATCAAGCTCTGGGATCACACATATTCAACTGGGCATTTTGCGTCTGGTGAATTGATTATCAGTGAAAGTCAGTGCCTCCCAAGGAAGAATTTGGAATTTTCCTTTTTAAGAACAGCCAAGGTTACATCCTGTAATACATGTGGGAAGAGAAGACAAGCAAGATAGATGTTTAAGTGAATGGTAAATAACAAGAAGGCCTGCTCCCTGAAAGTTCTTTTATACATTCGCTCTCCCGATAAGATTTCTTTGTGAAGAGGGCAGGTTATCTTTACTACACAACATGACTTAGTACCACTGCTTGAATTTTTACGTCCTTGGGTCTCAAGGATCAGAAGAGCAATCAGATTCCAATCTTTTAAAAAGATGAATGCTGCTTTTGGCAATGATGATGAAAAATAACTTAACTCTTGAGTTCCATATCTGTTCTAAAATGGAAAATATTTCACTCTCCAGATTTCATTCCTTCCTTCCTGAATAATGTCCAGGCACTGGCTGCTCACTGATATCTTGATGTGATGAACATTACTCATCTTTGAGCCCGCAGATTGAGGTATAGCCATGGCCTAGAACATAAAAACACAAGAAAATAGGAGCAGGAGTAGGTCACTAGGCCCCTCAAGCCTGTCCCTCCGTTCAATGTGATTATGGCTGAGCTGCCCTAGCCCTCATTTCTTCTTCTGTGCTAGAACCAGTTGATGCCACTATTAGGAACCCAAAGCTCATCTTTGCTGCATTTGAGACCGACCTGGGCCTTGCCTGGAGTCCCCACTGAGTCATAGAGTTACACAGCACAGAAACAGGCCCCTTGACCCAACTCGTCCATGCTGACCAAGATGTCTAGCCAAGCCAGTCCCATGTGCTTGCATTTGGCCCATCGCCCTCTAAGCCTTCTCTATCCATGTAGCTGTCCATGTGTTTTTACAGTGAGACTATTTGCACCATCTTAGTCCAGTGGTCACTGAAGCCAATTGCCAATTGATGTCTCAGCCCTGACTGAGGATTGAACCTTGGATTTTCTGCTATGAATTGTTCAGTAAGCTAACACAAATTTGACAAGGAGCCATCCTAGAACTGAAAATAATTTCTTGCTTACTTTTTCAATGTACCTTGTAAATGTATTCAGATTCTGCTGAGAGTGAGCCTGCTGGGATCTCCCCTGGCATCAGGACATTACCAGGTACCCCAGGGCAATTGAGTGATGAGGAAGCTGGGAGCAGTCAGGCCAGAACTAACATGCTGCTGCACTTTGATTTGGCTATGTTGCTTAGTGATGTACAGTTTTGCAGGGTCCTATTTGAGTAACATTTAATTTCACTCCCTGCGGCGAGGCAAACAAATGTTCCTGTTTACACTGATTAGAAATGGCAGGAAGGTTGGAGGTTTTTTTAAAATTAGCAAAGATTCCCACTTAAAGGTGATGTATTATTAATCATCTCTTCAACATTCCCTCTGATGTGGGAGCATCCTCTGAGTATCGATCATCTCTCTGCAGGTAATAGTCACAGCAGAAGTGTACCTGGTACTGGCCATCTCTGACAATAAGCAGCCCACCTAGCCACCTTTGATATTCAATGTTCCCCCACCATTAACATCCCAACTGTACCAGTAATTAGAAAGTCAGCTGGAACAGCTGCATCAGTGCAGCTATAAAAACAGGTCAAAGGCTGGTAATCCTGCTGTGAGCGACTCAGCTCTTGATACCCCTGAGGTTTTCTTCCATCTACAAGGCAAAGTTGGGAGTGTGATTGAATACTGTCCTCTGGTGTGGATGAGAACAACTCCAACAACATAAGAGAAGTTTGACATTGCTTAGGGTAAAGCAATCCACTCGATTGGCATCAGATCCACTTCAAAGCATTCAGTTCTTCTGTCTCCAGCACACAGAGGCTGCAGTGTGAACCATCTTGAAAATTCACTCCAGTGGCTGGCTCAGACTTTTCCTGTGACATCTCCCAAACCCCACCTTCTAGAGTCAGAGAGTCATACATCATGCAGACAGGCCCTAAAGCCTAACTCATCCATGCCGACTGTGTTGCCCAGCGAGCTAGTCCCATCTGCCCACATTTGGCCCATAGCCCTCCAGACCTCTCCTATCCAGGTACTTATCAAGATGGCTTTTAAGTGTTGCTAATGTGCCCACCTCAACCACTATTTCTGGCAGCTCATTCCAAATACACACCACACTTTGCATAAAGGAGCTGCCCCTGATGCCCCTTTTAAATCTCTTGCCTCTGATCTTAAACCTATGGTTCTTGTTTTCCCTCTCTGGGAAAAAGACTATGCACTTTCACCCTGTCTATACCCCTCATGATCTTATATACCTCCATCAGTTCACCCCTCAATGTCCTATGTTCCAGGGAATAAAGTCCTAGTCTATGCAACCTCTCTTTCAGGCCCGCAAGTCCAGGCAACACCCTGGTAAACCTTTTCTGTGCCCTTTTGAGTTTAATAACATCTTTCCTATAACATGGTGACCAAAACTAGACACAATATTTCAAGTGCAGCCTCACCAACGTCTTATATAGCTGCAACAAAATTTCCCAACTCCTATACTCGGTGTCCTGAATGATGAAGGCCAGCATGCCAACTGCCTTCTTCACCACCCTATCTACCTGTGACGCCACTTTCAGCGAACTATGTACTTGCACTCCTAGGTCCCTCTGTTCTGTAACACTCCTCAGGGTCCTACCATTCACTGTATTAGTCCTACCCCTGGTCTGATCTCCCAAAAAAGCAATACCTCACATTTTTCTGGACTGAAAGCCATTTGCCAATCTTCAGCCCACATACCCAGCTGATCAAGATCCCTCTGTGATTTTTCATAACTTTCTGCACTATGTACAACACCACCTATTTTAGTATCATCTGCAAACTGACTAACTATGCCTTGTACATTCACATCCACATTGTTTATATAAATTATAAACAACATAGGTCCCAGCACCGACCCATGTGGCACACCACTAGACACAGGCCTTATGTCTGAGAAACAACCCTCTGCTTTCTACCACTGAGCCAATCCACTATCTCCCACTGGATCCCATGCGATCTAACCTTCCAGACTAGCCTACCATGAGGGACCTTGTCAAACGTCTTGCTAAAGTCCATATAGACAACATCTACTACCGTACCCTCGTCTATCCTCTCAGTTACTTCCTTGAAGAACTCTAAGAAATTTGTCAGACATGACCCTCCATGCACAAAGCTGTGCTGACTGTCCTGAATTAGACTCTGTCTCTCTGCACGTCGGTAGATCCTGTCCCTCAGAAACCCCTCCAGCAATTTACCCACCAATGTCAAACTCATTGGCCTGTAGTTTCCTGGCTTGTTTTTCACTCTACCAGAATGGGTGCTTGGGAATACCACCACCATGGAGTTCCCCATCCAAATTGCACCCTATCCTGACTTGGAAATATATCACCAATCCTTCATTCTTGACAAATTTAAATCTTTGAACTCCCCTCTGAACAGCACAGATGAAGTACCTTCATCAAATGAAGTGCAGTAGTTCAAGAAGGTGACTCCCCACCACCTTCTTAAGTACAATTATGGAGGAGAAATAAATGCTGGCCTCGCTACCAATGCCCACTTCCAAACAATGAATACATTTATAAAGGGTCTTTCTCCTCCTGTCTTCCCAAATATTTGATCATTTTGATGTGGACAGATCCATTATTAGAGTTTTGCTTTTAAAGCAAAAGGAGGTACATCACTTATGGCTGAAAATTATAAACAGAATCTCAGTGCACCTGACCTGTGCCAGGGCATTTGGTACTAGGGAGTTTATTTTATGAAGTTCATTTGATGGGAAGATATGGATGATAAAATGGACTTTCATGCAAGAGAGCCTTTGGATTCATTTTATTCAATATTACAGTTTCTTTGAGTTGAAAAAAACGATGCAGAGCTCTTGGTGTGTCGGACTTAAATGTTCACAAATCCTAAAAGCTAACTGTGGTAACTCAGTCCAATGTGATTGGCTTTCCAAGTCATCAGGGATTAATGAATGACAAAGATTTCAATAACTACATTTCAATGAGTCATCACACCGGGACTTTCTGTTTTTCCAACAGAACTCAAAATGAGGTTAGTGTAGGATTATTTTGAATGGGTGTTGATGATTGGGCTGAAGGGCCTGTTTCTGTGCTGTATCTCTGTCAAACCACAGTATTTTGAGCATCTATTTATGACCCAAAGATATGGGCTGTTCAATGATTCAAACAACATTTAAACATAGGAAGAAGGAGCAGTCCTATCAGCCTCAACAGTCAGTGATGAACCAGCCTTGGCCTCGACACCACTTTCCTCCTCTCTCGCAGTACTTCTTGACTCCCTTGCAGTTTAAGTGTCCACCAATCTCTGCCTTGAATATATTCAATGACTCCCTCTCCAGAGGTCACTGAAATAGAAAATTCCAAAGATTCATGTCCCTGAAAGAGAAGAAATTCCTCATCTCCATTTTAAATGAAAAACTCATTATTCTGGAATGATGTCCCTTAGTTCTAAAGAGGTTCAAAAAAGGCTTGCCTTCCTGATCATGAGGGTGTTCTAAAGCACATTACATCTGAAGAAGTACTTGTGAAATGTTACCATTATGTGATGGAATAAGAAAAATATTGGGACAGAGGTGCACAGTTTAGTCTCAGCTGCTGATCGATGGGGACCTGTGCTGGATTGGAGGAGAGCCAATGGGCCCCAGCTTGCTGGGAAATGCTGACTGTTCCACAGGGAATTGGAAGCAGAATTAGTAGTCACCACCTTGACTGCCTAATTGGCTCTAAGACTGCCCAATTCCACTTTGGATGTGGAATTAGGCAGTCTTGTAAATGGCATGGAAATGAGGTCTGAAGTTTCGGGTCAGACATAATACCAAGCTGTCTTCAGTAGTCAGATAGATTCATTTAAAATTACAATCTTCAAAATGGGAAAATGATGTCTGATTTCATCTTCGCATGCACTTGCTGTTGAAAGGAATTTAAATCAACGTAATCTTGGATTTTATAATAGGGGTCCTCATTTGATTTTGGAATTTAGGACACTCTTCAGACCCATTAATTTGAGCTCTTGTCCTCATAATTCCTATGAAGTATATTTTTGACTAAAACTGCCCATTTTAAGACTCATAAGTTATTGCTGTGATAATCTATCAAAATGCAAGGAGATCATATTGAGCTCTGAAATAAATTTGTTCAACTATATTGCATTTCAAACATATAAATCATTTCTTATAACAAAGTGTGAGATAAATTCACTGCTCACATAACTAAAGTTGTCCTCTCGCTAGATAAGTTGCACCTACCTGGCACCATACTTTCTCAAGGCCAAGCTTCTCCAGAGTGATTCTGTTGTTGATTAGTGTTACATTAAAAAAATGGCATTGCCCTCACTTTCGCAGTGATGGAAAGGCCAGCAGAAACACTTAGAAACCTCCAGGAATATTGTAAAATGTGGGGAAGAATGCGACGGAATAACATTTCTAAAGTGTCACAGACTCGATCTCAAAGAACTGATGGATATTTGATTCACTGCTGTATCTCACTTCATTCCTCGTCAGCATCATTCAACTCTTTTTAATTCAAACTGTTGTATCTGTCTCAGTATCTATCACTTTAAAATACTGGAAGGGTAATTAGTAAGATATTAGGGATAGATCTTTCTTCCAAAGAGGCAGACAGATAGAGGTGGAGACACAAGAGACTGCAGATGCCGGAAATCTGAAACAACACACAAAACGCTGGAGGAACTCAATGGGTTGGGCATATCTATGGAGGGAAATGAACGATTGAGACCCTTCGTCACAATTAGAGATGGCAGAGAGATGTTAATAGAGCCACTGCCTCACAGCTCCTGTGACCCAGGTTCAGTACTGCCCTCCTCTGCTGTCTGTGTGGAGTTTGCACGTCCTCGCTGTGATCACATGGGTTTCCCCTGGGAGCTCTGGCTTCCTCCCACGTTCCAAAGCTAGGTTAATTGGCCATTGTGTATTACCCCTTGGTGGAACCTGGGAGGAGTTGAGGGGAATGTGAGGAGAATACAATGGGATTAGTGTAATGTTTGATGGTTGGCGGTGGGTTGAAGGGCCCGTTTCTATGCTGTATGATTCTATGAACTCCATGAATTACAGGCAAGTTCCTGATGAAACAATGTTGGAACCACACAGAGCAGCTGGTCACATCTTACAAGTAGTAAACCATAAAAATATAATTTTTCACCAGCAATGTTACGAATGATACATCTGTTTTATCTCTGCCTTTATAATAAAAATGAAAAAAAATCCAAAATGTCCGTTTCATCTCCATGTGCTTCGCTTTGGCATAAAGTCTTCCAGTTGCCTTTTTACATTGCCTGCACTTCTGTTTTGCCTGTTCTTTAAAAAATGTCTGCACATTCATTTGTGAATTGCACGGCTGAATTGAGTACTTTCATGAAATCAGACTTCAAGATCCTGCTACTCTTTACCACTACCTTCCCACCTATTAGACAGTGCAACTTCCAACCACTGGAGTGACATTCTTCTAACTACAACAAAATCCATATCATATCTCTGAATTCCTTGGGTTCCCCACCCTCAGAGAATATCTCCTAGTCCACTTCAATGTAACTTGGCTGTACATCAACGACACCTGGCTAGTTGGTTTTAACTACACAAATCGAGATTGATGGCTTGTTTCCAGAAGTGCATTGGTTGCACATGGATGAACATCTTGGCATAAATACATCCAGTGAGTCTTCCTTTCTCTGAATTAATGTTTCTTGGCACCAGATACATCGTAATCACTGGCACTCTGAATCTGACCTTGTCTTTGTCTCTACACAGCTCATCTCATCCTTGCTATGGACTCCTGATGTCCTCTTTATTGTGAACTGTTTGCAGAAATGATTTTCCACGCTTTTTCCCGTACACAGGACAATTCCTCTGCCACGTATATTGCCACCCACAATGCTTGCTATATTGAAGCCACTGTGTCTATCCACAGCCTCCCCTACTGCCACATTGAGGCCAGACACAGGTTGGAGGAGCAACTCCTCATTTCGTCTTGGTAGTCTTAGTCTCCAGCCTGACATCGATTTCTCTAACTTCCGATAACAACACCCCTCTGTTTGCCCCCCCTCCACTTGCCTTTGGTCCCCTCACCCCTTCCCTTCCCCTCCCACGCCCTCATGACCTGCCCATCACCTCCCTTTGGTTCCCCACCTCCTTCCCTGTATCCCATGGTCTACTCTCCTCTCCTATCGGATTCCATCTTCTTCAGCCCTTTGCCTCTTCCACCTATCACCTCCCAGCTACTCACACCGCTCCCGGGC
>JARFYF010000057.1:9422826-9435842 GCA_030265395.1 Rhina ancylostomus | reverse complement strand
CACACACACACACACACACACACACACACACAATCTTAAAGGAACCTCACTAATTGTAACCTAGTCCGTAACACTACGTAACACAGTGTAAATTGGGGGTGAAAAACCCTAGGAACCAAGTCCCCACTGTTTCACACAAGCCATTCTTTATTGGGCTTCCAGTGCCAGATGAGAGGGGTAGGTTTTAATTTGCCACTGGGCCGATGCTTTGAATGGAATGAAAATTGGGCCCTTTCCAAAACAGGGAACTGATCTACAATGTTCCTTTCATGCCCAGCTAGACTGTGAATCTATCCTCAGATATCTAGTTCCATGTCAGTACTCACGGTCACAGGCCATCCATTTTATTGCTTTCCCAAAACCTTTTAAACGTTGAAACTTTTCATCTCTCAACCCCTTTCTCTTTCTTGAAAACCTAAGCACCTAAAATCCAGGCCTGGTAAAATTGATTTCCTTATCTATGTTTTTTATCCTACTCTTTTCCATTTGGCCCTATACTTGAGTTCCTCAATAAACAGCATCATTTCAAAGAGTGACCTGGTCACATTGATGAAACACACATGACAATTTCCAGAGCTCAGAAACATCAGAGCCAATCAAGATTTCTTCTAAACTCTAGGAATGAGTTAGCAGTTGCTATCAACAAAATGAAAATGCAAAGTTTTATTTTTGTCTCTGATATGAGGAAAGGACTGTGATCAAAATGATTTATATCATGGAGATAGGTTTAAAGGAAGGTCTTCTGCTTTAAATGTCTGATTTGTAATACTGTCATGTTTCATTAGCACACTCTAAGCCCAGTTGCTTTTTCAAAGAGCTTTAAAACTTGCACTGTTCCACAATTATATTGTTGAAACTACTATTCGGTTTCAAATTGTCAATTCAATCCTCACTCGCTTCTTCACTCTTAATGTGTGAAAACTCTGGAGAAAGCCTTGAGCACTAGCTGAATGGATTAGCCAATGATCCAGAAACTCCAAAAATAATAAATTTTGAGGTGCTGTGAATTAGGTGTCAAGGTTTTGAGTGATTCTAGTTATGGGTGACTCCTGTTATGGTGACCAAACAACAACCAATAATGTGAAAATGATGAAAGAATTTTGTAAATTATCTATTCTATTATGACCTTTTACATTGCTGCAGGTTCAAACTACAACGTTTTTCATTGACAACCATGTGCACAGAGAAGATAAGAACACGTGGAGTATGAAAAAGCCATTGGTGTAACATCCTACTACAGCCTGAGTTGTGTTCATGGACATATCTGTTATCCATTAAGTCTCTTTAACAACACATGTACTATCTACCCAATCAAACACTCCATCATTAATCTCTTTCCACTGCTCATGTGCAATTTATTTTATCTTCATCTTTTATCACATCATTTAATCTCCTTCCACAATCTGTATACAATCTCTCTTCTGAAGAATTCAGACTCACCAGTCTCGTCCACAAGCAACCTTTCCAATCATGCCCTCTATAAACCAATCAGTTGAGGGGTTTCCTGCCAGGATTCTCTTGGAACACAATGGAGTTTCTCTTGTGCTAGAAAACTTAATTTCTCCATAGTGCTGAAAGCTGGATTTTGAAACTCTTAGCTCTAAGCCCACTCACAGGTCTCAGGCTTTCTCAATAGCTAGGAAGGCAATCCCAGAGGGTATAACTTCGGGAGGCCATCATCAGGGAAGAGGGTAAGATCCTTTGGATTGAATGAAGGAAATGACTCTTGCAAAGGAGTATTGCTGCAAGAGGCTGGAGAGCACATCATTAGCAAAAGGGGTTTCTCCTTAGATGTATTGTCTGCCTTTGGCACCACAGCTTTACCTTCTTCTCCACTGCTCTAAACAGAGAGAGCTGCCCTTCCACCACTACCTGTTCCATCATATACCATGGCACCAGTTCTTCTTCCCTACATAGCCATGCTGTTCGTCCTCATGTAGATCTCAGCAACAACTTAGTGTATGTTTTCCTCTGTGCCCTTAATTCCCGACGATGAAAAGTATCTTATCAACATATAAATTGTTTTAGTACATTAATTCCCAAACACACAATTAACCTAAACCATCTCACTATTTCCACATGTGCGTCTTTTAAAGTTATCCTTGTTCCATCTCTAAGTGCTCCTGCGATAGGATTGTGGGAGGTACTTATGCTCTACAACACTCTCAGGTTGCCTCTGTAACGGAACTATTTTAAAGTTTGTTCCTTGTTCTTTCTTGATTTATCCACAAAGGGTATTTGCAAACAAAGGAGGCACTGTACACATGTTAAAGGTTATAGAAACTACTTTATTGGAGCTATATAAAGAATAAAATACAGAAAGGAAGAAGAATACTTAACAAAATACAGAAGGAAGCAAAATAATACTTATCAGCCAATCAATGAACTGATCTGTATAACGCTGGAGGGAATTGAGGGTGTCTGACAGCCTTTCACGCAGCCTTCTCCCTGTCTCTTAGCGCTGGTCATGACTCAGCCAAAGGGAAGATTCCGATTTGCACAAAGAAGGTGTCCCTTTTATACCCTTCAATAACTAGTACCCCAGTACTTTTCCATTCTCTAGTGATACCAGCCTGTACCTTCTTATCACTCGCGACCTTTGGCCTGGGCACATAACTTAGAAACAGAGACAGCAAGTCTGCAAAGAAGAAGACATTCTTTATCAGTATCTAATCTCAAGGATGTGAGTCCATGCACATCTTCAAGGTATTACCACATTCCAAGCTGACACCATTTTGTCTTACAGCCACCATTTTGTGTTACACACTACTGCACATTCTAAGGAGGAATCAGAAATGACTTATGGCTAATTTAACTCTTTCCTTGCAGCTTTCCTCAAGTTGCCTCTCACAGGACCAGTGAAATATGGTGGTTACAGCCCTGCGCCTTGTTCAAAGCAAAAACAGAAATACTTGGAGAACTCAACCAGTTGTCGCATCTGTGGTAAGAGAAATCAGTTAATGTTTTAGGTCAGTGACTCTTCCTCAGAACTACTGACTTGAAATGTTGATTGGTTTCTCTTTCCGCAGATGTTGCTCGACTGGCTGAGTTCTTCCAGCGTTTCTGTTTTTGTTTCATATTCTAACCTCTGCAGTTTTATTTGTTATCTGGACCTTGTTCCCGGGCAACCAGGTATGACTGCTCTGAAGGGAAAGGTCAGAATCTTGGCACGTACTGCCCTGTTGAAAGACGATGGTATCAGGCAAGTGAAGTCCGATTATCATAAGCAACAAACAAAATACTGTCCAGAAGAAGGGTCTCGACCTGAAATGTCCACTGTTCATTTCCTTCCACAGGTGCTGCCTGACCTGCTGAGTTCCTCCAGCAGTTTGTTGTTGCTCCAGATTCCAGCACCTGCAGTCTCTTGTGTCTCTGATCGTTGTCAGTCAGCAGGTTCCTGGAATTATGATCATTGTTCAGTTTTTGCTCTGGGCTAATGCAGTGTCCCCCAATACAACTATGGCTAATTGATAATCCATATGGCTAACCCTAACCCTCTCACTGCAGCAACATTGTAATACATATAAAATAACCAATTGTCATTGTTGCCACCCAGACAGTCTCTGTAGCTATGTCACAGGAGGTGTGCATAAGTGCATCACATTTTCTTGTGCATTCTTGGAGCAAAGGAGAGTTTGTAGGTTGTTTTGGTGGTGTGAGAACTTTGCTCACACAGTGCTGTAGAGGTCCATGTGAAGTGCATATCCTCATGTGTAGTCTGTTCAACTGGATTGTGAGAGGTTTGTGATTAAAATGAATGCATGCTCATTGGTGGCTGGTCAGCAACTTTCATGTTCGTCTGTTGGCAACTATTAGCGGCTGAAAGCCCTGGATCCCTCCCTATACTATCATGTGGAGGCTTTAACAGCTGGGGAAGGAAATTCCTAGAAGAAAGGCTCGCTATATTCTTTGTTTAACTGCTTTGATTAATCTTAGATCCATGAACACTGCAAGTTCAGTGGCAGCTTCATTGTTGGACCCCAGTCCCTTTAATAAAGCTCATGGTTTTCAGTATCAATCTGACCCTGTCAGACATAGACCCTTCAACAGTTGACTGTTACTAAGTATACCCAAAGTCCAACAACTTCATGATAATGAGGATCCACAATAGGACAATGCTCCTATTCACATGATGCGCTCTCAAAGCACTAAAACAATATTGCTGGGTGGCTCTGGATGAATATCCTCTCTGTTTTCAATTACTCAGTGACTGTCTTTTCTGAACATTTTATTATTCACCAATGTCTGTGACAGGGAAGGAGTCAAATATATATTTATCTGATATTGTTATTTTAATATTAATGCACTATCCTGTGCAGGAACAACAGGAAATATCACATTTTATGCTTAAGACATGATGCATAAATAGTAAATATTGGCCACCAAACATATTATGTATAGGTAGACTCTGCAATGAAAATGCATTGCATTAAATCTTCACTTATCAGAGCCAATTCAATGATGAGATACAGTGGGATGTTAGTTTCTTGTTCTTTCCCATTTTCCCCATTGCAGAGTTTTGCTATAGAGATGTTCTATAGGAAGCAAACATCATCAGGTGTCCTCACAGAGTCAGCCAAACTTCAAATATAAGCCTAGAAAATGACCAGAGGAGAGCTATTCAGCAGTAGTAGGCATCACCGAACCTAATGCTGCTTCCAACCACTCCCCACCTATTTACAAGGTGTGGATAACATCAAAGCAGGAGCGGGTTATTCTGACTCACGAGGATGTGTTGTCATTTATGGAGATCACAGCCGATCCATAGCTTGACTCATCTATCTGTTTTGCTTCTCAATAACCTTGCTTAATGAAACAGATCATTGGATAATGATCATGAATGGACCCATGAAAATTCTTCCCCTCCATGCCCAGGACACTGAATCCAATTGTGGTGCACCCATTCGAGTAACTCAGCACACCCCAGGGAATCAGACATGGTCTGTACACACGGCTGAGAACAACTTTAAGCAACGAATTCAATATAGCGATTGGTCCTGTTTTTGTCTTAAACAGTTTATTCAATCAATTTATCAAATGAATATTAATCCACTCTATTGCTACCAGAAACATTCAATAACCCTGGCTTTGTCCTCTCTTGTATATATGCTCACATACCACAATGTTTCATACCAATAACCAGATTATTATTCAGCTTTGTATTGTTTAGAAACAACAAGACAAGCATGAATATTTTATTTTCACATAGGTCAGTCTCCTCAACAAGTTCTTGACATCTTTGTGTGGATGACAATATTCTTCAAAGGTCATTAATGAAATTTATGATATAATTTTACATAATTAAAAGTCTAAACTGGCTGAAAAAAATTGTAGATTTGGCTCTCTTTCAATGTGAGTGGGCCTGCTGATAATTTTTGATTGCTAGGGGGACAAAACTGAATCATTAATTTGCTTTTTAATGAGCTGGCTTAAAAGGGCTTTGTACGCTCCGAAAATCCACATCGTCCCAGTGTCCTTCAGAGAACAGCTGGGAGACATGAATGCTCCAGTCAGGAGCAATAAATCATACTGCACTGCTGAAAGTGAACAATGGAACCATAAACGGGAAGTAGCATTAATAAATTGGAATACCTTTGGACATTTGGGGAAATTTTTTAAACTACAGATGTTGATATCTGAATACCAAAAGAAAAAAGCCAGTTAATTGGCCCTTATAATGGAAGGGAGAAAGCGGAGGATTTATTGGCCAGAGTCTCATGTCAAGTACATTGTGGCCTAAGGAAAGGAATTACCCTGGGATTATCAAAAGAAGACATTTATACAGTTAACTTCCAACCCAATATATAGTAAATTAAGCACACAGCTTGGTAACCTCTGTCCACCCTAGATCCCAGAATATCAGATCAGTTGTAATTATCACACTCGGGTCAGTGTAAGATAGTTTCTGATACTTCCGTCCCTGGGTAATGAATGGGTTCCGTTTTTACAGATATCCCTAAGTCGATTTTGTCCATAAGTCGGAACATACGCACGAGTCACTCAGTATGGTAACCATACCTCCACAGTATTGTAATGAATAACACCAAAGGCACATAAGGGGGGACAATTACTAAAAGTGAAGAGAGGAAATTAGTTCTGCCATTTGTAGGACTTTTGAATTTAATAATATTATGGAAGCTTGGATGTATGTAGGGGTGTCCATAACTTGGGTGTTTGTAACCTGGGGATAGTCTGTATTCATCAACCTTAAAACTAGGCACTGTGAGTTCAGTCTGTGATCTATCCACAGGATAACTCAAACACAGGGAGCTGAGGGCTGTGCTTAAGAAGTGGTTGCACATTGTTAAGGAATTTTTTTTTAAAATGTGGATGCTGAAAATCCAATATAAAATACTCAGCAGGTCAGAGAACATCTGTGGGAAGAGAAACAAGAGTTAACTATTCTGATGAAGGGTCTTGGACCTGAAACATTGACTGTTTCCCTTCCCGCAAATGTTACCTGACCTTCCAAGTATTTGTGACATTTTCTGTTTGTACATTCACACTCACTGAAGTCGTATGATGCATCACTAACTTGAAAAACTGCTCATATATCTCTTTAACTTTGTTATTTAAAGGGTTTTAAACACTTGTGACTTAGTTGAAACATCTACCTTCCTCCCACAAACACCCGTAGCCCACCCTTCAGGAGTCATTGATTGAGTTCTGCACGTGTGTTTGTGTTTCAATACGGAGAAAGGAGGTTTCTGCTTCCAATAACATAACTACAATCTGCTGACCTAATGACACACTCTGCATATACTCTCCTGAACATCATAGCTATAATAAAACTGACCCCTGTGTATCAAAAAGTGCTAGAAAGTTACACTAACATTTCAGCATGACTTCAGTTTGGGACGACTTTAATCCCTTTTTTAAGAACCAATCTGATGGCTGGTTACAAATATTTTCTGTTTTCATTTCACAACTCCATCCTAAGTGATTAACTTTCATTAATACCACACGGAATACATTCGATATGCATGATGAAAAGATCAACTGGAAAAAGATAAAGAAAGATGAATGGAAACAGGAAGCTGGAGATTCTAGTTGATTATGCTGGTTTACACTGTGCAATTTACCCCAAATTGCTGTCATGAATATAAAATATACTGCAGTTTTAAAAGCAATTTATTTTCAGTATAATTTGATTTTATGTGAATTTTTGTATTTGCTTAAAATAAAAACATTTTACTGGAAACTGTCCAGGGCCCTGTGATAAATAATCACCATTGGGAATTCCTCCTCATTGTGATCATTTCTAAGCCATTAAAGGGGGCTCTACGTTTAATTCTTTTGGCTCTGTTTACATGTATTTTCTTGTTCAATTTACTAAGAAATGGACCACTGTATCCCAATTTAAACAGAAAATGATTGAGTATGTTATTTTTTAGTAATTTAAAATTGGGATACTCACATGTGGTGGATTGACACTGTGATTAACAATGTTTATCTTTTAGTGATTAGTCCATTTTCAACTGTGTTAATCAAGCTGCATCTAATTACCTCGGTGATTATATTGAAGAACATTTTTAAAGCAAATTTCTATTTTTAAAGAACTAGACTTTAAAAAACACATTGACTGATTGCACCCTTTCGTGGAAGTTTATATTCAGTGATATACAAATGAGCTTTAGTGGAAAATACATTCCTCAAAATGGCTGCAATTTGCCCGCTGATTGCCGATTCCACCTTGAGCAGAAGCTGTAATTTGATGACCTGTTCCTGACCTCACAGGCATCTACCCATCAGAGTTTTGAATGCAGTACCCCTTAACATGCTCTACTCACGCTAACAACATGCAGGTTTGAGGTGATTAAAGATGCATAACATTCTTGTCCCTCTGACAGCTAGCAGACTGCCTGAGATCACATGTTTATCACAAGTGATTGACAGCTGAAGCCAGCTCCCTGGTTATAATTGATCCATTATTTCAATTTTCACAGTTGGATAAACTTCAAAAGTGGGTAGTTTATACAGCACATGCAAGCACAAGTGTTGGATTTGCTTCATTTTAGAAATTCTGTCACATTTTGAGTTCATATTATTCTACTGCTTGAATCTTACAGCACAGGGAGCCACTTGACTCAGAGTGTTAGTGCCATCCCTCTGTAGAAGCTACCAATCAGTAACACCCCTCTGCTCTTTCCTCACAGACCAGCAAGTACTTTCTTTTTAGAAAGCCCGTAACTTTTGAAAGTTTCTACCAAACCTGCTCTCACCTTCCTTCCAGGCTGTGCGATCATAACCACTTATTGGAGCAACTACCAATTACCAGTTCTAGAGCAATGATAATGACGGGTTGGTGATATATTTCCAAGTCTGGATGGCATTGTCATGTCCCTACAGCTCTTGCCCTTCTAGGTGGTGGAAGTCATATATTTCAGATGTGCTGCCAAGGGAATCTTGGCAAGTCTTGCCCATCTCTGTGTGCCTTGAAAAGGTGAGCAACTTGTATACTTGTAGCCCATATTGTACTGTGGTGTGCCAGTGGTGGAGGGGAAAGTATTAAGGTTAGTAGATGGTAGTAGAACATTAAGATAGAACTTGGAGACTGATCTAGTTGATTGACCTGCCCCTGAGGGGGTTGAGTTTTTTGAGTGATCTTGGAGCTGCATTAGCCAGGCAAGTGGAGACAGATCCATCACATTCCCAATTTGCATCTTGTATTTTCTTGGAAAGAATTTAGGCAGTGAGGAGGTGAGTTACTTGTAACTTTAGCATTCATGTGTCTGGTCAAAACTGACTCCACAGCATGGTAATGCCTGTGTGTTTGCCACTGGATATCCAGGATAGATGATGATAATCTGTCTTATCAGAAATCATTGTTGCTTCATGCTTGTGTGATACTTATGTCACTTGCCTGAATGCTGTCCTGACTTTGCTGTATTGGTATTGGTTTATTATTGTCACTTGTACTGAGGTACAGAGAAAAACTTGTCTTGCATACCAATCATACAGGCCAATTCATTACACAGTGCAGTTACACTGAGTTAGTACAGAGCGCATTGAGGTAGTATAGGTAAAAACAATAACGGTACAGAGTAAAGTGTCACAGCTACAGAGAAAATGCAGTGCAATATGGTGCAAGGTCACAACAAGGTAGATCGTGAGGTCAGAGTCCATCGCATCGTATAAGGAAACTGTTCAATAATCTTATCACAGTGGGATAGCAGCTGTCCTTAAACCTGGTGGTACGTGCCCTCAGACTCCTGCATCTTCTATCTGATGGAAGAGGAGAGATAGGAAAAGTGCAGTGGGTCGAGATTGTTTAGGAGGCTGGAGTTGTTACGTGCCATGACCAGCCTCTCAACACATTTCATGATGGTGGCTGTCAGAGCCACTGGCCGGTAGTCATTGAGGTATGTTACCTTGCTTTTCTTCGGTACTGGGATGATAGTGGTCTTCTTAAAACAGGAGGGAACCTGAGATTAAAGCAGGGAGAGGTTAAATATGTCTGCAAATCCTTCTACTAGCTGATCAGCACAAGACCTGAGCACACGGCCAGGGACACCATCTGGGCCAGATGCTTTCCTCGTGTTCACTCTCCAAAAGACTGATCTTACATCCTCGATGGTGACCACAGGTTCAGCTGCATTGGAGGCTGTCAGGGTGGATGGTGACAATCCACTTCCCTTCTATTCTAAACACGCATAGAATGCATTAAGCTAATCAGGAAGGGATGCATCTTGTTAACTATGCAGCCCGTCTGCATCATGCAGCCTGTTATGGCATGTAAGCCCTGCCATAGCTGACGGCTGGTCAGGGACTCTATTTTGAGTCGGTATTGCCTCTTGGCATCCCTGATAGCTTTCCAAGGGTCATATCTGGATTTCTTGTATAGATCAGGATCACCAGATTTGTGTGCAGCAGTCCTCAACTTCAGTAGGGAGTAGATCTCCCGGTTCATCCATGGTTTCCTGTTTGGGAGCACCCGTATTGTCCTCTTTAGTACACAGTCCTCCACACACTTGCTGATAAAGTCTGTGATGGTGGTGGCACACTCATCTAGGCTGGCAGCTGAGTCTTTGAACATGGACCAGTCCACTGACTCAAAGCAGTCACGTAGGAGCTCATCTGCTTTCTCAGACCAGCACTGCACGACTCTCTGTACCGGATCCTGGCATTTCAGCTTCTGTTTTGTATGCAGGGAGAAGGAGCACAGCCTGGTGGTCTGATTTCCCAAAGTGAGGACGAGGGGTGGCTCGGAAGGCACCTTTGATGGTTGTATAGCAGTGATCAAGGGTGTTAGTGCGCCTAGTGGAGCAAGAGATCTTCTGGTAGTATTTTGGTAACACACCCTTGAGGTTGACCTGGTTGAAGTCACCTGTGATAATGAAGAGGACCTCAGGGTATCATATCTAATGTTGTTGACCACAGAGTATAGCTCATTGAGTGCAGGCTTCATGTCTGTCTGTGGAGGGATGTTGACTGTTATCAGGATCGCTGGAGTGAACTCCTTTGGCAGATACCAAGACTGTTTCCTTATCAAAAGGTCTTTATATCTCAGCTTCAGCCACACTCACTGTAACTCCAAACATCACCAGCACTGCCCCTGCCCAAGGACACCTCCTCCCAGTTACACAAGGTTACCTTTTAGAGTAGCCTACAGCTTCATCATTGAGCTGCTTCATTTCTTTATTGTACAGTGTCCTTGATGATATGTGCACAAGTGTTGGAACAGTTTAAACTATTAATTTGTTAGATTCTCCCTTGTTCAAGATGAAATACATCTAAGGTGAAGACAAAAGAAAAGAACCTCGGCTTTTGCTCCTGATAACTTTCCGGAGGTTTCTGATGCAAAGGGGTCAGAGTTGGTGCTTTTGATGCATTCAACAATCTGAGCACAAAACAGTGCCTGAAATTTCTTTCAGGTTTCTACTGAAACATACTTGCATGTCATTGAACATTGAACTAATTCTCAACCAATGCATTTGGGCAGCTTTCAAGAATGTACTTTACGAATAATACTGATGCTTTAAAAACTAATGTGATATATTTAAGAGTAATACTTTGATGCATATCTATTGATCCAGATGAGAATCAGTTTATCACAAGGAGTAATTGAAGATGGTAATTAGTGCACTGGTTGTGAAATCCAAGGGATATGATGGAATGACAATTCTGCATTTTGCCCCCATCAACCCCACCCACCTCACCTGTGGAATTTCATTCCATTTATGGATAGTGAGTCAAGCCAGGTTGGCTGTGAAACCTACCTCACTCCTGATTCTGTCAGGTTCCCTGTGAGCCATCTTGCCCACCCGCTTGGAAGTAATTGGATATTAATGATCCAAAAATGACTTTAAGAGCTAAACAAAACCATATTGGTTATATTTAGATGCAGTAATCATTTTCTTTGTAAATTAAAACATATGATATTCAAAAGCTTTATTTCTATTTGGGTTCTTGCTCCAAAAGTTACCTGATTTGTGTTGAACAGCTGTTTCCACTGAAAAATTCTGCCAGCTCTCATTAAAATGCCTGTGCAGCATTTTGATGGCCAGGACTTCATGGATTGCTTTCTCTTACAGCAATCAACTATTTGGGTGCAATCTCAGAACTGTTGTTGATTTCAAGTGCTTCTAAAAGGGATACTCGATATTCAAAGAGATGCTCATAATTTCTTGGTCATTGGCATTGGAGTTGTGGAGACAACCTTGGAAACACAACAGCAAATTTCCTAGGATATTTCGTCAACATTCCACCATTTTTCAAGCTTCATTTGTTCTGCAAAATATTTTGAGGATTTCACCTAAGAGTATTTGCTGTATTTTCCACTGATAGGACGTCAGGATGAGAAAGGCACAAGCAACGAGAGGGGGGAAATGAGGCAAGATGAGGAAACAACAGTGTGGGGAGACGGAGAGTGCGTTGTTCCCCCCTTTGACTGGGGGGTATCCCTCTTCCTCAGGACCTTCTTCACAAGGACTGCCAGAGACGTATTCTCTCTATTTGCAAAGTGCTGCAGTATGCCTTAAGTGCATACCTCCAAGGGAAGGAGCCAACATACACTGCACCAATCCTCAAACTTGCAGATATCTATTTAGCAACTGCAGAAAAATTAAGGGGAAGTTCACATTAGATTGCTAATGCTAAACACATGCAAGTGTATTGTCTGCTACTTGTACTTACCCCCAGCATTTTGTTCCATTGAGATCTGTTGAAGCCCATCAATTTTATGACGGTTTCTCACTAGAACAAGCTAACACCAGTCTCATAGCATGAAGCATGGTTCTTGCTCCATAGACCTGTACTTTCCCTACCTCATTACGTACATTTTAGTTTGCAATTCAATTTCCATAAAATACTTGGCATGGATGTGTTGAAATGAAGGGCCTGTTTCTATGCCACATGATTCCATTATTCTAAAACACAAAATGGAATTGAAAATTGAGTACTTTGTGATTTTAATTTTTTTCAGGGTGCTCCGATAACTAACACTTGGAAGAACCCCAGGAGACATGGCCTCCAATATCTGGCTGTCACTCCTGCACCTTACTTTGAAGCAAGAGTGGCCCATGCCCTGAGGACCACTCATTCAGCAGGAGGCCTTTCCAGCACCTTGGAGGTTCACTTCATTGTTTCTGCACTGATGGGCTTCTCAAAGGCAGGAACTTTCATCATGTAAGGGTGGTCAGTACAACAACACCCTGGCTCCATACTACTGAAAATCCCAGGACCTCAGACCAAGTACTTGTTGGCCTTCCTCTGGCCTACCAACTAACTTGCCTTTACAGATGCTGCTCAATTTGTCAGCACCAATGTTGCCAGCTACCTACTTATTATTTCTTACCAACCACTGAAATATTCCTCCTATAACTAAACCCATCATCATTTCTGAAAGCTCTATTAGCCTTCTGTAGAAGCAGTGACAGAACGTCAATGATGCACTGAGGTTGTTATCTACATTTTGTCACAATGTTGATCTGGAACAAACACAGAGAACCCAAATGCAGCACACTGATACAAGACTGGAGTCAGGATACTTCCTCAGGACAAACACAGGCAATAAC
>JARFYF010000057.1:9185605-9195673 GCA_030265395.1 Rhina ancylostomus | reverse complement strand
ACCACAGATTTAAACAATTTGAAAATGAGAGAACATTGTGGTGGTGTTTGAAGATAATGAGCTGGAAATATTTTCACATTGTGCAATATTTTTGTGAACTTCACATGTGAATTTTACTTAAAGCCCTTTTCTAGATGAGATTGGTCACTTTGTGCACGTCCACAATTCTGAGTCAGGTGCTCAGAGAGTACAATATGTGCATATCAAAGTAAACAGGAATTATATGGCATATGGCACACACTTTGAGGTCCATTGGCTAAACTCCTTTATGCATTCAAGACACATGAGTGAGAGGGGTCACTCACACCAAAGCAAGCCTTATATGGATGTTTGAAAACTCTTCTGCTTTTGCTTAAACAGACCAACCTTATCTGGTCCATTGTAATGGAGCTCAAGGTGCCTATTGCCATGTCCATGGATTCTCCTTTAAGCACTGCCTTTGCTGTCAGCTCACAACCTAAAATTTATCATTAGGTAGGATGTCCGACCAAACCAACCCCCATCCCCAGAGCCTAGCTCAATTGTGTCTCCCCTTCTCTAAATGTTTTCCTTCAATGCTCAATCCAGGAGGCTCCCTTCTAATGATGCTTGAAAAGCCCTTCTACACATACACTTTTACACTGATGCTCCCAACAACCCTCAACTCAGCCCTGTTCGCCATTGACCCCAACCCCGCACCAATCCCCATTTCTTTTGATCCTTCCTCTGTCAAACACTTCAATAGTAATCCACTGATCTACAGACTCTCTGATATCTTTACTAACATCACAATGGCAGAATAATTGGAGGAAAAGTCAAAGTATGCAAGGTTTCCTCTGTCAGGCAAAAATACCTTAGACTGTAAGACACAAAAACCCAATGAGGTAAAGGATTGAAAAGCGGAGACAGTGCTAAATCAAAGAGAGAGGCTAATAATATTGACAAAACAATTGCTGTGCCTGAGGATTGGGAAAATTTCAAAATTCACAAAGGAGAGCCAACATATTGATGAGGAAAGGGAAGTAGAATATGTGAGTTCTGTTGTGAAATACATTTAAAAAACATGTTGTATAACCTTCTGTACGTGTATGAAAAGGAAAAGATTAGCAAAAATTAATGCTGGTTCTTTATAGACTGAAACAGGAGAAATTATAGTGGGAAAAAGGAAAAGGAAGAAAAATTAAACAAAAATATTTTGTGTCTGTCATCAAGGAAGAAGCCACAAAAATCCTCCCAAAATCAGCAAATAACAAAGAAGGAGCTGGAAGAAAGGAGCATTATTAAAACATTAAGAAATTAAGTCAATAAATCTCCAGTGTCTGATGGTGTGCATCCTAGAGTCCCAAAAGAGGTGGCTGTGGAGATGTACTGATTAACTTCTTACAAAATTCCATTGATTCTGGAATGATTCCCACAGATTTTAAGGCAGAAAATATAACTCCAACCTTCCAGATTAAGCTGGGAATTACATACCTGTTAACTCAATATTAATAGGAAAATGCTTGAATCTATTATTAAGGAAGTAGATCTGTCAAAGGGAAATCACGTTAAGCAAAT
Organism: Rhina ancylostomus; assembly: GCA_030265395.1. Classification (NCBI taxonomy): domain Eukaryota; kingdom Metazoa; phylum Chordata; class Chondrichthyes; order Rhinopristiformes; family Rhinidae; genus Rhina; species Rhina ancylostomus. Next base: position 9,194,137 of record JARFYF010000057.1, on the reverse strand, counting down.
CTGTTAGAGTTCTTTGAGACTGCAACCAATAAATAATGCAGAACCTGTGGATGTGGTTTATTTGGTTTTTCATGAGGTGCTACAAAAGAGGTTATTAAACAAAATTAGAACAAATGAGATTGGGGGTAATGTACTGACAGAGAGAGAGAACTTATCAATGGATAATAAACAAAGTGTAGGGATAAGTTGTTCTTGGGTTGGAAAGATATGATTCATGGAGTGCCGCAGGAATCACAGCTGGATCCCAGCAGTTCATAATCTATAACAAAGCTTTGACTGAGGAGACCAAATATAATATATCCAAATTTGAAAATGATGCAAAACTGACTCAGTGCAAGGACTGAGGAGAATGCACACTGAATTAAGGGGTACACAGAAGGGTTGTGAAAATGAAGATGGTGGAAAAATTTGAAGTTATCCACTTTAGTTGAAAAATGTAGAAAAGCAGGGTAGTTTTTAAATGGTCAGACTGAATTGTGTTGGTATTCAGAGAGACCTGGGTGCCCTTGTAAATGAATCATTGGAAGTTAAAATGACAGTGAAGCAAACAATTAGAAAAGCAGATGGTATACTTTTCTGAGTTTAAAATAATAAGAGGTGATCTATTAGAAGGATACAGAATTCTTACAGGGCTTGACAGGGCAGATGTAGAAATGATCTTTTCCCTTGCTTAGAGTGTCAAGAACCAAAAGTCAGTCTGAAAATAAGGAATCAGCTATTCCAAACAGAGTTGAGAAGAAATTTTGTGTGATGCAATTCTTTACCCTTAAGGGCTGTGAAAACTTGAGAACTGTGTATATTCAAGACTGGCTTTGGTAGATTTTGGAATATTAAGATAATTAAGTGATATGGGGTTAGAATGGGAAAGTGACACTGAGGGGAAAGATCTGTCTTGCTCTTATTGAAAGGTGGAGCAGCAATAAAAGACAAATTGGCACTCTCCTGTTTCTATTTCTTCTGTTCTCACAACTTGGTGAACAATAGAAATAAATATGTGTGGTGCCTTGAACAAAACTGCCACACATCTGTCTCACAGCACCATTTAAAAATAAACCTGTCAATTAATTACTGGTCCAATGGATTTGATCGTTTAATTAATTATAAGAAATTTCTGCTCATTTGATATTGGATGTCAGATAAGTAGTCTGATAACCCAGAGACAGAGGAAGATGTAGTATGGTAGGCTCAAGTTGGGTGTTAACTGTACATGTGGGAAATGGTATATTTTTTCATTGATATCACTATAGCTACACTATGTCTTTCCTTGGTCCACTTCACTCTTGCCTTACTCTTGCCACTCAACCTGCCTCTGCAATATTACTGGCCAACCATTTTCACTGCCCGTTGCTATGTGTCTTCATTTGTTGACATTTTGGACATCATAAATTGTTGCCTCTGTTCCCAAGCCAATGGATTCCTGTGGTTTACAAAGACAGGGGTCAATGTCATTGGCATTGGGAATATGCTGCGAGCAGAGTGCGATTTGTCTCACAAGCTACCGCTGGATCAGGACTGAATTGATTGGTGGGAGGTTGGAGAAGGTTGCAGAGAAATGAAATCTAACATGGGGTCAGGATGGGAGGGTGGGATGATGAGAGGGAATACAAGCCTATCACTGATCCTTGTCAGCAAACAGTGGCAGTCTGACAAGTTGTCCAAAGTGACTGGTAGAATGAGCCATCAACAGTTGACATTTTGGATGGATTGAAGGAGGAATTAAGCAGGTTTGGTTAAAAAATATATTGATGAGTGTGTAGGGGTTTGGAGTAGAATCATAAAACTGCCAGAGTGAACCAATAATGGCAGCAGGTATGGGAAATTTTAATTGTATCAAAGACAGGCTGAAAAATTCTTCTTAATGACATATTGGACCTTGTTATTCATGGTTAACTTGGACCAATTAGCAATGCTGGAAGATCTTCACAACTTTACAGCTTACAGTATCAAAGTCACACAATGTTACTTTTGCCAGAGGCTGACACCAAACTTTGAACAATGTAGAAGCAAAGGTCGATTATGAAATGCATTTGATCCTTTTAAACATTTAATTACAGCCTTATGATTCTGTTGCTCTGTCTTTGAAAGACAAACATACATTTGTCCATCCTCAGAAATAACTCTGATGGAGAGATCTCATGGAAGGTGCAAAGGTTCTTCTCGTCATACAGAGAGGTATCAGTGGAAATAATTCCACATTTTTAATACTGCAGTAAAGCAGCAAAAGGTTGAGTATTTATCTTTACCTTCCTTGGAGAATGAAAAAGGTAAAAAAATAGAATCTTTTCTTCTAATTATTAAGCAGTATAACTGGAGATTATTTCACATCTGGGTGTAATTTATGATAAACGTTCCCATTCAGGATGTTTGTAACTGCTAACCATACTGTCCAATCCATGTCATGTGCTACTATTTATTATAATTCAACTACTGGTTATGGCAAGACCAAGGACTATTCAGATGGCTCGTGACACAAGATTTAAGATTCACAAGTGATTCACAAGGTCACAAACAGAGAGGACTTTGTGATACATGGTACCAACCCTGCATTGGTAGTGTTATGGCTCAAAGCACTCTCCAGAGAGCAACAAAACCAGGAAGATTGTTCTTCACCATTTCCAATCAGAATGCGTTGATGAGGTGAATCACAGATGATTGGTTTATCCGCGACAGGGAGGTTGAGTAGATTTTTAGTCACAGCATCTGGTTGATAGCCTGGGGAACAGAAGGCCAGCCCTTCGACTCCAGACATTTGTTGATAAATCTGTCTCCCTCCTGCTCCTGAGGCATCTTTGGTTTCTTCATTCTGCTCCTGCTGCTTTTGATATTGTGAGTGTGGTGTTCCCACACTCCTTGTTTTCATTCCTCTCAGGATGGGTTCACCAGTGGAAGACCATAGTACATGGCCAACCATGTACTATTTACTAGATGAAATAAACTAGGTTAGTTCTGGGCTCTTTGACAGGTTTGTATTTCCGATCTCAGCTGGGAGGGGTAGAGGCCATTGAAAGTTCGGTGGTGACCATTAATCACTGTGGAAGAGAACATCTTTACTCCCTGGAATGATTCTTTAATATTGGAGTTCCCAAGGCTATCTGCAGTCTGGTGTGCGGCTGGGTTTTTCAGACCATGAGGGTTTATTGTTAATTTTTCCCATTCTGATGGAGGGCTAATGGCCTGGAACAGTAACTTAGTTTTGTTCTCCACAGGTGCTACCCAACCTGCTGAGCTCTTCTTGCATTTTAATTTCAGTTTCAGTTTCCTAGCATCCATAGTGTTTATGTTAGGGTGGATTAGAGTTCATTGAAAGCTCAATTACTGAAGCTGAGCTCCTTCAAACACCTTGCAAGGAGAGTTCTGGCTCTGGTTTTTTGTGCAGCTTCATGTTGTGCATCTTTCTCAAGGTTTCTTCCTTTGGTGCTGTTTTTGCTCCATAATTAGAGCTCTCAGGAGAATAACATGAGTGAACTAAGCATAGCAGTTCAAAGGAACAAAATCACACCAGTCAGGGAAAACACGCAATGATGGCAGGAATAGTCTTTGTTAATCTCTTTGGAACTTGTCTGAGCCAAAGGTGGGAGAGTTTCATCACTTTGCAGACAGAAAATTGATTGATAGTGGGACATTTAGGATCATTCCAGGGTGAACAATGGTCATCAATTATTACAAAAGAAATTCCAGCAACGTCAAATGGCAGTGGAGACCTAAATCAGGGGCAACAGGAATGGCGGCAGAGAAAATATAAAGAATTAAAACAAGATTCCCTGAGGGATGACCAGGGAGGTCTCTGTCAGGTGAGGTGCTGGGTTGTACAGACCTGGTTTAATCCCTTTAGTTTGGCTAGTTAATTGGTCTCAACTAGATATGTTAGGGTTGCTATAATTGCTTCAGAGTTACAAGGCTAGAGAGTATTGAATCATGCAGTGCTGTAGTCATACAGCATAAAAACAAGACTTTCGGCCCACTGAGTCCCTCCTGACCATCAAGCACCCATTTACACTCATCCCATTGTATTCTCCCTCAAGTCTATGCTGGTTCATAGATCAATTAGATTCCCTGTAATCTATCCTCCCCACATCAACTCTCCCCAGATTCTACCACTCACCAACACACGAGAGTTAATTTATAATACCCAATTAACTGACCAACCTGCAAATCTTTGGAATGTTGGGGGAAACCTGGAGAAAAGCCAAGGAGAAGGAGAAGCTGCAAACTCCACACACACATCACGAAAGGTCAGGACTGAATGTAAGTCATTGGAGCTGTGAGATAGCAGGTCTACTAGCTCTTGTTGTGCTGCCACATAAAATGCCTTGCTATGATGTGTGCAGTGAATGAGTTGGTTTGGCTGTGATCGGCGCTTGGTAAAATAGCTGCTCAGCCATCACTATCTCAATATGATGATGAATGATCAGCGAGTATCACAGGACTAGAGGATTTGTGGCTTGTACCCAAGAAAATGTAACAACCATGCAAGTAGTTGAGAACAAGAATGGAAATTAAGATGGAAAATCTGAAAACTCATCACTTAACAAACAGTGTCTAATTTCTATTGAGAAGTACTGAAGTAGTAATGAATTTTACAGAAGTATTACCGTACAAATACAGATGCTGTCATGTGAAACTTTGCTTTAACCCTAACTGAACAATTAAAGTAGATAAAAAAACTTAATACCAGAGTGGTGACAACTTTTTAATTTCATGCTCAGATAGCCTCGCCTCAAAGGGTAACAAAGTTAGTTGAGAGAAATACATCAGAAATATCAAATATAAACTTAGCACCAGGAATACATTTCCAAGTGCCTTAAGAAATGTATGGTGGTAAATAGAGTGGAAGATCAGTTCTGGCCTTGTTGCATAATGTTACAGACTTGAGGCCAAATGGCCTCATCTTGCTTCTATTTCTGAAGTCCTTATGAACTGAAATATTGCTTTGCAGTCTTAGTGATTTCATGTTAAAGGACATTGGTTCAGGTTTACTGGATAAACGAATCACATGGCAGAGCTATACAGAGCAAGATTATCTCAGGATTGATCCTTACTTAGAGCCTTGAGCTAAAATGAGCCAGACATCTGCATGTCCCTCTTTTTCTCTTGTATGCTTTTGGATTTTTTGCTGGTTTCTTGACCTATGAGCTGGACTTTACCACTGAGTGGAATAACTTGCCATTTCATAATTGTTTAAAATATGCTAGTCTCACTGTTACCTGCACCTAGTCACAAAGGAAACCAAATGCTGTTGTCTCCCCTAGCAACAGAACAAGTATTTTCTAGATGTTTACACTTTAACTTTTGACCTTGACACCTCTGACATAGTTTTGAATTTGGCACAAGACAAAAATCACACACTGTACTGTATGAAGACAACTGTATTCCTGTCATATGGATAACAGAAATGGGTTGACTTTATTAATATGTATTCAGCAGAAACCCAGAGGAATGGTCAACAGTTTAGGTCAAGACCCTATATCAGGATTCCTTTCCCTCCACAGATGCTGTTCTAGTCACTGAATTCTTCCAGCAGTTTGTTTTTTGCTTCAGATTCCAGCATCTGTTGTCATTTGTGCTGAACACTCTGAACGTTGCCTCTCAGCCAAATTACTACAACAGTGGATTGAACCTAACACAGAACACATAGCACAGTCATAGACCATTTTGTTCAATCAGGCCATTAAGGTATTTCAGCTGCATTGATTGTTTGTCCATCTTTCCTTATATATGTCTGTCAATGCATCTTCCCTGCCGATACTTGGATTCCACTTTTTTTGGCATGTTAGTGATCTCTTGATGTCCTGGTAAAAAAGAACATGAAATTGAGTAAAAGAATGTTTAAAACTGCTTCCTAGTGTTCTACACCTAGAAAACTGCTAAAACTGGACCTGCAAAGTTCCTGACAGAACTCAACTACCAACAAACTTTAATAGACGTAAAGTTTATGGACAGGTTCATGGACAGGAAAGGTTCAGAGGGATAAGGGTCAAAACCAGGCAAATGGGAATAGTTCAGAGAGGCAACTTGTTTGGCATGGACGAGTTGGGCTGAAGGGCCTGTTTCTGTGCTGCATACCTCTATCGCTCTATGAAATGCTGCTCACAAATCTGAGAAGTGTGTAAACCCTTCAAGGCACAATCACCACCTGTAGTCAGATACCCAGAAACACATATTGTGCCTTCAATAGAGGAGCAAGAGCCTGCAAAGGGAGAGGGAGAGAGTCACTGGATCTAATAGACACCAATGTACATGTAAGGTACATTCCAGGAGGAAGATATTGTGGGTTATGAAGGCCTGAAGACCAGGGACACCATAGGAGGACCCAGGTCGGAAGTGAGTCCAGATGTTTGCTCCAGACATAAGTAACATCACTCAATCATGCAATGAAGAAATAAATTTCCTGCCCTCACAAGATACATCAAGGTGAACTGCACAGCGCTTTAAGTTGCTGTGGTGAGTCATTTCAATAATCGGTCCAGGGATTCCTTCGTTTACTGATTATATTAGGACAGGCGGACCTGCAAACCAGAATGTGAGAGACCATTAAGTGTTAGCTGGGCTCTCTCCTTTGATTACTGAAGTATATTGTTACTCTGGATTGGAGAGGGTCACCTTGTCTGCACTGGGGACCATGATTTATGGAAAGCCTCTCTGTGAAGGTCTCTTATTGCCGGTGCAGTCAATGACTCCCTATTCTGCTCTGCTGGGAGATGAAGTCAGTGGAGATTTGCTGTTCCCTTGACTATCTTCATCATCATCCTGCTTCTCTTGTTCCTGCCATTCCTCAGCCTGCATCTCATTTCTCTCAGGCTCTGCGACTGTCAGTTGCTCTCCCTCTGGCACTGGACTGCAGAGCTGTACAGCAACAGCACATGAGGATGGTGTCTCTGTATCTAATTAGGTGCATACTGCACGGTGACCCTAGATTAGTGTAGATACTGCAATCTCACTTTCAGAAGGCCAATGATACTTGTGCTTGTGTGCCTCTCAGTGTGTCAGTGCTCAGCTGCTGTGGTGGAAGATCAAATTAGCAGAGTAGCCAGGGAAATAAAGGGTAGGTCATGTACCCAAGTATCCATGCCTCTGAGTAGCACTGGCTACAAGAAATATTTGGCACCTTTTCTCCCAGGGGATGAGAGCATCTTATATGCTTCCCGAAAATGGAGTTTTCACCATTAGGAGTATCCCAGCACATAAATTGAATGAAAACCATCCTGCAGAGGTAAAGGTCTGTGTTCTTAATGGGAGCCCTTATGGGCACATAAGTGGTGTCTGCACTGCTAGGAAATCGGTAACACCGGTGGATCCCAATGGCTGGGATGCCACTTATTCTTTACTCAAATCGAAATCAGAGTTCAGTTCTCCATGTCCCCGGTCCCTGGGTGACCACTTTTACACTGGTGAGCAGCAAATTGGGAGATGTGGCAGAGGTCTGCTGAAGGTGCTTGGAAAGGTTCTGGAGAGAGGGATATGAGAGTCCATGTGACCTTAACCTCCACAGGGAGAGCTGTCCAGGTTTGCGAGTGTGGCCAAAGATCTTCTCACAGCAGTTTATATACCTCAGGTTTGACAGCCTTGGAAAACCTGAGCCTGCGAATTCATTGTTCATCAGTGAGTTACAGGAAAAATGTGTTGTCTCTGGTGATGCAATGAAAGTCATCTCTTTGCATGTTTGCCTTATGCACTGGGGTCTTCGATCCATACTGAGCGGACAATCATTGCCACACTGATGTCTCCAGTACTTGCATACTGCCAATGGTATCTTCGTTAGGACACCGATTGAATGTGTGAGTCAGTGTGTCCTGATGCAAAGTTTCCACCTGAAATGCTGAACATCCCTTTGCCTCCTCAGATGCTGGTTGACCCAGTGAGTTCCTCTAGAAGTTTGGGGTTTTTTTGCTCCAGATTCCAGCATCTGCAGTCTCTTGGTGTCAGCAACTAATGCTGGAGAAAATATTACCCATGAGTTGAAGCACACACTGTAGACTGAAAGGTGAGAAGCCTGTAGTGAGCTCTGAAGCTGCACTGTCAAAGCATCCTGATATTAGCAGGGATTCCCTTTAAAGAACTGGAAAGGAAAAAATGTAGTGTGATGTACTTTGAGTTGTGCTGTGCCTGTTCAATGATGGTCATAGACATCTATTTCTTTCTTCCTCATTGCGGTACAACATTGGACACAGGTCCTTTAGCCCACTGAATCCATGCCAAGCATCAAACACCCATTTATGCTGATTCTGCACTAGTTTATGCTCCTCATGTCCTGTCCAGGTTCCATCACTAGCCTACACACTGGGATCAATTTACAGTGGTCAGTTAACCTGCCAACCTGTTCGTCTTATGGGAAGTGAGAGTAACCCACATGGGAGAATGTATAAACCCCACACAGACAGCACCAGATGCCAGGATTGAACCTGGGTCTCTCGAGCTGTGAGGCTGTGGCTCTACTATCTGCACCACTGTGCCATCCCCTCCTATGCTTTTCTATCCTTTCAGTGATTGCATCTACCTCAACCACACCCACCAGTACTGAGATCCAAACTGGGT